>CM021109.1:479872521-480334517 GCA_007115665.2 Sequoiadendron giganteum
ATCTTTCCTTACTTTATAGATTCAAGATTCTAGTGTTAATCCACCATTTTTCTTCCAATTCTTCTTTGCAACAGGTCATCTCATTAAGGGGGGTTTTGTCCCACTTGGTTTTCTCCTCTTTCCAATTCATTACATTTGTACATGGGTACCTAACATGGCCTTGTATCCAGGACCCATTCATGCTTTCATCCTAGCATTAGGTGCATTATTTTTAGTCTCCCTAAGTTGCACTTAATGGGGGGTGTTGGTGTAATTGATTATTTAATTATACTTTATTAAGTTTACTTAGGTATAATTAGTTTAATTAATTAATAAGTAAGGTTTATTTAGTTGAGCTAATTGTAGTTCAAAATCAGGTTTACCTTTAGGGTTATGCATACATTTATTTTATAAATTGATTCATCTCTTGTAATTTGAGAATTCCTAAATATTATTCATTTGCACATCTTCATGCAAATTTCTCTTGCTTTTTCCATTTCTCTCTTGTGGACGGTATTTTCTGGTTTGCATTTCTGATCTTGGTTTCTAACAAGATTAATAAATTTATATTAGCCCAAATTGAACCTAATGGATTAACTTAATGGTGATGGATGTTAGGATTAGGATTTAAGGTTTAACCTAATGGATTAATGCAATTATGATGATGGATTAATCCAAAGAGAGACATAAAGATGGTGTTGAAAGATATTATAATGAATAAATTGAAGAAAGAGAAAGTACTAGTTAATAATGAGATAAAATAATAGATGAATATTAGATAGATAGAGGATGATATGGTAGATGTAGTAAAACATCCTTCATATGATCTTATTTTACATGTGGAATAGAAGGACATTGAGTATTTGAATGTTTACAAATAAAATGAAGTATTAGTACAAGACATAAAGGTTACACAAGAGTTACAATGTTTATAAAGAGTCAAGAAGATTCGAAATCCCAATAAATAAATTAGAGAGAGGTGAGTTGTTGATCATGAAAAGAGTTTTTTTAAATAGTAATGGTATTGATAAAGAACTAGTACAAAGGAGAAGTATCTTAAGAAATATATAAAAGACTAAATATAAGTACATTTAGAATATCCAAATCCATATAAAAATTCACAATTGTAGAAATAACATAAGGTACTAGTAAAAACTAAATTTTGAAGTTTTTTTTCATTATACATTTACTCTCTGAATAATAGAAGGCTTTTATTACACTAATTGTAGGTTGGAAAACATTGGGTGTTATGAAACCTGGAACCCATATACTATTGTAATACCCTCTACACATAACAATCCAGTTGATACATATTAATTTGTGCAAGAAAATAAAGTGAGAGATGATGCTATAACTAGAGTTGAACAAATGAAGTCATATATTATTGAACTTAAAGGGTGGAGATCTTGGGGATGAGTTAAAACTGGGGTCCATACATAAAACTAATCAAATTTACTTGAGGGGTGACTAACCAATTGGGTTTTTATGTGTAGATGGTTTTACAATAGTATTTGGGTTGCAAGTTTCATAATACCCAATTTTTTCCAACCTATAATTATTGTAATGAAAGCTTCTTCTTATTTTTCGCTGTGCTTGTTCTAAGCTCAAGGGAGGAGAGATTGGGGAGGATTTGTGGGTGAGGGATACATAAAAATAATAGAATTGACTTGAGGGGTGGCTTAACAATTGGATTGTTATCTGTAGAGGGTTTTAAATAGTATGTGGGTTGAAGGTTTCATAACACCCAATTTTTTCCAACCTCCAATTTTAGAAAACAATATTAATGTATTTGGGTATGTCCAGGATCATCATGGGAAAAATAGGCCCTTAAGTAGCAATAAATTTAGAAAAATTAGAGTTAGGCAACTTGATGTAAAAATTTGAATAATTTATCTATATTATTTCATACATATGTCAGAATAGAATCTATAGAAAATTGAATGTAGTTTCTAAAGTACTAGGTTTATTTAAAAAATAAAAAAATCTATTTGGTGAAAATTTGAAATTTCAATGCAGTAGTACTTAAATTTCAGGGAAAAAATAAGAAGTAGATGTCTGTCTAACCACCCTAACCACAATAAAATGATAATATTTTATTATAATATTTTAGATATAAGTAGAGGAATCATGTCCCAATGTGATGCATATATTTTTTTAATTTTTATATAAGTAAATAATTAATTATGAATTTTTTATTACAACTTAAAAAAAATATAAAAAATCGTATGTCTAACCACCTTAACTTGGTAAAAAATTTATGAAATTAAACTATTATTTTTAATCTTATAGTATGTGAAACATATAATTTGACGCATTTTTCAAATTCAAAAAATGTGATATCATTTGAAGGATATAGATCCTTTTCAATCAGCCTATCAATCGGTACTTTAGTCGTAATTCAAATAGAAAATTAATAATAATTATTTATTAAATTCAAATTAAAGCATAACTTATATTGGTTGAAATATGAGAATCTCCTTTAAAAAAATCTTTCGTTTCATCAATTTTGGGTAAAAAAAAGTCGTCAGTCACATGGGTCATCATATCACTTGGGTGATCCCACAATAGTGGTTTACAATTATTGGCCAAACTAGACATTGAAATCATTATTTTTAACTAAATCTTCACATTTGAGTACCTATAGCAGCTAAACCATGAGGAATTTGAAGATGATGCAAACTAGAGTCTCATCACATTTTGGCTGTAGATTCTAAAATTTTTGTTTTCAAAATTTTTGGAATAAGATTGCACTTTTTTTCCATCTCCCACAAAAACTGGTTTTCTTCATAAAACAACATTTCTAAAAAGTGACACTCACTGTATACAACATAATTTTTTTTTGTATGAAGGATAAAATTATAATTTTTTAGAATTTAGATTTGTAACACCGATATCTAGCAATTTCATTTGGTCTCATAGTTTTTTATTGAATATTTTTTCCTTAATAGAGTTTCGAAGTCAAAAAAATTGCAATTCAGACATAGGCAGACTGTATACAACATAAAAAAAATTGTATGTATTGAAATTCAATTTTTTTTTTTAATGTATCGAGGATATCAATACCCAACACAAATATATTTTTAAAAAATTTATTTTGATAATTTTCTATTTTTCCACATATGTAAAATAGAGAGCTTGATTTTCGGTGAAAAACCAATGTTTAATAAAATTAAAAAAACACATACATAATAAAACGAAAACATATTAAAATTATATTTTTGGGATAGATAATTTTGAGGACTACCATAATCATTTGAAATAAATTTTAAATGAATTCATTTGATCCCCCAAAAGGTAAATCAAAAGTGATTTTTTATCAGCATTTTTATATGTGTAAAGGAGACTCATTTATAGGTATGGTTTAAAACTAGCGAGGTTCTATCCAAGGAGGTTTGATCTAAGGTGGTTTGATCAAACCTCTTCAATTGGAATCCTTAAAATAGAACTTTTAAAGGCTTAAATCATTATATTTTCTAAAAATATTTGATTTTAGCAAAAATGAGTTCCTCTCAAAAATTGTAAACTAGCTTTATGGGATCACCCACTTACATATCGCCATTTTTTGGCCCATCATGATCCTTCACATACCCAATTAAGATATTTTTTATTTATGCATGAGTGTAATGAAAGGAACCAATGAGAGTACCATCAACCATGATGAGTACATAAGTATTAGGTATATCTAAGATCATGGGTATAGAGCTTGGGGAGTATTTCCAGGCAGGGGATACATAAAACTAATCAAATTGAGTTGAGGGGTGACAGGAATGTATGAAATGAAAAAATAATCTTTTGTAAAAATACTTAAAAATATTTTGACCAAATTGAATGAGATAGATAATGTATTGGTTGCAAGTTTCATAAACCATCTACTCAAATCCACTATGTAAACCCATTGTGTTTTCCAACCTTTAATTATACTGTTTGGGATAGAGAGAGGGAAGGAAGGAGGGAGGGAGGGAGGGATAATGATATGGGTAGGTTGAGAGAGGTGTTTTTATGAGGGGGATAGAGAGACGTAATTAGGGAGTGAGTGATAAAGGGAGGGGTAGGTGGAAAGAGAGGGGAGGGAAAGATGGACAAAGGGATGGAGAGGAAGGTTAGGAGGGATTGTGAGAAAGGAGAGAAAGACATAAGTATACAGGGTCTGGGATAAGGCATCAAGAGTTCCTAAAAGTGGTAGTATTATTTGAAGTTACATTAATGGTAGATATGAGTACATATGTATTAGGTAGATCTATCAATCCAATAGCTTACTTTATTTGAGTTTATTATTTTATTATTGCATTCATCTTCACCATGTTCTCCTTATGTACCTTCTCTTTCACTATGTGGTAAATTTCTCTACTAATCATACAAGTGAAAATTTCCCTTTTATTTCATTATTCAACATAATCATCACATTTAGGAGAGGTAGGTATATAGAGAGTTAGGGAGAGAGGGAGGGTATGTGGAGGGAGGGTAGGGAGAGGGAAGGGGGAGATAGGGAGTGGTACATTGGGAGGAATAGAAGGACCCAAAATGGACATTGTAGGAGGGAGAGATGTGCTAGTGGATTGTGGGACATACAAATCCAAAATGGATTGTAGGACATAGAGACCCAAAAACATTTGAAAATAAGTAGATGAAAGTGAATGAGATCAAAATAATATGGTTGAATAGGTACAGGAATCATTTCCATCCAAAATAAAGATTTAGAACTAGTACAAAGGAGAAGTATTTTTAGAAATAAATACAAGAGTAAATATAAGTATCTTTAGAATATCTAAATCAATATAAAAACTCACAATTGTAGAAATAACATAAGGTACTATTAAGTGAGTAATGTTTGTTAAATTGTAAGATAGGTACATATCATGAGGAATTAATGTATCACATTAAAAGATATAGGTCATTTATTTTTGGGAATCTTGGTCATGGTAGTATGATAATAAATTCATACATTTGTATAAAGAGAATACTTACACTATGATTAAGGACAAAAAGAAAGACACTCTAGGTATGGATGATATGATAAACTATATGAGTGTCATAAAATATTTTACCAAGATCTAGATTTGAAATTAGTTATCACTAGATCATAATAAAGGGAGGGAGAGAGGGAGGGAGAGAGAGGGAAGGAGGGAGATAGGAAATTTTAGGGTGGGATGGATAGAAAGAGGGAGAGAACGAGGGAAGGAGGGAGATAGGGATAGGTATAAAGAGTGGTAGGGTGGGAGGGATAGAGGGAAGGAGCGAGATAGGGAGTGGGAGGGTGGGAGGGATAGGTATAGATAGAGTTAGGGAGGGAGGGAAGGAGGGGTAGGTGGAGAGAGGTTGTATGTGTGTGAGGGAGAGAGGTGAAAGGAGGGAGATACGAAGTTTTGTAATGAAAATATTTTCTTATTTGGAGAGTACAAATGTAATGAAAGGAAATTTTAAAATTTACCACAACTATTACTTATACTAAAAATTGTGTTTCAATTTCCTCATATGATTAAAAAAGAAATGCACAAAATAATTGCATATTGCAAAACATAGTTGGTTGTGAGTGATTGCAATCTTCTTGTTCTAAGCTTAAGGGTGGAGATATTAGGGGGGATTTTCAGGTGACAGATACATACAACTAATCAAATTTACCTAATGGATGACTAACCAATTGGTTTGTTATGTGAAGATATTTTTATAACACTATGTGGGTTGCAGGTTTCATAATACACAATGTTTTCCCTCATCAACCCTTAGGACAAACACATCCCTTTCTTTGATAGAATTTTTAATGTCTTGAATACTCTTATGTAGCTTTGCAGCATTTTTTTCTCAACTTTGAGAGTGTATTTATGATTAGAGAATGTAATATTTTTAGATAGACAATTCTTTACAAAAGTTGTCTACCTTTTTAGTTAAGACTTTTATGTCTCCCCCCTACATATAATTTTTACTCCATGGAGGGATAGAGGGAGTGGTAAGGTGGGAGGGATAGAGGGAGGGAGAGAAAGAAGGAAGGATGGAGATAGGGAGAGGTATTGAGAGTGGTAGGGTGGGAGGGATAGGTATAGAGAGTGTTAGGGAGGGAGGGAGAGAGGGGTAGGTGGAGAGAGGTTGTGTGTATTTTTGAGGGAGATATGGAAGGAGGTTGTCTCCACCAATCTAATTCTCTCATTGGTCCTCATATCTTACCTATATACATGCATTTCTTGGGTTTCCAAATATGATATATATATACATATATATATACATATATATATACATATATTTGTAGGGTGGGAGAGATAGAAGGATCCCAAATGGACTTATTAGGAGGGGGAGATGTGATGGGAGATTGTGGAAAATAGGAACCGAAATGGATTAATAGGATAGAGGAGGGATATGGATAAAGTTTTTGAGTTGGTATCATGGAGGTGCAAGGAATAAAGAGAGATGTAGGTAAATCTATATACATCCGGATGTATTGTGGGGTGAAGGAACCCAAAAAAACTTGAAAATAATAAAACCAAAGTGAATGAGATAGATAATGTGTTTATTGAAGAGATTCTTCCCACTCTAAATAATTTAATGAAGGTGCATGTGCAATATGTGTAATGGGAAAATGGAAATGTAGAACTAGAGCAACAAGTACCAGAATATTTGAAATGAAAAAGTAATGTACTCTAAGAACACTTGATAAGAAGTATACCAAAGTGAATGAAGAGATTCTTGTTACTCTTGAGAAGTTGAGGAAGGAGCGTGTGCAATATGTGCCATGGGAAAATGGCAATGAAAAAGTGGATAAACTCAAGAGGTTTTGTATTGCATATGAATTTGTGGAAGCAAAGGAAGTGAGAGGTGATGCTAATAAGTGGAGTTGAACAAATGAACTCAAAGATTCTTGAACTTAAGAATTCCATGGAAAAAATACAATTAGAAATAAATGAAAATAAAAGGGAAAACCATATCTAAGTGAAAAATATATAATTAGTTAGGTGGAGACATGAAAGTCTTATTTGAAAGGGTAGATAAGTTAACACGCGCACACACATGTTAACTAGAACACACTTCAATTTTAAAGGAGAATAAAGTAAATAAATTATTATTGATATCATATAGGCTACTTGCATAATTGTGAATTTTGTCTTTGACATCTATCATTCTAGTTAATTTAATTTTCTACTGGGTTTGATCTATGATAAAACATTTATCAATCGAATAAAAAACTCCTAAAAAATGTTTCTATCTACACTACTTTAACATAGATATCTAGACAAAAAAGCGAACATCTCTCTCATGTAACTTAAATCAATCTTGCATGATATATCAAGGAAACAATAGTTAGAACTAACCCAAGAGATTTTTAAAACACTTTAGACTCTATGGCGTTCACTGGATCAAAATAGATAAATTCATGATAAGGATAAATTGTTTTAAAACAACATTATTAAATTTATTTATTATCATCAATTCTATAACTAAATACACCTAACCCAGTCATTTAATTTTCATAAATTATTACTAGGGAGAGGTAGGTTGAGAGAGTGATGGGAGATAGGAAAAGTAGAGATTGAAGGGGAGAGAGAAGTATATATAGGGGGGAAGTTGGGAAGGAGGGAGAGGTAGGTAGAAAGAGAGGTGAGGTTAGATAGAGGTACATATATAGAGAGGGTGGGAGAGGTATGTATAGAGACATTGAGAGAGAGGGAAGAAGGGAGGGAGATAAGGAGGGAGGGAGGAAGGTATAATGGGAGGGGTAGGTGGAGAGAGGTTGTGTGTGTGAGGGAGAGAGAGAGAGAGAGGAAACTTTAGTTAGGGAGAGACAGGTAGAAAGAGAGGGAGAAGTAAGGTGGGACATGTAGGTATAGAGATAGTAAGAGAGAGGAAACCAGGGAGGGAGGGAGGAATAGGTAGGTTTACCCTCTATAATTCTACCTATCTCTCATTTTTCACCATCCCTCTTAACCTTCCTCTCCCTCCCTTTGTCCCTATTTCCCCCCTCTATATATTTCCACCTACCCATCCCTTTATCTCTCACTTCATCCTTCCCTGTCTCTCCCTCTCTCCATCCCTCCCACCCCACATGTCCCTCACTCTACCTACCACCTCTCTCTCTAACTCTCCCTCCCCTCCTCTCTCTCTCTCACACCACCTCTCTCTACCTCTCGCACCCTACATGTATCTCTCTCTACCTACCTCTCTTTATTATGGTAATTTTACCTCTCTCTAGCTACCTCTCCATATCTCCCTCCTTCCCTATCTCTCTCTCCATCCTTCCCACATAACCTCTCTCCACCTAACCCTCCCTATCTCCCTCCTTAATTCTCTCTCTCTCACACACACACACCTCTCTCCACCTACCCCTCCCTCCCTCCCTACTCTCTCTCACTCTCTAACACACACAACCTCTCTCCACCTACTCATCCCTCCTGCCCTCCACAATTCCCTCTCTCACTCTTTCTATACCCAAATGTCCCACCTTAATTATCTCTCTCTCACACACACACAAACACACAACCTCTCTCCACAAAACTAATTCTCCTTTCTTTCACTTAGATCTGATTTCTCCTTTTCCTTGTCATCTATTTCCAGTTGTATTTGTTCAATTGAATTCCTAAGTTCAAGAATATTTAAATTTCATTTCTTAAAATCAGCTTATAGCATCATCTCTCACTTTCTTTTATTGCACAAATTCATATGCAATACAAAACATCTTGACTTTACACACTTCTATATTTACATTTACCCATTGCACATATTGAACACACACCTTCCTTAAATTTTCAAGACCAAGAAGAATATATTCAGTCAATACACTATCTATCTCATTCACTTTGGTCTACTTCTTCATATTCCTTTTTCATTTCATACATTCTAGTACATGTTGCTCCAATTTTTCATTATCATTTTCCCATTGCACATACTACACACACACCTTCCTCAACTTCTCAAGAGTATTAAGAATATCTTCAATCAATACTTATCTATTTCATTCAAATTATTCATTATAAGGTGTTTCAAAACCATATTTATGTCTCTCTTTGGATTAATCCATCATCATCATTGCATTGATCCATTAAGTTAAACCTTAAACCCTAAACCCTAAAACTAACATAAATCATCATTGCATTAATCCATTAGGTTCATTTTAGGCCAATATAAATTATTAATCTAAGAATTTCCATTCATCATATTCCTTTCATTATCCATAAATTTTTCCATCCTAATCATTAAATATCTCTCATCCCATTAACCTTCAATCTCCCCATGCTTATATTCCTATCCACAATCCATCACTCTATCCTACAACCTCGTACCCTTATTCCATAACCCCTTGTCATTGGTACCTAGCTATAGGCTACTCCAAGAAATATAATTCCATCACTCCTTCCAATCCAAAATTGTAATAAAATCACAATCCATGCAATCCAATCATGCAATATACAAATAATCATCCAATAGCATATTACATAAAGGCTCTATTTGATATGGTCTTTAGATGCTTGATTGAATACTATGAATGGACTGTGAATTTCTCTTTGAACCAACATAGTCTTGGTATAGTTGGATTATTTTTAATATAAAAATGGTAGCATACACCTACTATAAAAAAAAAAAAAAAAATGAAGGGTAAAGGGTTCTATTTGTAGACTCTTGTTGTGAAAAGTGATGCAATTGAAGTTTCAAAAGATCATTTTATATGAGAGATATCAATAAAGAGGAAATATACAAGTTTCAAGAGGAGGTTTATTTGAAAGGGTGGGTAATGATATGGATTGGAAAAATGAAAGGGAGATATTTATAGGATCTCAAGAAGAGGAAATATTGAACTTTTTCAATCAGAGGTGGGAGATCGAAAACTTGGACTAACTAGAAAGAGGAAAATTGCCTCATGCATGGACAAACCTTAAAGCATCATTTATCTCAAGTGGATTTAGGAGGGATGAGGTGGAGAATAGTTGGAATATTGGGCATACTTTCACATGTAAAGAGAAATGACACATGTCACATGATGTAACATTTGAGAATTGGAGAAATATTAAATTATGAAAAATGTTAATGAAGCATTAAGGTGGATTAATTAATTAATTGTCTTTAGCAAAAGTATTTAGTGGGGGATCATATGCAATGATTTTTATCCACACCTTTCTAATATTAGAGCCAACCTTGTGTAACATGTCCTAAGAACCATGATTAAAATTCTTCAACATGCATACCACATAGAGGAATTTTTTCAATTCTAGTGAACAAGGGCTTAAGGTCATAAATATGGCTCTAACCTTGAGTCTCGAGGGGTAGATTAGGGTGCAATAAATAAGAGTATAATTGGGAAAAAGTGCAAGAAATATTCCATGAAACCATTGCTTTCACATCTAGATTAGTGCTAGTGTGACTAAGATTAATTCTACCATGATGAATAGTCACTTGTGGAGGGAAATTATTCTTGCAAAGAGGAAGCTCACTTATGTTGGGGAAAAACATGCTTGTGAAAAGTAGCGCTGGTTGTTATTATTTAAGAAAGGGGCTTGCATATGTTAGAGTAAAGGTTTTAACTTAATTATGTTGATTAAGTTACCTTTATTCCCTTCTTAAAATTTCACGTTAGTTTGCATAAAGTGACATTTAATAATTATATTAATTATTAAATGTTTTCCTATTAGGGCTTCTATTAAGGTTTTATTATGGTTTGCATGATCTCCTTTTTATAAGGATTGATCCCATTGTATTTCATATCAACTCATTCTCTCATTCTCTATGATATATACATTTTTAGTTTTTAGAGAACCCTTGCTTGTTTGTCTCCATCTCTTCTTGAGTGATAGGTTATTTGCATGCAAGTGATCTTCGAGGTTTGTGAAGTTGTATTTTCTCAACTCCTACATGTTATTAGAGCAAGCCTTTAAAAGGCATAAAAAGTTTACTTTTTTTTTTTGACTTTTTCTTAAAAATCAAAAACAAAAAATTTACAAATGTATTTTTTTTTATTTTGGACCAAAAAATTCTAACGAAATTTGCAGAGAAAAAAAATTACTAGTTGAAAGGCGTGCTTAGGCCTCCGGCTTCAGCTATGGGTACCCCTACGCAGGCAGGGATGGTACCCAAGGGTACCGCCGCCTATCCTTACAGTAGGTGGTGGCCCCTTGGGCACCGCACCTCCTGCTGCAGGCGATACGGTACTGCATGGGTACCACCCTGCCACATTGGCAGGCGGTGGCCCCATATGGACCCCACCTCCATTTTTTTTTAAAGTTTTTTTTCAATAAAAAAAATGCATGTTTTTTTATGATTTTGTTTTTAAAAAAATCAAAAATTTTTTTATTTGTTTTTTATTATTAAAAAAACATTTTTTCAGAAAATAAGGCCAGTTGTGCATTTACAGTGACGGTCGTTTGGCCATCAAATTTAACCCAGTTTTAAGGTTCATGGAGTCACCAAAATATTCTCACTAACAAGACGGAAAAAAATCTTGACATACATTTATGACAAAAAAAATCAAGATATTGTATACTCTATGTCTAATAAATTTGATTTAATTGATTACATAGATAATACTTGAATTGGAAACATTGATCATAGAAAGAAAACCTCCAAATGTATCTTTTATCAAGATTTAAGAACAATGTTATGAACTGCCAAAAACAACCCATTATAACTCTTTCTACAATAGAAAAACTATGAACCTCCAAAAATAACCCATTATAACTCTCTGTAGAATAAAAGTTAAATATGTGAATTTTTTTCTGATGTCAAGCTTGGTGTGATTATTTACTCTTCTATTCAATTGAAAAAACCTCAACTAGACAAAAAATGAAGAGATTATCCAACCTGAGAACAACAATAAATATATGTAAACATAAAGAAATTTAAGATTAGCCCATTGACAATAATATGTATTAAATAGTCAAGAGTTCAAATTACATTGAGATAAGATAAGACATACACAAAGAAAAAATTTGCTGCTTTCTTTTTTTCCACTTTAATTACAGTTATAAATACTAAGGAAAGAAATTTTTAATCAAAATGTGAATAGAATGAAACACCAATGGAAAGAAACAAAATAAATTAAAAAAATGCACTTCAAATCTCTAAACTAAAGAGATGATGAAACAAAAATCTTAACCACAATCACTTGTTCCAAATGCCAACACAATGATAGTAGTGCTAATAGTAGTAGAAATCAATGATGGTGATCATAACCAGGGATAGATAATGGTTGATGCTTCTCCTTACAATGAGACTTCCCCCAATCAAAGGAACAAATTTTCCACTTTTTCCCACTCTTCCAGTGTAATAATTCACCCTGCTCTCTCTCGCTTTTCTAGAAGAGATGCACACAATCCCTACTTCAACTTTTTCTCCACATCGTGCATTTCTTCTTCATAATTCATACTCTCAAAGGACATGAAACCAGATGTCCCAAAGATGTTGAGGGTGTTCAAAACCATGTTGTTTGGACAGTCCAAATTTATTAGACTCCCGAAATTGTAGATATACCCATGTCAAGGTCTAGATAAAGAAAATTTAGGTAATTTCTGATGAAATTACACATGATCCAATTTTATGCAATCAAAAAATCATTACAGATCGATCACATACCTAGTGCAAACCTTAGATGAAAAATGGTTGTTTCTATTGAGAAATTTTATGGTCTCCACTATTCTCCTCGTGTGATCATGAATGGATAATGTGATGGATTCATTTATTTTAAAGAAACTATGAGTAGAGATCTAAAACGATCAAATGCCTGTCCTTTTCGAAGGCCTAAGATAGAGGAATAAAATGGTAGACACAAAAAATTAATTATATTATTCAAAAAAAATTTCACTGAACAACTACAAGATTTTTGTTTCTTGCGACCATTGTCAAACCATCTGTTTATCTATGTTTTTACAACATTACTACATAAATAGGAAATTTTGGGCAACAAGAGATAAAAGCAATAAATTACAAAATTGAAAGAATTTAAGACATGCCAAGTTTCCATAGTCCAATCACATTTAAAAAGGTCCTTGTAACGTCCAATAAAAAATTAATGATTCTAGAAAGATCTCCACTTCACATGCTGCTAGAATGAACATGAAAACTGCATAACCACACAAAGAGAGAGAAAGCACAACGGTACCATGGGGTACCGCCCTACCATGAGAAGGGATAAGGCACATGGTGGTACCATAGTGAAGGAGACAAGAATTGAGATATTGTGAGAGGAGAGAGAGAAGATCATGAGCGAGTGGTATAACCGTGCAACCGCACACATTAGGAGGGAGGTCCACAGTAAAGAGGTAGACACCGGAGAACCGCAAGAGGTAGGAAGAAAGGTTGCACTAAGAGGTAAGCCATAGAACCGAAAAGGACAAAATGAAGGGGTGCAATAAAGTAGTAGACACTGTGCCACTATAAGAGATCAAACACAAAGCCGTGGTAACACAGTAAGATAAAAAGGAACATGCAAAAGTTGGAATTATTTCCAACAAACCTCCTTAATTATGACTTCTTCCTTCTTTAATACACAGTCGCTCTCTCTAATAAAGAAAATTGTCTCTTCCTAGTTCCTTTGTGAAAATGTATGCAACTTGGTCCTTAGACTTGCAAAACTCTAAAGTAATTTCACTATTGTTGATCAACTCCCTAATGAAGTGATAATGAGTATCAATATAGTTGCTCCTTTTGTGAAAAACTAGATTCTTTGAAAGTGTAATTGCAGAATTATTATCATAGTATATTTTCTTGCGTCCTCCTATTCATTTTGAAGTTCTTTCAGAAATCTCCTCATTCAAACTGCCTAAAACGAAGTATTGGTTGTTGCTACATATTCAACTTTAGCTGATGAAAGAGTGAAAATTGGCTGCTTTTTGAAGCCAATGAGACTATACCTGTGCCAAGGTGAAAAAAAAATCCAAACGTGTTTTTTATGTCATCAATGCTCCCAGCAAAGTCATTACCAGTATAACTAGTTAACCTGAATTCATTTGAACCTAAATATTAAATCCCATAATTTTGTGTTCCAATTATATACCTCAAAATTCTCTTCCCAACTCTCTAATGTGTGTCTTTAGGAGTTTCCACATATCTGGAAATTAAACTCACAACATACATCATGTCTGGCCTTGTGGCTATCAAATACATAAGACTCCCAACTAGCTATTTATACAAGGTTGAATCAACATTTGAACCTATATCCTCTTTGCTCAAATTCAATCACGTAACTATAGGAGTGGGTGCAGATTTACAATTTGACAAATTAAATCTTTTCTGAACATCACTCACATATTTGCTTCAGAAATAAAAATACCATTTCCATCTTGAGTTACTTCAATGCCTAAAAAATATTTCATGAGACCCAAGTCTATCATTTTGAATTCTTTCATCATGGCTCCTTTAAAGAGATCAACTAACAACTCACTAGTGAAAATTAAATCATCAACATACATGTATACAATCAGGATTTCACCTTTTTCATTCATTTTGGTATACAATGTAGGCTCACTATTGCATTTGATGAAGCTAAGTTGTATAAGATAAATGTCAATCCTATTGTACCAAGCTCTTGGATCTTGTTTAAGACCATACATCGCTTTCTTCAACTTGTAGACTTTGTCTTCTTGGCCCAATAACTCATATCCAGGTGGTTGTTCAACATAAATTTCCTCTTGAAGATAGCCATTTGAAATGTTGATTTCACATCCATTTGATGAACTAGCCATTTATTTTGTGCTGCTAGACAATATCATTCTTATTGTGTCAAGACAGGCTACAGGTGCAAAAGTCTCACTATAATCAATTCATGGTTGTTGTGAATAACCTTTTGCAACTAATCTTGCTTTATGCTTCTACATTTCACCCTTTGCATTCAATTTAGTTTTGTAAACCCACTTAGCTCCTATTAAATCAATTATTTAATCACTGTTAATGGAATAGATGACTAAAGTAGATGATTTTGATCATATGGAAGTGATCAAATTTGGATGTCTACATTTTTCCCCTCTTCGAAGTATCGTTAGAATAATAGTGCTTCGAAGAAAAGAAAGTGCAGATGACTAGAAGAAATGACCGAAAGAAGATGCCCCAACATGGGGAAGAGGATTTTAGACAAAATTAGTGAAGTAATGGGTGGATATGCCCCAATCTAGGAATGAGTTAATTACGGTTGAGAAAAATGGTGAATGTGAGAGGTATGCCCCCTCGAGAGAGTGACGAGGGAAAATAAGGGTCCCATGCAACATCTCGATAGGAAGAAATGGATAATATGGTTGGAAAGAGGGAAAAAAATTAGGCAAGTTTTCCTTTTGAACAAAGTCAATCGGACAAACGAGGTGCAAATGACAGCCCCGGGAAGAGAAGAGATTAATCACAGGAATAAAAGGGTAAATAAATGGTAAAAAATACCTTTTAAAAGTTAATATAAGGTAATTTTGAAAATTACCTCACCTCATTTGCAATGTAGCAGTTGAGAGAAGAAGAGAAAGAGCAAGCAGAAAAAAATGAAGATGCTAGGAGATAATGACACCGAGATTGTCCACCGGATAGATAAGGTTCAAGGGGCATACTAACAGCAGGATGAACCCCGCCAGGTAAGCGACAAAACCTACCATGCATTAAATTGAAATTTTAACACATTCTAAAATAATTTACTAAAAAAGTAAAATATGGGTTTTGTGGGTGGGAAAGAAATGAGGAAGTGGGTAGAAAACGAAATGAAAAAAAAATTGGTTTTAAAAAAATTATCGAGGTGGGAAGAAAAACGGCCGTTGGGGGGCGTATATGCCCTCCCGATGGGCGGATCCGCCCCGGGGGCTGGGGCAGGGCCACCCCGCTACGGGGCGAGTTCGCCCCGGCTGGGACAAAGTCGCCCCATAGCGGGGTGAGTCCGCCCTGCTGCATGGGCGGAGTCACCCTGCTACATGGGCGGTTACGGCCCCGCCGCCTCGGTGGTGCCGACAGATGCTAACAGGCGCTGACAGGCGCCGCCTAGGGTAGGGCCGCCCTACAACACAAGTGCTGATAGGTAGCACCCACTATGGCGCCACCCTACGATGGAGGTGCCACTCAGGGCCCATCCGCCCTGCAGTGGGGGCATTGCCTAGGGCGGGGCAGCCCCATTATGTGGGCACGTTTGCCCCGTTGCAGGGGGCGGAGCCACCCCGACGGGCCATAGGCGGGACTGCCCCGCTACGGGGGTGGATCCACCCCAGTGGGCCATGGGTGGGTTCACCCTGCTGTAGGGGGTGGATCCACCTAGGCAGGCCATGGGCGGGTTCGCTCTGTTGCGGGGGGGGAGGGGGGGAAGACAGAGAAAATGAGGGAGAGGAAAAAGTAAAGAAAGAGAGGGGTGATGGGATTGGAGACGATTTTTTTTTTTTTGATAGGGGGGATTGGAGATGAAAAGGTTTTTGATAGGGGGGATTGGAGACGAAAAAGTTTTTTGATAGGGAGGATGAAATTTTTGCAAGATTTTGGTAGAGTGCAAACTCACGAGCATAGGCTGGAGGCATTGGCATCATCGATTGAGGCGATGAACGGAGTGGACCATGAAGCTCTAGAGTGGGCGGGGTTATTGCACTTGGTGTAGTTTCTGAAGATGAGGTCTCATCGAGTGATGTTGACCACCCTGATAGAGAGGTGGAGCTTGGCCACAGCGACGTTCCATTTGCCGACTCGAGAGATGACTATTACACTTGAGGATGTGTGGCGTATCCTGAGGCTACTTATAGTGGGACGATTAGTGTGCGAGGGGGAGCTGAGAGGAGAGCAGTTAGATGAGACTATTCTGGTGTTGTTTGGGCACGATGACTTGCCGATATAGAGGGGGGGTTAGATGTGGATATATGCCTGGATCTGGGGGTGCCAGCATTACCACTGTTTCTATGTTGTTTGATCAGTGGGATTCTATTTCCAAACCGGAGTAGGCATTTCTACAGCTTACAATATATGGGGGTGATTCGACATATTGTTGAGTGGGGGGATGGGCACTTCTCTTGGGGGTCATGTGTATTGGCCCAATTATATCAGGACATGCACTTGATTTGCTATTTGGGGGGCAAAGCTTGACGCATCGGATGCTACTGCAAGTATGGGGATGGATGTACATCATGGTGACGAGGCCCATAGTGATTAGGGGAGGGGTTTGGATGACAGAGACCTAGGGGTTATATCCTTCGGTATAAGACACAGGGAGAGGTAGAGCGATGGAGGAGAGCATTTGATGATTTACGGAGAGAGGACATTATATAGCGACCATATATGTTTCGAAAGTTTAGAGGATGGAGGAATGAGGAGGAGAGACAGCGAGGGTTCTTCATGTGTAGATGTTACCTGATTGGGAGCCCGGGGTACATAGTGGATTTGCATCATCGAGACTAAGTGGTACGACAGTTTGGACATGTGCAGGATATTCCAGGAGTGTCGGTGATGTTTCGTCGTCTTACTAGGGAGGTACCTTGGGGGCAGCGTTGGCAATGAGAGACGTGAGGGTGTCATGGGTGGTGGCAGGTGAGGTGCCCTATCCAGGGAGGTGGTAGGGTCCAAAGGATGTTGGAGTGACAGATCGGTATGGTTGGTGGTTTTGCAACCATCGATGGGAGAGGGTTACACCAGAGATGCTGGTTGTGGGGACCCTAGAGGGGGGGCCAGGGGATGAGCAGGAGGGGAGACAAGAGGAGGAGGCAGAGTAGGGTGGACAAGAGGAGGAGGCAGAGTAGGGTGGACAGGAGGATGAGGGACCTGAGAGTGGTGGTGCGGAGGAGGGTGTTGCTAGAGATCAGTCGGCGAGGAGGGGTAGAGTCAGGAGGAGGCTGAGGAGAGCTGTGGTAGAGGAGATGGAGGTAGGAGGAGTTGATGGGGGGAGGAGATAGAGGTGGTGAGATTGGAGAGTGAACCAAAGGTGGAGATGCTTCGGGTGGTGGAGCGGAGAGTTGCTCAGCCAGGGATTGGCGTTATAGTACGATGGAGGCAGGTGCAAGTGAGAGTTGAGTAGGAGGAGGGGAGAGTCTCAGAGCTGGCAATGGATGTGTGAGCCAGAGATTCATAGGAGGAGGCAGAGAGGGTGGTGGATGTTAGAGGATAGCCCAGGGAGAGGCTTGAGAGCAATCGTCAGGGGAGAGTCCAACCAGTTGAGCAAGAGGGTAGGAGACTGATGAGGGTGGGGAGGAATGGACAACCACAGAGAATTTGGTTGACATGCCAGATAGAGCTGGTACAGGAGGAGAGAGAGGGGGGAGGATGGACCCAAATGTACTGGTGATGGACCCGTTAGCCATAGTACCAACAGCCGTAGTTGACGATCCAGTGGTTTTACTGAGAGGGGCCTAGGTGAGGATATGGGTGCTAGAGGAGGAGGTGAGGAGGGTGGAGACAGAGGTATGGAGGATATAGGATAGAGAGGATATATTGTTTGATTGTGTGGTGAGTCAGATCACGATAGATGCATTGGCTATAGAGAGAGAGAGAGACGAAATGTCAGTAGAGAGGGAGAGAGCACAGGGGGAGCTAGCTCGGGTGACATGGGACCGAGACAGGCTAGAGGTAGCGATGACAGTTGTGCAGATGCAAGGGTAGCCGGAGTCAGTAAGAGGGGGGGAGATGGAGACATTGAGACTATAGGTGGCAGGATTTCAGGAGGAGAGGGCATCTATGGCAGAGGTATCTCCAGAGGAGATGAGGGCGAGGGTCAAGGCCACAGAGGTTAGATTGGAGACGGTGCAATGGGAGAGAAAGAGTGCATAGGGACAGATGCAGACTCTATAGGGGGAGAGAGATAGTGCATAGAGACAGGTGCAGGTACTCCAGGGGGATAGGGACAGTTTATGGAGACAGGTCCAAATTTTGTAGTTCCAGAGAAACACAATAGTGGGTCGGGCAGAGAACGCTAAGGGGGATATAGCACAGATGCGGGCATGTCGAGGGCTGAGTGATGGGACTGTGCTAGAGACGATGCATGTAGAGAGGGAGAGATCCACAGAGCAGATACATTTATTGATAGTGGCACATGAGGCACGGGAGCAGGAGTGACGGGCCATGAGCAAAGAGATGGATAGGTACAGGCATGAGCGAAATGTCGCTCGGTACCAGGTTGGACAAAGAGATGACTATATGTAGGAGGAAGCATATTGGAGGTGCACATATAAGCAGGTAGTGCCAGATCCGGTGCAGCGTACAACACGGTATGTTAGGTAGACACCCCAGATGTCGGCACCATTGTAGTCGTTAGGGACACGGACCAGAGTGTTGAGTGATTTCCAACCAGCTCCTTCTTGGTTTGGGACTCTAGGGCATGAGTCGCAAGGGACTCCGACACACAGTGGACCAGTACTCAAGTCTCCACAGAGGTCAGATGTGGGCAGCTTAGGACATGGAGAGGATAGATGATAGGATACAGGTGTTTTTGATAGGTACTAGATGGTAGTGTAGTGCATATCTTCAGATGCACCTTATTTTGAGCATGATATGGAGGTGATTATGTGATTTCCATATTTTGGATATGGATAGTTTATTATTATGATGATGATATGTGATGGTCCCATTGATAGTATGTCACACATTATGGTATGCATATGGTGTTTTATTGGTGTGCCTATGAGAGTATATGTATATGATGCTGTTGTGTAGATGCAAATGTTGTGTTATGCTGTGATTATTTTACTTATGCATGTGTGATTTATGAACTATGTTAATGATTGAGAAATGGTAATGTAATTGTATTAATGATGTATGTATCAATGAAATAAATGGATGTAAAATGATTAAATGAATGATAAATGAATGTATGCAAAATGGATAAATGAATGGATGTAAAATGATAAATGAATGTAATGAATGTATGTAAAATGGATAAATGAATGGATAAATGTATGGATGCAAAATGGATGCAAGCGCAAGGGAAACATAGTTCGGATACGACAAAAGATCGAAGATGGATAAGATCGGAAAGTGGACCATGAGGATAGGTGATGAAGGAAAAAATGCCTCGGGGGCTAATCCAAAGATTAGCCTTGCCTATGTGCAAGTGCAGAGGCATCATAGTTCAAGAGGGGATGATGAGAAAAGCGAAAAGAGGGTGATGATGACAAAAGATGGAGGATGAAGACATGGAGAAGCCCCAAGGGTAGATCAAAAGATCAACCTTGCCTACGTGCAAGCGTAGGGGCAACGTAGTTCAGAATGGGACCCAGATGGAGATGACCACAAAGAGAGAGCCCAGATGAAAACAAAATGACGAGGTGACACAAGCTTAGATTAGGATAATAAGCTCAAGATTGTGGGTAGTGAATGATTATCGTCCAATGCTCAACCAAAATATAGCAAGCGACGAGGTGATGCAAGCAGATGGGAGGATATGGGGATTAGGGAGTCGGTGGATAAGCCATAGAGTAACCAGGACATGAGGTAGATAATGATTCAGCCCTATACAAGAGGTGCCCATTGCCAGGTTTTCACTAATCATACATATCCAAGGCGCCACGCAGGGGTGGTTTTCACCATAGGATGAATTATTTCTCTTTACTATTTTGGATTTTTGGATTTTTTAATTTTTTTGTATTTTTGACTTTTACCAGGAAGGATACCCCAACTGATCTAAGTGTAGAACTTCTTCAGATGCATGATGTTGATGGGTTCCTCCAAAGGCTCACCTTCATGGGTGGAGATCCTGTAGACACCAGAACCATACTTGGAGGTGATGACATAAGGGCCCAATGAGTTTGCTTCAAACTTACCTTTCTTCTCTCAATCTTGCTGATTCCGCTGATTTTCTTTTAGGACTAAATCACCAATCTCGAATTGGCGGGGGGAGACTTTCTTATTGTAGCTCCTTTTGAGTTGATGTTGATAAGATTGTAGATGGGTATAAGCCTTGACTCTCTTTTCATCGAGCAATTCCAATTGTGCCAAGCATGCCACTCGGGTGTCTTCATCAGTGATGAGATTCTTGAGGGAGATGCGGAGTGAAGGGATTTCAACTTCGATTGGCAAAATGGCTTCAGCGCCATAGACAAGAGAATATGGAGTGGCTCCAGTAGGGGTGCGGATGGATGTACGGTAGGCCCAAAGAGTAGGATGGATATGGAGGTGCCAATCGCGGCCAGTGCTATTGACCATCTTCTTAATGATTTTGATCAATGTTTTATTTGTCGCTTCTGCCTGCCCATTACCTTGGGGGTAATAGGGAGTGGACCAATGATGCTTGATATGGTATGTGTCACAAAGGAATTTCATGCACTTATTTTTGAATGGTTTTCCATTGTCGGTGATGATGGCAGAGGGGATACCATACCTAAAGAGGATATGGTAGAGGATAAACTTAGAGATCTGAACACTAGTGATTTGAGCGAGTGGAATGGCTTCCACCCACTTGGTGAAGTATTCAGTGGCTGTGATGATAAAGGTGTGACCATCTGAAAATGGAGGGTAGATCTTGCCAATCAAGTTGAAACCCCATTGTGAAAATGGCCAAGGTTTTGTGATGGGTTGGAGATCTTGTGCTAGAGTGTGAATCAGATCTGCATGTTGTTGGCACGGAAGACACTTTTTGACATACTCACAAGCATCATGTTCCATTGTGGGCCAGTAATATCTTGCTCTGAGAATCCGCTTGGCTAGGGCCATACCATTAGAATGGGCCCCACAAATACCGCTATGCACTTCTGTTAATGTTGTGTGGGCTTTAATTTTGTCTAAACAACGGAGGACAGTTCCATCATAGCCACGTCGATAAAGTGTATCACTGATAATGGTGTAACGGGTTGTGTGTTGGATAAATGATTTACGTTCGTTTCTTGTGAGGTCAGGCGGGAGGGTGTTGTCATGAATGTAAGTGTAAATGTCATGGTACCAGGGGGATTCAGGACCTACAATAGCACACACCATGTCATTCTCAGGGATATCATACATTGGGATTAGGAGTTGCTTAACTAGGAACTGAAAATTTGTGCAATCTTTCGGCATGTCGAGTAGAGAACCAATGGTAGCCATAGCATCCGCTACCTTATTCCGGAGTCTCGAGATCTGCTCAAATCGGATGGTAGTGAAATATTTCTTGAAGTCATCTACCATGCATTTTTAAGGTAAAAACTTTTCATCCTTTGTCAGAAACTCATCGTTGACCTGTTTTATGACTAACTGGGAGTCACCAAAAACTTGCAAGTGGGTGATGTGCCATTGACCTGCAATTTTGAGGCCGATGAGAAGGGCTTCATATTCAGAGATGTTGTTGGTGCAAGGAAAAGCCAGTCTAAATGATTTCGGTATGTAGTCGCCTTGGGGGGTGATAAGCAAGATTCCTGCCCCCGATCCATTATGGGTGTGTGATCCATCAAAGTACAATGTCTAGGTGGTGGTTTCTGAGACTGCAAATACTCCTTCATCGGGAAATTCAGTTTCTATGGGATAAGCGTCCACTAATGGGGCATCCACCAATTGATCAACTATTACTTGTCCTTTAATGGCTTTTCTATCCACATATTCTATATGAAACTCACTAAGGAGAATGATCCATTTAGCCATTCGACCAGTCAGGGCTGTCTTAGACTGCAGGTACTTGAGGGGGTCGACTTTGGATATTAATTTTATAAGATGGCTGAGTATATAGTGGCGTAGCTTTTGTGTGCTGAAGACAACAACAAGACAAGCCTTGTCTATTAGTGAATAGTTGAGTTCATACCCGACTAGTGTGCGACTGATGTAATAGATCGCCCGTTCCTTTGAAGATTCATCACATTGTGCCAATAATGCCCCTAATGCTACTGATGTGGCTGATATGTACAATAGGAGAGGTTTGCCAGGGATAGGTGGCATCAAGATCAGTGGGTGGGCCAAATATCCTTGGAGCATGTCAAAGCCCAATTGACACTGTTGATTCCACTTGAAGCTGGTGTCTTTCTTGAGAAGGTGGGAAAATGACTGACATTTATCTACAAGTTGGGCTATAAAGCGACAGATGGATTGCAGTTTCCCTTGGAGACTCCTTAATTGTTTCAAGTTTCTTAGAGGAGGCATATCTATGATAGCTTTCACCTTAGCTGGGTCAACCTCGATGCCTCTTCGGGACACTATGAAGCCCAAGAGTTTCCCTAATGTGACACCAAATACACACTTTTTTAGATTTAGTCGAAGCTTGTATTGTTCTAAGTGCTCAAAGATCCGTTTTAAAATGGCAAGGTGCTCTTCGCTGGTTCCAGATTTTGCCAATAGGTCATCGAAATAGTCTTCCATGATGATGTGAATGAGGTCATGGAATATAACCATCATTGCCCATTGATATGTTTCCCCTGCATTTTTGAGACCAAAGGGCATGACATTATAACAGAACATACGCCGAGGTGTTGTAAAAGCGGTTTTATGTTGATCATCGGGGGAAATCCAGATCTGATTATAGCTAGAGAATCCATCCATGAGGGATAGCATCTCATGTCCCGCAGTGATGTCGACTAACATGTCGATGTTAGGCAAGGGGAAGTCATCTTTTGGGCAAGCTTTGTTGAGATCCCAAAAATCCATACAAATCTTGATGTCTCCATTGGGTTTAGCAATAGGTACAATATTGGAGATCCAATCAGAATAGTCAATGGGCCTGATAAAACCAGCATCTAGTAACTTTTCCATTTCTTTCTTAACCAATATTGCCACTTGTGGGTGCATTTTTCAAAGCTTCTACTTGACAGGTTTAGTCTCTAGATGGACATCCAAATGGTGGATGACAAGATTGGGATCTAAGCCAAGCATATCAAAGTAATCCCATGCAAAGTTGATAACCCCTTCATGGAGAATTTAGACAATGGTGGTGTATTCTACTTCAAATAAAGATTTAGCCACATAGGGTATCCTTGGAATCTCTTCCCCAGGTTCACCTCTTACGTTTCTTCAATGAGAATCGAAGATTGCTCAGATAGTTGTGTTCCTACAAGGGGAAGATGAACGTCCCCATCTTCCAGTGCCGTATCAAGGTTTTCATTGTCAGATAGATCCTTTGTTTTTACTTTTTCATAGTCAAAAAGCGCCTCGGTGAGGTTTTCACTTGATGACCCATTCTTCTTTTGTTTCTTTTTGTTTTTGCGATTAGGGCGTTCATCTTCCCCCAATCCCATTAGATGTACGTAGGTATCTTATGAGGGAAAAGTGTTGACTGGTGTGCTACCTTGTAGGTCATGATCAATAAGCTCTGGATGTTTAAGGGATAAAGTTATGGTATAAACAGATAAGCATTCAAACATGGCGGGGAGGTCAATGTGATTCAGATCGTCGTATGCGTGTATGATGGACTCCTCCTTCGGTATGTCTTCAAGGGAATTGTTTTCAACACTAACATTGTTAGAGGTGTTAGCAAACATTGTAAGACCCTTCTATTTGGTATCATAGCCCAAGCCCAAATTCCTTGGTCGGATGGTAGTTGCTTCAATGGACAAACATCTTCCTTGTTCTTCTGCACCAAGGCCTTCGCCTTGGTAATGGTAATTTTCAATGAATTTGGAGGCATATGGATAGGCTTCGTGAAAGTATTCAATAAGGGGCCGTGGTGGTTCAGGCTCCTCCTAATAAACCCATCGACTGATATCATCGTCCATTAGATCCTGGAGGGATCCCAAATTATTGAATGTTGTGGACCCCACGTTCTTGGAAGTGAGGGTGAGTGTCTTTTCTTCCACTTCTGGTAATGGCAGAATCGGTTGCCCATATGTACGGGGCGAAGGTGGCATGGTCGCCACATTGAGTGTGGTGTGCATTTCGTATTCACCACATCCCTTATCTATGATCTAGACCTTGGTGATGGTGGAAGCAGGTGTGGATGATGGTGGGGATGAAGTGTTCAGAGTATTGGTGGATGGGATAGGATCGAATGTCGGTGGTACCCTCATTTCGACCCCTGGGCAATAATGCAAATGTGGAAAAGAGGCTTCCAAGGCATGATAGTATTTAAAAGGCTGAGTGTCGGCTTGTATGGTGACTTCCATTCCTTGAAATGGGAATTTTAGGCATTGGTGATAGGTGGATGGTACGGCTTGCATAGAGTGAATCCATGGATGGCGAAGAAGGATGTTGTATGGGAGTTCAAGGTCTAGAACATGGCACATAGTGTATTGTACAATGGGGCCCACTTATATAGGGAGGAAAATAATTCCTTCAGAGTCTCGTTCTACATTATCATAGGCCTTGATAATTGTATCCAACCTATTGTATAAACTTTAGCATACATAGATTTAGGGCTGAACCATTATCTACTAATACCCTTTTCACTTTTTGACAGTTGACACTGACCGCGAGATGGAGGGGGTGGTTGTGGTTTGAATCGAGATGCGACATGTCCTTTTGGCTAAAGGTTAGCTGATAGGTCAATGAAAGATTGCCTACCAATGCTTGAAATTAGGTAGGGTCAATATCATCAAGTACTTGTGTGCTTTGCAAAGCCTTAGTTAGGATATCTTGATGTACGGAAGATGACTTAAGTAGACCCAAAATGGATATTTGGGTTGTAGTTTTACCTAGATGGTCTAGGATATTATACTGGGGATTGGCGGATGGTCGATGGGTGGATGGAGATGCTGCGGGGACTGTGATGTGGGTTCGCCGAGTAGTAATAGAACATTGTGGTTCTTTTCCCTTAACATGTATCATGGATACACATGGTTCCACTTGTTCTACATATGAAACCACACCTTGATAATTGTATGGTACATTTTTGTAGTTGATGTTATTGGTACTGTTGCCTGACTGGTTATTATTGCTAGGTCCAGGATTTGAGTTGGATGTACTAGGACCCTGGTTATGGTTAGGAAAGGTGTTTTGGTATATTTTTAATTGAGCATTGGATGAAGATATTGCATTAGCATCTACATGTATTTCGCCTCGATCGATGAGACCTTGGATGTAGGTTTTTAAGCCTTGACATTTGTTCAAGGTATGTCCCTTAATTTTGTGAAATTCATAGTACTCATTGTCTTTAAACCAAGTAGGCTTGGGTTTGGACGTATCAAGGGGCTTGGTGACAGGATATGTTATGGGGTAATTGGCTTGAAGAAGCTTATTAAACACCGTGCTAAGGGGTTCTCCTAACTGAGTGAATTATCATTTATTCCCACCTTGGTTATTTTGATTGGCCTGTTGTCGCGGTGCCCCTTGGGGGACGGATATGGCATTCTGAACGGACGGTTGTTGCTGGGAAGGATATCTTTGTGTGGTGTTGGCAACTTGGACATGTTTAGTGTTAGTGACACCATCATTGATGACATTTTTGTTTTTATTCCAAAAATGAGGTTTATCCCCGAAGGACTTCTCTCTATCAGAATTGAAATATTTGACTTGTCCTCTTGCAATAAGGGCTCGTTCTAAGATGGGGCTTTTCTCCACAAGTCCCGCAAAAGTAGTGATGTAATGGAGTTGGAAATTATGCGCCATATGCAGGTGAGAGTTTTCGATAAACAATGTTACCATGTCTTTTTCTGTTGGTGGGGATTTCATCCTACTAGCCAAGCCACGCCATCTTTGCAAATAGCTTGCAAAGGTCTCTCCATCACGTTGTTTTTCTTTGAGGAGATCAAGTAAGTCAATATCTTTCTCTAAGTTAAAAGAGAAGTGAGTGACAAACTATTTAGATAGCTGTGCGAAGGTTTTGATAGATCCCTTTTCCAGACCCATAAACTAGTTGAGGGCGACCCCTTGTAGACTTTTAGGGAAAAGTCGTATGAGGTAATTGTCATTGTGCATGACCTCTTGGCAATGAGCATAAAAATCTTGAAGGTGAGCTCTAGGATCCTTGGTTCCTTTGTATTTGTCAAATTTGGGTATCTCAAAATGTTTAGGGAAAGGAACCAAGGAAATGGAGGGATCAAACAGATAAGGGCATATGTCCTCAAACTTGAAGGATTGTTTTCACGTTCCAGCTTGTAAATCCTTTAATGCGGCTTATACTTCTTCCAAGTCTTTGTTGACGGGAGTCAAAGTGGATTGAGTGTATGGATAATGTTGTGGGTATGATGAGGATGGCCCTACCATTGTTGGATCATAAATGGGTTGAGTCGGGTATGAATGCATTGGTTGATTGTAAGAAGGTTGATGGTTGGATGATTGGTTGTGTTGAGTGGGAGCCACTTGTTGTTGATAATACGACACAAGAGAGGGGGCCTATTTCTGCATAGCATTTTGGTAATGCATAGAGGTAGGGCCTCTTTGTTGATGTGATGATGTTTGTTGATAATAGGAAGTGTAAGGTGCCCCATGTTGGTGAGTTGGTTGTTGTTGAAAGTAGGGTGGATAGGATTGGTTTTGTTGTGCAACAGTGGGTTGTTGCATGGCATATGGATATGGATTTAATGTTTATTGATGAGGGTTGTGTTGAGGTTCTATAAGGTTGGTGTAAGGTGGCAGCTGGGTACATCTTTGATTTTGCATATTCTAAGGAGGGTTTGTATGGGATGGAATAGTGTATGTGCTAGAGGGATTATAAAGGTATTTGGTGAGTGGATTATGGTGTGTTTGCATAGGGATGTGCACATGTTGTTGTGGAGGTTGTTGTTGTTGTTCATGAGGTGGATGAGATAAGATTTGTTGTTGTTGAGGTAGGTTAGGAGAGATGTGTTGTTGTTGTTGAGATGTATGTTGCACCACTTGATGTGGTGGTTGTGTGAGAACGGAAGGGTGTTGCAGATGTTGTTGATGTACGTGTTGAGATAAGCTATTATAGTAAAAACATATTGTGGCAGTGCTGGTGGTGTGGTGGATTGGTGTGGATTATTTGGAGGTTGTTGAAATGCAGGAGGTAGTGCATTGGTAAGTGGAGGTGTGCCCCCAATATTAGAATGTGGGGGAGGAAGCGGTGGAGTGGATGGGATGTATGACGGCATGCCATAGGTGTGGGTGTCATTAGGATCAGGTGGTGGAATGGTAGATGTTGTGGCTGGAAGATGAGGATATTCTTGGATTTGATGGATGACAGCATTTCCAAGTTCGGGGTGGTACCAATTTTTAGTGGGTGCATCTTTAGGAACGTAGGAACTTTCTGGAACATTTTGTGAGGTTTGTGGGTCAACAAATGGGGGAAGGTCATATTGTGATGTATCAAAATTGGATGGTGGTTTGACTCCCTTCATGAGTAAGGTGCCAAGGATCTTATCCCCATGTTCATTTAGGAGGCAATCCATCATTTGGACATTGGCAAGATTGTTGAGATATTCGTCAATAGTGACTTCAGGTTGATTGACCATGTTTTCATCACTAGGTGGTGTGATATTCTGGATGTCAGTGTTTGATTGGGATGAAACACCATTATGGGGATCATGTGGAATGTTATTAGGATCTTGAGGGACATTTGGTTGGGAACCTTGTGTTTGCTGGTCTACCATTTGCTTTTTTTTTTGTGAGTGGGTTTGAACGGGCATGAACATGCAAAATAACTAGGTGATTTCAAGATGTAATCTCTAGAGGATGATCTAGGCAGTGATTTGGATTGATTGACTTAGATTGGATGATGGATCAATTGATGGTGTATTGATTGAGGATTTGGATGAGGATTGATTTGATTGGATCAAATGATGATGTATTGATTTGATGATTGGATTTGGATTGGATCAAATGGTACTATATCGATTTGATGATTGGATCGAGGATTGGGTTTCGATTGGATCAAATGTTGGTGTGTCAACTTGGTGATTGGGTGGTGATTGGATTTGATTGGATCAAGTGATGATGTACCACTTGATGATTAGATGATGATTGGATTTGATGATTGGATTGTTGATTGGATCAAATGATGATTTGGATTGATGATTGGATGATGGAAGGGATCCTAAAACCTGATTTGGAAACCACCCTAGGTGACTTGTAACATTGGTTGATCAGACTAAATCAATGATTATGATGCCTAATCCACCTTGAGATGGAAGGGGATTGATTTGGGCCAATGATGCTGACTTACAACACAAATCTGCCTCAAGATAGAAGTGGATTGATTAGGTTGAAGACAAGAATTGATTATGTAGGATAACGATCAATTTAACGCCTTGGTCAATTCGGGAGACAACTCCTAAAACAAGGTTTTAAAGGATTTTGTGTTGAGGAATAATGATGGATGCAAAGGGAAGATGTGTTGTTGAAGGTGTTTAGGTCTTACGATAAGATGGGTACCTCAAATGGTGGAATGATCAATGCGAATGTGGTAAATGGACGTTTTTGGAGAGGTTAAAAGGAGGTTTGGAATGGTCAAATAGATGTTTGGATTGGTCAAATGAGTGTTTAGGATGATCAAATGGTCAAACGGAGGCTTGGTGGGTTTGAAGGGAGGTTTAAAATGGTCAAACGGGTGAAACTAGTTGTTTAGTAGGGCGTATTCACACTTCTGCAGTAAAACTGCTGAAATAGTGGGTCGTATTCACAATTCTGTGGTAAAAACGGCTGAAATAGAGGGGCAAGTCTGCCCCTCTGTAGTGAAAAAGGGGGGTAATTTTGCAACTTGGTTTAGATGAGGGATTTTTGCAAGGACTTAAAATGATTCAATGATAGTTTGACTTATCAAAATTCATTGGTTCTTCATAGAAAGACACTTTGAACAAGCACAATCCTATGATTAGTGTTTTAAAGGGTATGGCCAGAAAAGGTCTTACTCTAGGATGAACAAGGTTTCTAGGGAGTCCTCAATATACACTTGCTACGTGAGGCACAAACCGTGAACACCAATCCATCACAAGCATGAGTTGGGAACCCCAGCGAGATACTGAAAGGCTTGGACCAACTCTTCACATTTATCTAGGTATCACCCTAGCTTCAATGTTTCACTAATTATGATGCAACTAGATTGAGGTACAACTTTGGCTCTCCCCCCTTTATATACTCCATCGGTACGCATGGTTGGGATTGTCCCTTGGGGTGATGAAATCCCCAAGAAGGTCCCTCTAAAAAGAAAACACTAATCGTTTCCAACTACCCCCTTCAGATCCGCACAAAAGTGCAAAGGGAGGAGGTGAAAATGAATTAATGTCCCCTTAGGGTGATACAAGTAGAACAAACACAGTAAGTAGCCAATTTAGTTTCCCCTAATTATACTAAGTAAATAGATAAAATAGTAAGGAAATTTTTTCAAAAGAACAAAATAAAGGCCCTGCAAGCAAATGTTAGTTGTTTATCCTTTTTTGCCCTTTTTGTGCTTTTTAGCAAATTTGACTTCACTCACCAACAAACAAGATTAGTTGATTAAAGCACAAAACAACAAGAGAAAGAAGACAGAAATGAAGCTAAAATGCCACTTTTTACCTTCTCGAATGTGCTATTAAGGGCAGGTTCACCCCTCTGCAGAAAATAGTTAGAAATAGAAAAGGGCAAGTTCACCCCTCTACAAAAAATAGTCAGAAATAGCAGAGGGCAGGTTTGCCCCTCTACAGAAAATAGTTAGAAATAGTAGGGCAGGTTCGCCCCTCTACGGAAAACAATCAAAAATAGCAAGGCAAGTTCACCCCTCTATGGAAAATAGTCAGAAACAGCAAAGGGAAATAGTGAGAAATGGTAAGGCAGGTTCGCCCCTTTGTAGAAAACAATCAGAAACAACAAAGGGAAACAGTGAGAAACAGCAAGGCAGGTTCGTCCCTCTTCAAAAAAAGTCAAAAATAGCAAAGGGCAGGTTTGCCCCTCTACAGAAAACAGTCAGAAATAGCAAAGGGCAGGTTCGCCCCTCTGCAAAAAATAGTCAAAAATAGCAAGGAAGTTTCATCCCTCTACAGAAAATAGTCAGAAACAACAAAGGGAAACAGTCAGAAACAACAAAGCAGGTTCACGCCTCTGTAGAAAATAGTCAGAAATAGCAAAGGGCAGGTTCGCCCCTCTACAGAAAATTGTTGAAATAGAGGGCAAGTTAGCTTCTGTACAAAAAACGGCTGAAACAAAGGGCAGGTTCGCCCTTCTGCAGCGTCCGGGAGGGCAAGTTCACCCCTCTGTAACCTGAATCTACAAACAAGCTAACAACAAAAAATGTGAAAGAAAGAGACCCCTTTGTGGGTCCCATCGGGTGTGCTAGAAATGTGATCCTAATAAAATGCTACTCCTAATGTGAGATGCAAGACGAAGAACTAATAATGCAAATGGGAAGAAGCAACAAGATAAAAGGGCACCTTAATAAAATTAGCCTAAGAAATGGTGAAATATGAAAGTAAGATAAACAAATTGATTGTTGTTATACCTTCATGTTGTTGTCTCCTTCCTTGGTTGACCCTTTGATGCTTCAAGAATTGTGTGCTCCTTGGATGGCAATGGATTTGAATGGATGCAAGATGAATTGATGATGTTAAATGATATGGTAGATGAGAGCTTTGAATGACAATTTTGCAAGAGTTTTGTTGCAAAAGACTTGATCCTCTAAAATGAGGGAATTGAGGGGGTATTTATAGGCTAAATTGAATTCTCTAGAGAATTCAACGGTTGGGATTGATCCAACAAAGATCAAGATGAAGGGCTATGGTGAGTTGAGGACTCACAAGCTCTCACATCTTGACATGTGGAAGGTGAGATTTCTTAGGTGGAGTGATGTGGAAATGAGGTGGAAGAGAAGGACAAGAGGTGGAAGGGAAATACATGAGGTGGATGAAGGACAAGTACCTTTGAGGTACCTTGGGGGATGAGAAGATTTCCTCAAAAAGGAACTTCTTGTCCCCAAATGAGGATGAAAGAGACTTTTGAGGAATTTTAGAATTCCTCAAAAATCTCCATGGGAAAAGGGGAAATGTGTGGGAAGAATAAATGTAAATTAAAAATTTACATTTAATGGAGGATTCATTGGATAAAAGGAGGTCTCCAAAAAGCTGGAGATTTTTCACATGTGGGAGATGTGACAAGTCCAAGGTTCTAGAAACCTTGAGCACATGTAAAATGACATGTCACATTTGCATGGGGGATGAAGACGACCTTAGGGAGATAAAGTGAATTAAAAATTCACATGGGGAAGAGGGGAACCTTGATTGAATAAATGTGAATTAAAAATTGACATGGGGAAGGGAGTCCATACCAAAAATGGTAAGTGGGAAGGTTGTCCAGAAAAGGTAAGCTAAATATGGTTAATGATTCTGATTAAGGTTGTGCAAACACAAGATTAAGGTAATTAATGAGAGATTAGAGGCAAGTGGGAGATTATGGAGGATGTGACACTTAATCAAGATTAAGTGGTGCACATTCTAATCAAATATTAATTAATTTAATTCCGGATTAGAAGAGGGTTATGGAGAATGTGACAAGGAGAGAGAAAAAGGAAGAATTAAAAATTGGTTTTTAATTCAAATAGGTTAAATGACTAAATTAAATAATTTGTCATGTTTATTTAATTTAGGGAAGGAAAGGGGGTAAGGTAAAGTATTTAATTTATTTAATTAGATACTTTAGGAACCTTAGGCAGAAAATGAAATAATGATTAAATCAATTATTTAATCACTGTTAATGGAATAGATGACTAAAGTAGATGATTTTGATCATAAAGAAGTGATCAAATTTGGATGTCTACACTTTCATCATGGATCCTTTAAACTGATCAACTAACAACTCACTAGTAAAAATTAAATCATCAACATATAGGTATACAATCAGGATTTCACCTTTTTCATTCATTTTGGTATACAATGTAGGCTCGCTATTGCATCTGATGAAGCTAAGTTGTATAAGATAAATTTCAATCCTATTGTACCAAGCTCTTGGATCTTGTTTAAGACCATACATCACTTTCTTCAACTTGTAGACTTTGTCTTCTTAGCCCAATAACTCATATCCAGGTGGTTGTTCAACATAAATTTCCTCTTGAAGATAGCCATTTAAAATCTTGATTTCACATCCATTTGATGAACTAGCCATTTATTTTGTGATGCTATGGACGATATCATTCTTATTGTGTCAAGATAGGCTACAGGTGCAAAAGTCTTAGTATAATCGATTCATGGTTGTTGTGAATAACCTTTTGCAACTAATCTTGCTTTATGCTTCTACATTTCACCCTTTGCATTCAATTTGGTTTTGTAAACCCACTTAGCTCCTATTACATCCTTTTCTTTTGGAAGACTCGTCAATTCCCATGTCTGATTATGTTCAATCACATCAATTTCTTCGTCCATTTCACATATCCATTTATCTTCTTTAATTACATCTTCAAAGTGAATTGGATCTTCAGGTTGAGAATAAAATGCAAAAAATGTAAACTGTTCTAAATTATTTTCACCTTCATTTTGATTGTAGATATCTCTTATGTTTCTAATTTTTTGTCTTCTCATACTTGCCAATGTTGGATTTTATAAATCGCTTGAATCTATAGAATGTGGAATTGATGGTCCTATGCCAGAGGTTCTTGTTGTGGATGGTGTATGAAGTCCTCTTGTTGCTTCTCTCACATTGGATGATGGTGTCGCTTTTTGACCACTTTCCTGAACTTCAATTGGCATAGAAGAGGTAACATTATTAGGAATATTTACTGGAATAGAGATTTCATTTTCCTCTTGAGGGATACTTACTGTTACATTGACTATTATTTCTCTACTTCCATCCCATGCTTCATCTTAAACAAATTGTACATCTCTGTTGATTATAACCTTCTTAGTTGTTGGATTATAAAGCTTGTATGCCTTGGATTCATCACTATATACACAAAATATAAATTTATCTCCTTTACTTTCTAACTTTCGTCTCAATTCATTAGGTACATGTGCATAAGAAACACATCCAAAAACTCTCATATGTGATACATTATGTTTTCTTCTAGTCCATGCTTCTTTAGGAACAATGTTCATAAGAGTTTTTGTTGGGAACCTGTTCATTATATATGTTGCACATGATACATCTTCAACCCAAAACTCATTTGACAAATGTTTGGCTCTCAGCATAGTTCTAGCCATTTCCATGATTGTTTTTTTTTTCCTTTTAGCTACCCTATTCCGTTGAGGTGTATATCTGGTGGTAAACTTCTTGTGAATGCCATGATCACTGCAAAAATTTAAAAAATATTTTGAAATATATTCTCCTCCTCTATGCGTCCTCATCACTTTGATGTAATGGCCACTCTATTTTTCAGCAAGAGACTTGAACTGATGAAAGAAATTAAACACCTCACTTTTATTCTTTAAAAAATAAACCCATGTCTTCCATGAATAGTCATCAATAAAAGTTAGGAAATAAACAGTACCACCTATCGAGGTTGTTTTCATTGGCCCACACAAATGTGAATGAATAATATTCAAAGGGGCATTTTCTCTAGTTCACTTCCCTGCTGGGAATGACTCCCTATGTTGTTTTCCTAAAATACATCCTTCACAAACTCTCAGGTTTTTCAATCAGTGGTAATCCCTTGACCATACCTTTCCTACAAAGAAAATTTAAACCTCCAAAACTTAAATTACCAAACCTCAAATGCCATAGCCAGTTTTCATCTTTTACTTCTACTTGAAATATAGTCTTAATGCCAGTTGTAATATATTGTGCTTGTGCATAATTTGTACTCAAATCTGGCTGAATTTTCAAGGGAAACATTATGTTATTTGTCATTTTGACCTTAGCAATAAGATGATTACTTGGGTATTTGTCTAAAATTGTGCATAGACCATTCTTGAAGGTTACCCTATAATCCTTTTTGAACTAGCTGACTGAAACTCATTATATTATGATTTTGTCCTAGCACAAAATACACATCTAAAATATACTTTTTCTCCCCCTATCTTGTTAGAATTTTGACATTTCCCTTTCCTTTCACTAAAACTTTGTTTTCATTACCCAAGGTGACATCAGACTTAACATTTTCATTTAAACTTGAGAACACTTCTAAATTGCCCGTCATATGGTTGCTACAACCTAAGTCTAAAAACTAAATATCTTTTGCACTTTCTTGTGTAACATTACATGCCAAAATAATTGTACTCTTATCTAGTTTTTGGTCTTGACTCTCTTTTGTAAAATTTTTATTTTGTTTACCAAAATCATACTGTTTCTTCCTACACTCAATCATATAATCTCCAAATTTTTTACAGTAAAGGCATTGGAATTGAGACTTATCATACCTTTGACCTTGATGTTGATTCTGAGATGGGTTTTGACTGCTACCTCTTCCACTTCTGTTGAAAGTTCTTCCTCTAAAATTTGATCTTCCTCTGCCTATTCCTTGGTTTATTGAAGCTCGTGACTTGAAATCATGCTTCAATGACAATTTTTGTTTTTCTCAGCTCGTGCTCATGAGAAATGAGTGAAGCAGAAACTCATCAATAGAATAGTGAGTGAAGTCCTTTATTTCCTCTATGGCTACAAAAATTGATTCAAATCTTATGGGTAAACTTCTTAAAATATTCTCAACAACTTTGACATCTTCAAGTGTCTCAACATGTGTTCTAATCTGGTTTACCAGTCCAATAATCTAGGTAAATGATGACTCTATTGATTCATTGTCCTTCATAAACAAGGTCTCAAACTCCCTTCTCAGTATTTGCAGCTTGTTTTGACTTTCTCCATTCCTTGATAAGTTGTTCTGATTGTATCCCATGGTTGTTTGGACCTAGTAGCTGCTGAAATTCTTGGAAAATAACATTCATGCACTCCTTGTAGAATAAATAAGAGAGCTTTTGAATCCTTCTTTTTATTGTCTTTCAGTAAGTCATTTTCTGCTTGTGTCAAGGCATTGAATGTTGTTGCATCAGTTAGCTCTTGAAATCCATTCTCCACTAACTCCCATAAGTCTTGTGAATAAAATAATGCTCTCATTGTAATTTCCCAGTAATCATAGTTATTCCTATTTAACTATGGGATTTGAGGATTTTTCAAGCTTGTACTTGTTTCCATACTTTCACAGACACTTTTAGACAACACTAGTTATGAAGAAACTTTCTCTGATACCATGTGAAGGCATAAGGAAAAGGACTAAAATGTTAGACACAAAAGATTATATTATTCACTAAACTTTCTCACATAACAGCTACAAATTCTTTTCTTCTTGCAAGCACTGTCAAACCATCTATATATCTAAGTTTTTACAACATTACCACATAAATAGGACATTTTTGATAGCAAGAGATAAAAGATAAATTACAAAATTAAAAGCATTTAAGATATTTTGAGTTGCCATAGTCCAATCACATTAAAAAACATCCTTGCGATGTCCAATCAAAAATTAATGATGCCAAAAATATCTCCACTTCACATGCCGCTAAAAGGAACACAAAAACCACATAACCACACGAAGAGAGAGAAATCCCAGTGGTACCGTGGGGTACTACCCAATTGTGAGAAGGGAGAAGGCACATGGAGATACCGCAGTGAAGGAGACAAAAACCGAGATATCGTGAGAGGAGAGAGAGAAGACTATGGGGCAACGGTATAACCACATAATCACACACATCAGGAGGGAGGTCTATGGTAACGAGATAGACACTAGAAAATGGAAAGAGGAAGGAAGGTTGCGGTAAGAAGGTAAGCCACAGAACCACTAAAGACAAAACAAAAGGGCATGGTAGACACCATGCCATTGCAAGAGATCAAACACAGAGTCGAGGTAACATGGTAAGATAAAAAGGAACACGTAGAAGTTGGAATTATTTCCAACACTTTTGTTATACAAGAGAGCACTCTTCTATTATCATTAAATGTCTGGACCTCCCCTGATCAATGACGCTTCTACAGAGTAGTAGTCTAGGCCAAGCCCTCCTATGCCTAGAATCATATTCCTTTCATCAGCACATAGTGAATGCTTGATAGACCAGGGCCAACAGACATGGAAGAATATCCTATGAAAAAGGCCACCTATTTCTTGTCACTATCACTATCACTATGAAGCGTGTATGGCACAATGTTTACATGGGATTCACTTTCTATTCTCTCTGCATTTAAAAAATAGCTATTCTTCGAACGTTTAAAACCTCCCTCTCTATTTTTAAGACTTCCATCTAGCTGTCTCCATGACTTTCTTCATCCCCCTTATGACTTTCATCATCCCTTCCACTTGCGTTTTGGTGGGCCATTTTTATGCATGTCATACATGTCATATGATGTGTTATGTATGTTTTTATACATTTTTGTATGTACATAGGTTTGTTTTGTCTCTGAAGTATAACCATTATACTCTAAAATCAAATAGTATCGAACATAGTATAATGGGCTCCAATTCCTTGTTAGAGAGGAATTTGGAGGAACTTATTTCAAGAACCGCATAAAATTGCCAAATTTCTTGTCAAAAATACTATACATGCACTCTGATCTCTATGCCACTTCGACTATTATGGATGGTTGCTTCCATAAATTTATTAAAACTTCTATAGCTTTATTGTATAATTATTGACGCAATACTTCCAATTTTAATTCTTCAATTTTTACTTGACTCTTTTTCTTATAAATGTAGTATATTAGCATCTGAATCAAAGCAAGCGGTATTCTAAAGAAATTTGAAATATGGGAAAATCATAAAAAACCAAAATAAATGAAATGAGACCAATCACATAAATATTTTTTTCTTAGACTATAAATCTATATAGATTCTCAAGATATAACTACCATGTAAAGAATATCTTTTCTCAAAGCACCATACACTAGCTTAAAAAATCCAATGGTTCCTACAATCACTTTATTTTTGCTTGCTTCCAGTCCTCACATAGATGTTACTGCAATGCTAGAAAACACCACCAAAACTACTCCCAACATGAGACCCATTGTTATTTGTCATGACATTCATTGACCCTCATTAATAACTAGCGCTCCATAAAATCAAGTGAAATGATAGGGACTAATATGGTGAAGTAACTAATATGGTACCTTGGATTTGGGATGACCAAAGTAGAGATAGATGGTTCAAAAGAAAAATTGGAGGTGAAAACCAAGAGCGTTGGTACCCATTACAAGACTATTCTCCCATCCATTGCTATTGAGAGGGGAGCCATAGAAGGTGTATACAAGATAGTTGAAGAGGCCTATTGCATATGGGAACCCTGATATCTCTCCCATTTTCATCTTATTAAATAATTTCCAAATGATGCCCCTACTCAATGATTAACATAAAATAAATTAGTAATATTTACTGCATATGCACTTTGAAAACTCTATCGTAGTTACTGATTATTAATCTCCTATCTATAGATATTATTTGATTGCTGAAAATTAATTTAGAGAAAATATTGAAAATAACAGAGCTGCAATTTCACAAATAAAAGCACATGAATCGAGAATAAAATATGCAAAAAAATAAATACAATATTTTTGGACAAATTTTCACTGGAAAAAACCCAAAGGGAAAACCAACTCAGCGGATGAGGAATTTTATTAAACTTCAGAAAATCAAAAGTTACATAAACTGCTTAACTCTTAATGGTAGAGCTCTAGAAATATTTTTCTTCTCCAAATTTTTTTCCCTCAATTTCTCCTATTGAAATTCCACTATTGCTATATCCAGTGCTATCACTGCAACTATTTTTCAAGTGTGTGTTCTCAAAATTCCCATTGATCCCCTTTTATAATCTTCTCATTGAGTAACCAAAGGCTAAGATTATCTGGACTCTAACTAACCCTAACTAACCACTTTCTAGAAGTCTCTAGAGAAATAAATTAATTAATTACTTGATATTTCTGGGTATGGAGACACATTTCTAAGCTACACAAATTAACACTCCCTCTTAGCAAGGAAGGATTTCTGCATTAAACCTAATTTATCTCTGAAGAAGATGATTTTTTCCTTCCCCATTGCCTTTGTCAAAAAAATTTCTACCTATTGATTTGTAGTTATAAATTATAGTTGAACAATCCTCTACTATACACAATCCTTGATGAAGTGATAGTTGATGTCTATATATTTAGACCTATCATGAAATATTGGATGCCTAGATAATTCGATGCAGCTCTAATTGTCATAAGGTATCACCGCAGTATCAACCCTTTGACCAAACAAGGCTACCAACAAATTTTGAAGCCTTATAGCCTCACATTTCACCATGCTAGCTACTATTTATTATGTTTCCTATTGTACCAAGAGACAACTCTTGATCCCAAGCTGAAAAAAAATCTTGAAGTGATATTTATGTCCACTATACTACCTTCCTAGTCTATATCAATATAGCATATCAACCTGATACTATCACCTCAAGTATATCTAAGTACATACTTTATTGTACCACTCAAATACTACAACACATGCTTTGTCATTGTCTTATACACTCTCTTTGGCTGAACCATGAACTGACTAGGAGAGTTTACTATAAAAGATATATATGGCCTAGTGTTGAAAAAATAAATGAGAGACCCAATCAACTATATGTATAAGGTGAATTCTACATCCTTCTCCCTAGATGATTCTTCCTTCTTCTAATTCATGGTCATAGGTGTACAGATGAATTTTCAATCCACCATCTTGAACCTCGTCAAGATTTCGATGTAGTATTTCCCTTGTCCAAGATAAATCTCTCCATCTATCTACCATAACTCCATGCCCAGAAAGTAGTGCATAAGCCCGATATTTTTCATATCTAACTCTACTATAAGGCCCCTCTTGCACTCCTCTATCAGCCCTAGTGAACCTGTTAAAAACAGGTCATCCAATTATAAAATAAGAATGATAACCTCACGCCGACCACCAAGTAGTAGAGGTTAGCATCTGCCTCACTCTTCATGAATCCAATTCCCTACAAGTATCTATCAATGTGCTCATACCATGCCCTGGGATCCTGCTTAAGTCCATACAAATCTGTCTTCGATCTACACACATGGGTTTCATTTTTGTGTGCTACAAAGTCCTTTGGTTGTTCTATGTATAACTCCTCTACCAATTCACCATTAATAAATGTCATCTTGACATCCATTTGATGGATCTGTCATCCCATCTATGCTGCAAGTGAGATAAAAACTCATATAGAAGTATACCTAGCCATCAGAGAAAATATCTCCTCATAGTCTATTCCCTCCTTTTGAGAGAACCCCTTGGCCATGAACCTTTCCTTGTATGTCTTGATGCTACCATGTGCACTATGCTTGACCTTATATATCTAGCATGATCCAACCACCACCCTATTTTTCAGTCTAGGCACAATCTAACACACATCATTTTACACTATTGAGGTATATTCCTCAACCATCAAATATCACCACACGTACGGCTATGTGACCTCCTGATATCCGGAAGGTTTTCTATCTACCAACTAACTAAATAATTCCATATAGTCATTATGCTTGGTTGGTTGTCTCTACTGTCTATTGCTCATCCTAGGAGCTCCGAAAAAATCCTTAATATACCTATATTTTTGTTGAACCTCATGGTTCGTATTGCCAACTATAGAGGATGAAATATCAACCTCCATGTCTTCTTGATGTATCTCTTGGATCTGCCACATATGTTGCTCCATAAATTTTCAAAATATCAACACTTGATCATGTGCTTGTACTAGTAACTATACTCATGCTTCGCTTCTCCTGATGTTGTTGACCGATCCTTAGAGCTTCTATTGGCTGCTCACTCTAATCATCTACCAAAAAATCTTTGGACCTCCTATATTCCTTTTCCTCCATGAATTTGACATCATGCCTAACTATAATCTTCCTAGCCCTTAGAATAAATATTTGATATGCCTTTGAGGTTTCATTGTACCCCACAAAGTACCCTCTCTCTATAGTCTAATCTAACTAGGAACATGTAGACCCTAGAATATGATAAACACCAAACTCCCAAATATCATGAAGTGACTGATATCCATCTTCTTCCCTCTAAATTCCTCCTTCGATGTCATCTTGCCAAATACCTTATGTGGAACCCTGTTTTGTATGTAAACTGATGTACTGCATGCCTTTTCCCATAAGTAACATGGCATATCTTGGTCATATAGCATAACCCTTTTTGCCTCTGATATAGAACGATTATTTCTCTCATCAACCCCGTTCTTTTGCGGGTTGTAAGGAACAATCCACTCTCTCTTGATTCCTTCCCTAATATAGAGCTCCTGGAACTCATCCTTGATCTTCAAGAAGTATATCTAGGTATTCTTGGAGAAATCATCAATAAAAGTAAAAAAGGAGTTGTATCCTTTGAGACACTTCATCAAAATTGGTCTACACATTTATGAATTCACTAGATTAAGAATACCCTTGGATTTGGTGTCTCCTTGGAAAAAATTTCTTTTACAAACTTTCCCAACACACATCCCTTACATACATCATCATGTCTCATGCTCACCTGTGGAACACCTATCACTATCTCATGAAGAAATTTGAGTGCTCAATGATGTATATGGCCCATCCTCTTATTCCATATATCTCCTTCATCTCTAGGATTACTACTTCTCATAAGTGCCTTATCATAAGTACCTTATGAGTATCAAATTGCAACTTGTAAAGTCGACTACTTCTAACTCCAATAGATATGGGTTATTTTCAATCCTTATGCCTGATTAATACATGTACCCCTATAAAGAGTACATTGTAGCCTTTATCCGAAAGGACAAATACATAAATAGATTCATGCCCAAGCCTGAAACATGCAACATGTCATGAATGGGAATTAACTTGCCATTCTCTCTCTAAAATAGAATAATCCCTTTCCCAACTGGATTGAGTTTGGACATGTTCCCCATATAAATTTGGATTTTGATGTACTCCTTATAACTAGAAAATTACTCTCTAACTCATTTCATATAAAATGACACCCCACTATCTATATACCAAACACTTTGTGAGGTTGAGCTAACCTTACAGGCTATGAGTGCAAACTCATCCTCCATTCTACTAGAAATCTTATCTGCACTTGCTGAAGTTGTCATATGCCATAAAATTTGATCTTAGATAAGTCCTACTTCTCATTTTTTTAGATTTGATCCTTTGTAGACCCCTTCTTTGCTTTCCCTTTTCCTGCTAGTGCAATGGTTTCTTGTTCCACCTCACTTTTTTTACTATTACTCCTAGTTCCATTGACAAGACTTACTTTAAGCTCCTCCTAACTGAAATCACTCTAAATTCGATCCCCTCAGGAAGGTGTCTCATCCATTAATAAATTAAAGAAAGACTTCCAATTGCTTAGTAAACCCATTCAGGGCTATTCAAACTAGCTCGTCATCATCTGGTGTATCTCCAATAGCTGCCAACTCATCCTTGCCAAGTCTAAGTCTAGTGAGGTAATTTGTAACGTCTTCTCCCTTATTCATCTGGGTATTCCTCAACTTTTCTCTGAGAATCATCTTTTGGTTAGTGATAGCATTCTGGTATAGATTTAGATTGGCATCCCACATCTTCTTCACTGTATCTAACTCTGTGATATGCATAACTATATGATCTTTAACACCATCAAGGATTAGTCTCCTTGCCTTGGCATCTTCCTTCTTATATTCTAAGAGTTGTGTTTTATCTATAGGTACAACTACGACACTGGTCACATATTCCTTGATACCATTCTCTTCTAGCAATAAAGAAATTTTGGCTTTTGAAACACCAAAATTAGAGGCTCCATCCAATCTATCCTAATATCTTAAACCTTCTAAGGTCATTTCAAAAGATGATTAAAACCCAAATGATCCTAAAGAGGTCAAACTATGTAATGCCCTGCCACACAAACCCCACAAGACAAAAACCAACTAACCAAAAATGGAATATTTAAAAATAAGAAAAAGATAACGACTATGTAATCATCATTAATTAAATAAACATAAATCATAATGATAATTACATAATGACACCTAGCCAGTCTCATGGGGTTACATGGTTGCATTACTCATAAACGTTCCCAAACAACAACATCATTTAAAATAAATACCAAGTAGCTAAATGATAGAAACATATACACTACATAAGATAATATAATGATGAACATACAACCATCTACAATCAATAGAGATGACAAAGATACATACATCATTTTATTACATATCACTTCATTGTTCAATATTACAATTGTGGAGCATATTTCCGCATATACAACACTTCAAAGATACCATAGTACATTACATATTGCTTCCCTTATATCAATGGGAAGAGTACATCAACTAAAAGAATAATACATCAATGAAGAATAAGGTACGAAACCTGGAACAGTCTTCAATCAAGTGGAGCCCTGGAATCTCTACACCCACTTCCACTCCTTGCTTCACAAACACAACCTGGGAACCCAATGGAGTGCATATAAAATTCCACCTAACCATGTGGATTTGAAGGCCTACCCATCATGCTAGGAGATGACAAGAAATGACCCACATCCAAACAAAGTCAAGAAAAACAAGGGAAGATAAACGGGTATTGTAGGATAATTTCATTGCATGGCCTTACATGGATTATCAAGACAACCTATCATAAGGTGCTACCTTCATCTATGTTTATCCTAACTTCCTATATCAAGGTACCACTCCATAGGGTGACTCATGCAGAACCAATTACCTTTTGTGAGGACAAGGTAGTGATCTTACAAACTAGGTCTTCTCATCCCATCCTTAGCCTAATGAGGCACTAACAACATGGGTGAGGAACATAATTAATCTTGTTTATTTTTTAACTACCCAATCCCACTAGCTCATTGATTAATGTTATCACTTGTTTATAAAACTCTTCCATTGGTTATCCTGATAGCCCCTTTCTAGGTCGGCCCCCATGAAGAGCCACTCTCCCTAAAACACCAAAACCAAATACAAAGCAAGGGGTGTACCTCATCACACATAAAATCAGGGTGTACATAGCACACAACATGCGAGGAATGAACCATATCACAACACACATTCCATATCTCTAAACCAAGAATAGAGGAGGTACTACCTATTAACATAAACTACATAAGTCAATAGGTGCACTAAAACAACAGAGTGCCCAAACAATCCATTTTTTCCCTCGCCTCTTGAAGTTACCAAAACATCCACCCAAGAACGAGAATAAAACATGGGTTCCTGTGACTCAAGGTCAACACAAAAATGAACCAATACAAAAACAAAACATCATTTAACTCTTCTTTTGAACAAATAGAACATCAATTGAAAATCCCATTGATGAAGTCACCTCTTTCAACAAAAAAATAACCCAAAAAAAGTCAACGCAATCCCAATAAGCACAATAATCATTGATCAATAAACACAATAATCTGTTAGAGTAATAAGTTATTACACTTAATTAATTATATCATATTGGTTAATTAATTAAGTAACTTATTCCTTTAGTTACTTAAGCTAAACTTAGGCACATGAATAATGGATTAATTATTAAGTGTTCACACTAGGGTTTCCCTTTTAGGTCAACATTAAGGTTATGCATAGTTTACTTTTATAAAGAAAATCATCTCATTGTAATCTTTTAATTCTTCAATAATAATATTTTGCACATCTTAATTTAAACCAATTTATTTTTATTTTTTCTCTTTTGTGGAAGGTTATTCTAGTTTGCATGTCTGATCTTGGTTTCTAACACATGGTATTAGAGCCTTGACATGCAGCCCCTTCTCAAATTTTGGAGAAAATTATTACAGGGTTTGTTCGAAGTTCCTTGAGGGTATCATGCCTTGACTTAATTTATGGAGTGTCTTGGATCAGATCGAGCTTCACCATTGGATTCAGAGCACTGGAAAAAGTTAGGATTGGATTTCATTTTAGAGATTTTGGCCATCATTGAAAAAATCTGTGAGGATTTCAAGTTCAATGACTTTTTGGAAGCTCTAGAGGTAGCTAATTTTTTGGAGCATTTTGACTACAAACGAAGGTCACCGTCGCGTTCATAGCGGCCAAAAACCCTAAGATCGCCCTTCGTTTTGTCGATTTCTCAGAATTTGGTTTCTGAGGCAAAAAATTTTTGCCAAAGAGGTCATATGGCCTCCCTAACACGCTTTATGAGGCAAATATTTCACGAAAAATCAATTTTTTTTTTTCAAAAAACGTGTTTTTTGCGAAACTCACTGCGCCTTTAGTTCAAATGAAAGGCATTGTCGCCGCGCCACCCAATGGCCACTAGGAGCAGTGACCCCTGGGCGGCACCACCTCCAAGCCACCTCCAACTCCACCAGTCAGACCAGCCCCCATGGGCCCCAGATCCATTAGCGCCGGTCCTATGGGGGATCGGGAGCTCTGTGCCCGACCCCCTACCGATCCCAACACCCTGCCCCTAGTCATATCAATGACCAAGGGCTCTACTAATTGTTTTTTTGTAGGGGACCAAATTTTTACGAAAAATGACCAGATGGGCGTCAAATTTTTCACAGTGAAGTGCTAACGTTAGCATGATGTCATTGGCCATAAGACCTCTTTGCCCCCTCCTAACCTAAGTTTGCCCTAAAAGAGCAATTTTTTTCTTTTTTGTATAACTTGGGCAGACAGTATCAAAATCGAGCAAACAAGATATGGCCGAAAAGATGGTTCCGAGCACTTTCCTATAGTGCAGTATTTTTTTTTGTTTAGCTGCATTTATTTATGTTTGAAGTCAGATGTTCATTTATCGATTTTGAGCTCATAAATTTTTGCGACGATCTCTTATTTTTCGCAATCTTTGCGGCATTGGAAAGGTATTGAGGAGCTTTATGTTGATGTCCATGCACTTTTTTTTGTATCTATCCTAGGTTTATCGTTAGTCTAGATTTGGCCCGATGGGTGTTTTGGAGATTACTTAGATATTTTAGCAGTTGAGAGGGTGCAAATTGCATCTTTGCACTTCATTTCAGTATCACATTACTCATATCATCTACTGTTGCTTCATGGATTCTAGGGTTGTTCCAGTTTAGAGTTTTTGAGTGTTCTGTGGCATTGGGTTTGTTGTTGCATTATTATGGTTCTAATATGGTTTCTTATAAACATAAGTATATTTCCTTGCTTGTCAAATTGTGGTTCCAGTGTTACTCTACAATGTTCTTCCAGTGCTTCTTTGTAGCAACTATCTCATTGTAGGGGGGTTTGGTCCCACTGGGTTTTCCTTCTCTACCTCATTATTGCATTTGTACATGGGTACCTGATCAGGCCTAGTTGTCAGGATCCATCTTTTCTTTCATGCATCTTTTTTCAAGTGTTTTAGCTACTACCTAAGTTCATCTTAAGGGGAGGGTGTTAGAGTCATAAGCTATTACACTTAATTAATTATATCATACTGGTTAATTAATTAAGTCACATATTCCTTCAGTTACTTAAGCTAAACTTAGGCACATTAATAATTGATTAATTATTAAGTGTACACACTAGGATTTCCCTTTTAGGTCAACATTAGGGTTATGCATACTTTACCTAATTTTATAAAGAAAATCAACTCATTGTAATCTTCAAATTCCTAAATAATAATATTTTGCACATCTTCATGCAAGCCTCTTGCTATTTCTATTTTTCTCTTCTATGGAATGTTATTGTGGTTTGCATGTCGGATCTTGGTTTCTAACATAATCATCAATAGGAATCAACAACCAATAAATCCATGAAAGACATTATCTTCACAACTCCTGTTACTTAACCACTAATCCAAACACATAGCTCAGAATGACCAAACAATCAATTAGCCCTTATTACGACATTGTAACTTATGCAGTGATGCATATCAATTTAACGAATAAGGATTCCAAGTAGAATTACTAGATAAGTCATTAATAATTAGAACAAATCTATATCTAACAAGCTAGAACATATATTTTAATCACATAAAGGCACTATCATTTTAATCATATCCATAAGGGTATTCATAGACTCATGCAATGAAACAATTTACAACCTAATTGCACAATTTCTTACAATGTTACTAACTAACCCACAAATCACTCATTCAGATAACCCCTAATGTAATAATGATCACATAGCTAACTTCGAATTAACATCACAAGAGGCATATATAAATCTAGCCTATTTCCCTATCACAAGAGTATAACAATTGTTTGAAATATCCTTACATTACTTTCAACACAAATTAACCTATATAGCCTTATTATTTAACATTTTAGGAAACACAACTATGTAAGTATAGGTTCCCTTACCTCCTTAAATGAATCCCTAATTTCCAAATATAATATGAAAATATCCTAATCGTTTATTTCACATAGAAAAATGATTATAAATTAATTAACATTTACTTACTAATTATTTAATAGAATGAAATGAGAGCCATTCAATATTTAATTAGCAATATATAAATTAAATGCTCTATTCCTAATCATTTACCCTTAATAAATATTAATTGTCCTTTAGCTCTCGGTTACCTAAAAATATAAAACAAATCAGTATTTAATTAAATATTCCTCCTACTAAAATCATAATATAATATTACTTTTTTAAGTTCTTACTAAATAATTGCTATTTTAAATTCTCATAAAATGAATACTACTAAATAAAATCTTGTAAATAGTCACTACTTTAAATTTTCATCATTTAAATAATGTATATTTTACATGTACTAGGGAAAATATTCTTAAAATTGAGTCTTACATATTCCTACGCAGAAATCATGAATCCTTTTTCATTCGACCATAGCTGAGATAGGAATGAACTTACAGATTATTTTGATACACACGAGACTCTTGCAGGGTGCGAAGAGAATGTGTCGTCCCCATCCCAAGCCTTTTATTCAAAACTAGGTTATCATACAAATGAACAAGGATAACTATTCAATACTATCTTTCAAGTCAGAATCATATTAAAACATTCTACAATACCTTTCATTTTGAATGACACAAGTCATGCTTTAATATGCCCTATATGATAAATGATCTACAACAAAAACCTTTCTTTATGACCCCATGCCCCCTGTGTCCTACATTTATTGCAACCATTTTCAAAGAAGTGGAATTAGGACAATAAATAGTAGTTTTACAATTTTGGTTCACCTACACAGGTCACGTTAGTAAGTCAACTATTAAAGCTTTAAAGATCTTCTTGTAAAGATGGTGGTGAATGGCATGATTAAGTCTAAAAAATTAATGTAGAGTGCTATTAGAAGTTTCCAATCATCCAATTGGAGTTGAAAACATCAAGAATGATCTCATATCATTTCAATGAAAGAGGTGCTTAAAGTTGGAATATGGGGTATTGGAAAGACCACACTTACCAAAGCTGTGTAAAATCAAGTTTATGGTAATTCTCATGTTGATTCCTTTGTATTAATGTTCATGCCACTTCTGCAGATGTCACATGTCAAGTTAAAAATTTGCAAAAACAAATTCTTAAAGATTTAACTAAATGAAGCAAAACTATAGAGTGTTAATAAGAGCATATATTCGTTCAGAGTGTTGGAGATAATTCCAACTCCTACCTTACCATTTACCTCGCCTTGCAGTTTGGTCTCCTGCTGTAGCGTGGGTTCTCTGTTCTCTAGACACACGGCGAAACCGTGGCCCATCATTCTTCTCTCTGCGATTGTGTGGTTACAATGTGCCCGCGACATGTCAACTCCCACCCCATGGTAGCGCGGTCTCTTCCATCTTTACCGTCACCCTGCAGTCTATCTCCTCCCTCCTTGCGGTTGCACGGTAGCTCTCTCTCGATCTCTCTGTGATACCACTGGTTACTCTCTTTCCTCCTGCAATTGAGCGGTTTATTCATCCCTCCACGTTCATCGCGGCTCATCCTCCTTTTGACCGCGGTAGCCCGATATCACTTCTTCACCGTCATCCTGTGGTTATTCTTGTTGCCCCTTGCAGTTGGGCAGTTTTCTCCTGGCTTCGCCGCAATGCTACGACTATTCTAGATGTCCCTCATGGTAATGTGGTACCTCATGGTACTGCATGCTTATTTCATTCTATGTGCAGTTTTAATTTCATTTGGCAACGACTGTAGTGGATTTGGAGCTGGCAGGTTTTATTAACTCGAAAGGACTATTTTTATGGTGATTTTGATGGAAAAACTTAATTATCCTTTATGATTGTTTTGTTGGGTCCTTTTCTATCTTGTCGAAGGAAAAAAAAATTATACATGCTTTTTCCTTGAAATAAGTGGGGATGAATGTTTATTGCTTAGAAGGGGTAGATGTTTAAAATAAAGAAAAATATGTCATAGCTCTCAAGAGAAAAATATGTGGGTTCAGAAGTTGAAGTAAGAATTTGTCTAAAAAACCAAAATTGTAGAAATGAAGAGTTGAAGCTCTATCTGAAGAAAAATAATTTTTTGGACATATTAATATAATATACAAATATTTGGGTTGTGTATGTGTGCCTCAAATTTTTGTCTTTCTATGTTTGAATTAAGTTTTAAGCTGCTTTGGTTTTGTTCATTATTTTCCTCCTATTTTCCAACAAAGTGGTATTAGAGAAGTGTCGGTTAGGCTCACTGGGAGTAGTGATTTATGGTGAATTTGTGTGAAGTAGTCACTGTCTAGTCTGAGAAAAGCCATAAGGTGCCTAGGAATATAATGTCTGCAAATCTAAGAAAATTGTCTGGGTTTAAAATTTGTGAAGAGAGTTAGAAAAAAAGGGTCATTTTTTTAGAAAGCCACAAGTGCTTTGTCAGTAGAAAAGAAAATTTTAACTATATAAGTCGTCAAGTAAGTGAGAATCAATTACTTGAAAGGAAGATATCAAAAGGTTGAATGTTTGCAAAAATTTGAAGTTAGTTTAGCTGACAGGGAGATTTAGAGTGTGTTTGAAGCCTAGGAAGTGTTTTTCTAACTTGTTGTTGAATAAAGTAAAAACAGAGGCAAAGGGAGATTAAAGCCCAATGAAGTTGCTATATCCCTAAAACAAGTTTGAATGAGGTAAGTTGAAATTTTCCTTTACAAATGGGGAAAGTAGGAAAGAGTGTTAAGAAAGAAAATGAAAATTTGTCATTTCTGAAAGATTTTTTAGAAGAAGAATAATTCATTTTAAAGATGAATTGGGTATTGTTAAAAACGACAATGGGTGTTTTACTAAAAGAATAAGAGTTGTTGAAAGAAAAGTGTATATTGTTAGATAAAAATGATGATCTTGAGAAATAACTAAGAAATCTTAGAGCTATAAGTGGCTCGAGTTAGAAGAAAGGTTGAAATCCTTTGAAGAAATTAAGAAAATAAATGAGGAGTTTGAATAAAGAATAAAGGTGTCTGAAGAAAGAAAGAAAAAGAATGACAATTTGGATTAAATCTCGAAAAGGGTAGAAGAGGAAAACTATTTACAGCTGAAGGAAATCACAAAATTGAAGGAAAAAAATAATTTGTAGAAAAGGGAAATATTAAAGGTGAAACAAGAAAAAGATTGTGTGAAAACAAAATCCTTAGCTTGTGATGTTTCTTGTGACACAACAAATTTGTGTTATTTATTTGAAAAAACTGTTTTTGTTGAAAATGATGGTGATAAAAAGTGTCAAGATGAACATGATAAAGAATTTGCAAATATGGCTAGTTGTGATAATGTGTCAAAATCTGCAAAAGATGTTGGTTGTTTTGAAGAGAATGCGGGATTGAAAATCATGAAAATAATGGGTTATATAGGACAAGGTCTAGGCAAACAAGAACAAGGAATGAGAGAGTCGATTGAGGATACAATGAGGCCGAAGTATGAAGGTCTCAAATATGTCCTAGGAAATGGAAATGATGCTACAAGTGCAGGTAAGTTTGTTAGAGAAATGAAGCGTGATGAGTGTTCCCATTGTCATAGAAAAGGACACACCAAGGATAAGTGTTGGGATATACACCCTTGCAGACTTTGTGGTTCTGAAAATCACTATGAGGAAATGTGTTGGAATTAAGTGTCAAAGAACGAATCTGGTTTGGAATACATAAAGATGGACTATGGATAGATCTGTGATTTAGGTTGGTAGAAGCTAACTGGTATGTTTAAGAAATTGTACAAGTGTTCATATGTGAAGGTTAATAGAAATTGTGATAGAAATGAAAGTTCAAAAGGAATGAAAATAAATTCTTGTCTATTGAGTCACTTGCAAATAGTGAAAATGCAAAATTTCAATCTAATGTTTTGAAGAATTGATACAAAAGATGTTGAAATTATTGTTGCAATTGAAAGGGTAAAATGAATGGTATCTTTTTTGTGTTAAAGGGGGCTTGAAAATTTTCAAGATCTAGAAAACATTGCAGCAATCATAGTACAAGGAAGTGCAAAATAAGTCACAAGAACTTCCAAGTTTGAGTGATGATGGGTTATGTGGAAAGAGATATAAAGAATTAACAATGTAGTTGAAGCTACCAATATACATATAATTCAAATTTTGGGACAACAACAATTGTTAAAAGAATCTATTATAGTAATGTTTTTGAATGTTTTGAAATAAAAACATATGACGTTGTGAAGGAAGATTGTAATAAAATTTTGTTTGTGCATTGGAGAGATGTCGTAATATGAATGGATAAAGTAGAGGTCATAGCCGCAGCTATTAAGGATCACTATCTTGGGTAAATTTTTTAAAGACACAGTCAATAGTACTAGGAAACAATAAGAGTTGTAGCTCTCAATGTCTTGCAACAAAAGTTTTTTTTGTATGAAGAAAATGAGATGTGATGTTAAATGGAAGAGTGCAAGTTTTAGAAATCAGAAAATTGTCTTGATTGAAGAAAAGTTTGAAAGGTTATAGCTGATAAAAAGTGGCATGAGTTGTATGGCAGCAGTCACAATAGAAATAATTTCATTTGGAAGAAGAGGTTGAATATTTAAAAATGATGATCTGATTTACAAAACAAAGAGAAAGAGGATGCTAGAATTCAACTACAATGATTGGAGGAAAGTGAAACAATTTTTGGAGAAAGAAATAACATAATGAAATGCTGCAACATTTTGAAAGAAAGAATGAAGACATCAAATAAAATAAATGAAGATAGGATTCCCTAGCACCAACAAAGTGCCACTATGGGAAATGATGAATGAAATTACTAAAGTTAGTTTGTGGTAATTTGAAACCACTTCAATGAGAGAATCCAAATGGTAGAAGGTATGAGCAAAAACTTAGTTGGTAACAGTAAGTAATTGATGCATGAAGATGTCAATGAATGAGTTGAAAATAGATTTATCTTTAAGATTGCAATGAATACTATAATGATCAAAGGAGAGCAAAGATTATTTATGACAGTCTAAAAGAGGTTGTAGTCCTCAGAAGGAAAAATCAAAGACATAAAAGAAACTTGTTAAAAGAATGTTTTTTTTGACAAATTGAAAAAAGTTAAGGAAAAGTGCAAGATCAGTGAATTTCGAGAAAAAGAAATAAATTTGAATCAGCCACAACTGATCAAGAAGAGTTTGCAGTCAGTCAACAAAAAGAAAGCATGGTGAATTATTTCGACTCTCAAGAGTCCAGAGTTGTAAAGAGAAAGGATATTAGAATGATTCTTGAGATGAAAGGAAGTTTGTGATGGGAGAAGGAATGGAATGACATCAAAAGGCAGTAATTGATAAACTTAAAACAAGGAAATACAATAGAAATTGGTGCTACAAGAAAAGAAAAATTTCAGTGAAAAAGGAAAAGGTAGAAATCGACTGAGCATGGATCAAGTGGAAGTTGTAATTAAGGGGGAGTGTTGGAAATAATTCCAACTCCCACCTTACTACTTTACCTTGCCTTGCAGTTTGGTCTCTTGTGGTAGCGCGGGTTCTTTATTCTCTAGACACACTGCCAAACTGTGGCCCGTCGTTGTTCTCTCTGTGGTTGTACGGTTACCGCATGCCCATCACTTGTCAACTCCCACCCCATGGTAGCGCAGTCTCTCCCAGCTTTACCGCCACCCCGTTGTCTGCCTCCTCCCTCCTTGCGGTTGCACGGTAGCTCTCTCCCAGTCTCGCTATGATACCGCTAGCTACTTTCTTTCCTCCTGTGGTTGAGCGGTTTCTTCATCCCTCCACGTTCACCATGGCTCGTCCTCTTTCTAACTGTGGTAGCCCGGTATCACTTCTTCACCTCCATCCCGTGGCTATTCTTGTTGCCCCTCACAGATGGGTGGTTTGCTCTCGGCTTCGCCATGATGTCGTGACTGTTCTAGATGTCCCTTGCGATAATGCGGTACCCCACGGTACCGTAAGCCTATTTCGTTTGGTGGCAGTTGTAGTGGATTTTGATGTGGCAAGTTTTATTAACTCGAAAGGACTATTTTTATGGTGATTTTAATGACAAAACTTAATTATCCTTTTTTATTACATATTTGCTCGGTCCTTTTCTGTCTTGTCGAAGGAATTTTTTTCTATACGTGTTGTTTCCTTGAAATAAGTGGGAGTGAATGTTTTTTGCTTAGAAGGGGCAGATGTTTAAAATAGAGAAAAATATATCGTAGCTCTCAAGAGCAGAATATGTGGGTTCAAAAGTTGAAGTAAGAATTTCTCTAAAAAACCAAAATTGTAGAAATGAAGAGTTGAAGCTCTATGTGAAGAAATTTTGTTTTTTGAACGTATTAATATAATATAAAATTTTCTGGGTTGTGTATGTGTGCTCCAAATTTGTGTCTTTCTGTGTTTAAATTAATTTTTAAGCTGCTTTGGTTTTGTTCATTATTTTCTTCTTGTTTTCCAACACAAAGATCATTTGGAAGGAAAACATGTGCTTCTTATTTTGGATGATATGGATGCCATTTTACAATTGTATGCTTTCGCTTTCTAGACCTTGGTAGCAGCGTTAAAAGATGGCATTGCGAGTTATAAGCTAGTTTCCTTCCAAAAAAAGTTACATAAACCATTGTGAGATTCTATGTGAATACTAAGTGATATTCTAATCCCAACCCCATCTTCTGAATTCTTAGTAACAGATGTAGATTTCCTTTCCAAGGGGTATCTGTTTTTAAGTAACCCTTTTAACAACACCATTGATAGTACCAAGTCATCGTTTACAATGCCATTGATAGTACCAAGATTATTGGAAATGCACCAGAGGGTTCGTTGAATATAAATAAACTATCGATTGTTTGACTTGGGAGGCATTGGTTGGGTTGCATGCAAAATGAAACAGTCTAAATAAAATAGGCTCACACTATAGTATTGTGCGCTGAATTAGATATTAGTTAATAATGAAGGGACGTCCATCTAAGCATAATTATGGAGATTTCTTGTTCTACACTAAAGATGTTAATACCTAGCTAACATGCTTGCATACGAGGAAGCACAAATGAGACAAGCAAACTCAACCTACAGTTTATCCACCGAATGTTGCATACAATATCGAATATCAAGCAATCAGTGCATATATAGATATTCATCAGATAAATTCAGCGCTATACATGGTATCCTTAAAAAGAATGGCGACAAGGAGTAATCAGCGACTGAGTTTGAACTACCAAATGCAGGATACAATATATCTATCATATGTAAACTGTCGTACAAAGCATAAAATTTCCATGCAAAAACATTCAAGAAAAAGGACACATTTCGAATGAACAATACTATATTATTTCGTTCCTATTATATATATCTGTTTGATATTTTGATCATATGAAGAATGTGCTAAGTTAAGTGTTACCTTTGAGATGTCAGTAATCCATGTAAATTCATCGAGTAATAAGGGTAGAGTTTACAGTTTCAAGATTTGGATACTTGATCACTCTTGCGACACGGCTGATTGATTTTGCTTCTCTCTAGTTGTTCCCTTCGAATGTATTATGGATAATCCAAATTAAACTCGATTCTCCATAGTAAAAAAGTCGAGTGACCCCCATTCACAATTCATTGAGAACAATTTTTATTTTTTTTTGCAAAACGAGTTTTCTTTTTTTTCAAACAAAGAAAATCTCCCATTCCCTCTTTCCATTCCAGAAGTTATAGTTTTTAAAATAAAAATCAGAAAAGTTTCCCGAATACCATTTATTTTTAGTTACCTTTTAACAGTTTAACATTATCACTTAGTTTCTATTTTAATATCCCAATTAAAATTTTTATTTTAACCAATATTATCCATTCCGTTGAATTAAAATAACCGTTATAAATAAATACAATAATATTATGTTTCCTAAAAAATAATCATCATTAACAAAAGTAATAATATATAATTATCGAACCATTACAACTTAGCAAATTAAATTAATATTTAATTAATGACATGCACAAAATAATTTAAATAAATCATATAAAATCATCACAACACTTATGAATGTCATTTAAATTAAACAATTAATTAGACGACGTTAATAAGCTTACACAATGAACTAACTATTGATGATATTAGCAACGTTGGGCGAATTCTTCCAGCCCAGATTGATATATAGAGAGAAATTTGAATTGTAGCCTAACGGTTATTCAACTTGCTACATCAATCTCTTGAAGAAGCACGTCCATCTATTGAGGCCGTTATCTATTTCTATGAAGAGGCACAATTTTCATTAAATAATATTTAATTATGATGGAGGTGCGATTTAATGAAGAAGTCTAAACTCCTTGGTAAGGCCGACATCTTAGTTGTTATGGGCATAATTTTTTATGAAGAGAATATTTATTCTTGGTGGGTGACTTGTTATGAAGGATCACATCCTTTCTCCAATACATTATATATATACTTGATGTTCACTCATTTTTTATCATCGATTTTTTTGATTGTTCATCATTTAGTCTAAGGTGTGAATAAGAGAAAGGATCAAATCAGTTCAGTTCATCATAAAAGGTTGAGTTTATCATTCTAGTGCATTATCATATTTTTGTGTGAGCATTAGATTTTGGTTCCTTCTCTTGGCCTTCATATCGACCTCTATTGTAAAGGAGACTAGTTGTTTTTTCAATATATAAGTGACATATTGTTGTTGGGTTTTTCTCCCTCAGGTTGGAGGGTTTTCCCAAGGTATCTTGTTGTGTTAATTGTCTTATGTGCTGCATTTTCTAATTACTTTCAGTTTGATTTATCTGATCATGAAAAACTAACATGGTATCAGAGCAGGTTTGAAGAAGATCTTGATTAGATTTGTGTATTACAATGATACTCTCTATTTTCTTTCTCATCTTTGTTTACCTCTATCTCTCCATCAGGATGGTGAATGTTCTTAATATTGAGGATAGGCTTGAGGGAGCGTAAAATTGAACTTCATGGAGATTTAGGATCATGCTCACCTTGGAGGAATGCAAATTGACAGATTTTGTGGAGAGAAAAACTCCCGAGCCTACGGATGAGGAAGAAAAGGTTCTTTGGAAGAAGAAAGATATTAGGGCAAGGAATATGTTAGTTGATTCTGTAAATGATCATATTGTTCCAATCATCTCTAAGTTGAATAAAGAAAGATAAATGCTTAAGACTTTGGAGGAGATGTATGAGGTCAATAACACAAGCCGTGCACTTGCATTAAAGCAACAACTTCATCATGTCAAAATGATGAAAGGAGAAACTTTCATCGCTTACTTCATGAGGATCACTGAGTTGAGAGATCAACTCTCTACTATTGGTCATATTGTTGATGTCAAGGATTTCACCATGTTGACTCTTAATAGTCTTCCTTCATCTTGGGAGTCATACATTAAAGGTATAAGTGCAAGATCAAAACTTCCCAAGTTTGATCATTTGAGGGCAGACTGTATTCAAGAGGAGTCTAGGTTGGCTGCGAGAGGTATTGGTCGAAGCTCTACAAATCAAGACATTCATGTTCTTTCTGATCAATTGTCAAAGAAGGAAGGAAAAGGAGGAAAGAAAGGATACTTCAATAGGAATAGGGATAAAGGCTCTGATGATGTTCCCGCATTCAAAAAGAAGAGGGACCTCTCTCGTGTTCAATGTTTTAGATGTGACAAGTTTGGTCACTATGCAAAGGATTTCCCAACCAAGCCTAATGAGCATGCTTCATTTGCGGATGTTGATAAAATATCTCCTCAAAATGATTCTAGGGAATTTCTATTCTAAGTCATGGGCCTATGTTCAATCCATGGAGGTTAGTACTGATCTGAGTGCAAGAGCATCGTATTGTACTGTGTCCACCCATCAGAATATTTAAGAGATAAGTATTCTTTGTTTTGATTGTAATTACCCTTCTAGGCTAAAATTTAGTTTGTTGAGTTGTGCAAATATGGAATTATTTACTTGGATTACGTGTGACCAGTAAATAGTGATCACTGGGATAAGATTCATTAGAATTAAGAATTATTCATTGTAAGTTGTTTCATGCTAATTTTTGAGTGTGACTCTGAAATAAAAAGAGAAGGAAAATTATGATTATGATTGATTTTCTATATGCATGATCTATGATTCTATGTAGATTGTCTTTTGTTATGCTGAGATTAGCTTTTTCGAGAAAATGGAAGAAAGACATGTCAGAATCAACAAATATGAATGATGAATTAATTATTTGGGGTTACTCAGCAAATCCTTATTTCAATGAGATAAGTATTGCATGGTTGAATAATGTTCATGAATTGCTATGTATTTATTAATTCATGCTATAAAATTAAGATAGTCAATCATGTATGCTTCTAGCAATGGTACTTATGTTCAAGATAGTTGAGTTCCATGAACTATTAGTAATCCCCTATTAATGCTTTCAAGATGGATCAAGAAGCATAAGAGACTTCTTTCAAGAAGATCTTGATCCATCTTGTAGATTGAAGAATGGAGATACTTCTTGCAGCAATGAGTCTGAGTGAATGAGTGAAGACATCTCTTTCAAGAGGAAGAATTAATATTCAGAATGACTTCTATGACTTGTTGAGAATAAGTAAGAGTTGTAGTGTTGCAAGGCCATATGCTAAATCCTTGAAGTACCTCTTTAGCAGTTGAGATCAAAATTGCTCAAGTCAGTCAACTTGGATTTAACATTGGTAGCTCCACAAACCTATTCAAAATAGAGTGATATGGGACAAGGTCAAAGAGGACAGCCCTGAATCTAAATAGAGGTTTGTGTTGGAAACTATTTCTCTAAGGAAAGTGTTGTAGGAAATCATGGACAATGAGGTCAGGAAGTTGATGTAAGTGCCTGAAGATTTAGAGGGAGCCTACTGAACCTAAATAATATGGATGTGTTTTTTATCAGAAGAGCACCTCTAGATGTTGATTCAATTGAAGTCTGCGATGATATCCTGGTGTAGCAAGAAGTAGTATTATGTGGCACTGAGTACAAAAAAGTCCGAGTACATTACAACTTGTGTGGTAGCTCAAGAAGCAGTGTGTATTTGGAAGCTCCTTGTAGGATTGTTTGGATAATCATTGGAGCCGATTGTCATCCATTGTGATAATCAAATATTTGAGAAGCTTTTTGTCATTCCAGTGTTTCATGACAAAACTAAGCATACCACTATATCAGAGATATGGTATTGAGGAAATAAATTTTGTTGAGGTATATCAGCACTGATGAGCAAACAAAAAGCATTCTCACCAAACCTCTCTCCACGATAAAGTTTGTGTATTTTTGATATAAGCTTGGTATGGTGGAGAATCAAGCCCTAGGTGAGAAGGAATCTCAGTATTAGTGATCCTCTTTTAATGCATTTCTCTATTGAGACAGATTTGAGGTGAAAGAGGTGAAAGCCCTTGTTTCCACCCTCTAGGAGAGCCATGTTGGATGTCATGTGTGTGACTCCATGAAAAAATCACATGAGAAATTCCGTGATGATTTTATTGTACTTGTGTGTTCACCCTCTCGGAAAGCCATGGTGAATGTCACGTTGAGTGATGAGCACTTATACATACCATCCATCGGAGTATCTAGGATGGTTGATATCATAGTGAGGTGATATCTCTTCTTTCCATCCATGGGAGAAGCCATGATGGTTGATATCATGGTGAGTTGATATCTTTCCTTTTCATATATGGGTGTAGCCATTGTGGTTGACATCACGATGAGGTGATTTGTCTTATATAGCTATAAGTATCCTCCCTAGCTAAGAGGGAGTGTTGATGATATTAGCAGTGTCAAGCGAATTCTTCCAGCCCAAACCGATATATAAAGAGCAATTTGAATTCTATCCTAACGGATATTCAAATTTCTAGATCGATCTCCTAAATATGCATGTCCATTTATTGAGGTTGTTATCTATTTCTATGAAGAGGCATGATTTTCATTAAATAATATTTCATTATGATGGAGGTATGATTTAATGAAGAAGTCTGAACTCCTTGCTAAGGCCGACATATTATTGTTATGGGTGTGATTTGTTATGAAGAGATAATTTCTTCTTGGTGGGTGAATTGTTCCGAAGGGTCACGTCCTTTCTCCAATACATTATATATATACTTGATGTTCACTCATTGTTAATCATCGATTTTTTTATTGTTCATCATTTAGTCTAAGGTGCGGATAAGAGAAAGGAGCAGATCGGTTTGGTTCATCATAGAAGGCTGAGTTTATTATTCTAGTGCATTATCATATTGTTGTGTTAGCATTAGATTGTGGTGCCTTCTCTTGGCATTGATATTGGCCTCTATTGTAACAGAGACTATTTGTTTTCTCAATATATAAGTGATATATTATTGCTCAATTTTTCTCCCTCAGGTTGGAGGGTTTTCCTAGGGTATCTTGTTGTGTTAATTGTATTATGTGTTGCATTTTCTGATTAGTTTTAGTTTGAATTATCTGATCATGAAAAACTAACACTAACAACTATATCAAATAATTACAACAACATTAATTAGACCATTAAAATTAAACAACAAAATGACAAATGACAACGTAACATAATGAGACATTCAAATAACGATAGCAAAAAAATGAAATGACTAATGCTAGAGTGTACTCGACTGACGGGGTGCATCATGGAGGCACTACATCCTCCCCCCCAAGGGTTCTAATTACTCTTGGAAGTCGCAAGGTCAACACATACACCCGTTAATTTAAAAATATAAGTTTGTAACAAAAATTACCCAAATAACAAAATGAATTAACAATCAATGAGTACAAACCAACTAACGGAGTGACAAGACGGTCTACACATCCTCTTTGAGGATGATGGCCAGGGGTAGGTTTTATTAGTGTCATCTCCAAATTTCAACATCAGATCATGATGGGCCAAAAAGTGGCAATATGATGGGTATGTGGCTGATGACTTTTTTTTTACCCTAAATTTATGAAACGAAAAGGGTTTTTAAAGGATATTCTCATATTTTGACCAAAATAAATTATGCTTTACTTTGAATTTAATAGATAATTATTATTCATTTTCTATTGAATTACGACTAAAGTCCTGATTTTTAGGCTAATTAAAAAACATCTATAGCTTTCAAATGGTATCATGTTTTTTGAATCCAAAACATGTGTCACATTCTATGCTTTGCACAATATAAGATTCAAAAAGAAAAAAATGAATTTCATGAAGTTTTGACCAAGTTAAGGTGGTCAGACATACGAGTCTTTATATTTTTTAAAACTTGTCATTAAAAAATTATAATTAATTATTTACTTGGAAAAAATATGCATCACATCATGACATGAGTCCTTTACTTATATCTAAAATATTATAAAAAAATATTATCATTTTAATGTGATTAGGGTGGTCAGACAAACACCTACTTGTTATTTTTTCCCGAAAATTGAAGTACTACTGTATTGAAATTTCAAATTTTCACCAAATAAATTTTATGTTTTTGTAAATAAACCTAGTAATTCAGAAACTACATTCAATTTTATACAAATTCTATTCTTACGTATTTTTGAAATAATATAGGTAACTTATTCAAATTTTTATGTCAAGTTGCCTAACTCTGATATTTCTGAATTTTTTGCCACTTAAGGGCTAGTTTTTTCCATGATGATCCTACACATACCCTGGAGTCGATGCCTAGTACCTGTAACCTGTGTAAAACAAATATTCATACAATATATATAAAAAATATCATCAAGCACACCATGGGAGGAATTCAAAGTGTGATAGGGTACTCGCGAATGAGTATGCCACACTATTCCCCCCACCAGACCTCAACCATAACCACATCAATGATCACATCGAAACAACATAACCAATCATAGTTACTGCACAATAAGCGTAATCAACATCTACATGATAATCATAACCAAATTTACCCAATACATAGATAACCCTGTATATTCATCATTGTCATACACATAAAACAATAGCATCCTGATCATTCAAAAGTCTGATCCAAAACCAACCAAAATGGTACAATATGTGTGAAAATGCATAACATAACATAAATCAATAGTGGCATGAACACCAAAGTTAGATAGAATTAAATCCTAATCCAATCCAAAATGGTAAGAAAGTATCAATAGAGTGTCAAGTGCAGATCACAATCAACAAAAGACCAAAAATTTACACTTTTTCAGAAGCAATAAGAAACATGATACACACATAGTTCTAAATTTAACACATACATTCTTCACATAAACACACAAAATCACATCACTGAGAAATGCATCACAAAGCTACACAAGGGTCCATAATTCATCCCCAGTAGGAAGGATATCGGTGCATTACGTACTACACCGAGGTTCCTATCCTTTCCACCATTTTTTTGCATCATCAGACCAACACCACCTAAGGACAAACTCGGGTTGCTAAGTGAGGATGACACGAAAAGGGAACATAAATTCTAGAGTGCAAACACCTAGGTCAACTTCATGGACTCATATGTACCCAAAGTTCCCAATGTATGAACCTAGGATTTGATACCATGTTGTAATGCCCTTCCACCCAAACCCCATAAGACAACAATCAACTAACCAAAAACAAAACAATTATATTTTTAAAGATAACAACTACACAATAATCATTAATTAAATAAACATAAATCATTATGATAATTTCATAATGACACCTAACTAGTCCTATGGGGTTACATGGTTGCATTCGTAAATGTTCCCAACCAAAAATATTGTCTAAAATAAATACCAAGTAACTAAACAATAGAAACATATACTACATAAGATAACATAATCATAAACATACAACCATCCACAATGAATAGAGATGACAAAGATACATACATCATTTTATTACATATCAATTCATAATTCAATATTACAATTGTGGAGCATATTTCCACAGATACAACACTTCAAAGATACCATAGTACATTACACATTGCTTCCCTTACATTGATACATTTTGACTCAAATTCTGATGAAAGTTCGTCAGAATTTCGACAAACTTTCGTCGGAACTATTTCGTCGATTTTTCTACAAAATTTGAAACGTCGAAATTCTGACCCAGCTGATAATGCTGGGTCAGAATTTCGATGTTTCAAATTTCATCGGAAAATGGATGAAATAATTCAAAAGAAAGGTCATCAAAATTCTAACAAAATTTCGTCGAAATTTGAGTCAAAATGTATCAATGTTATATCAACAAGAAAAGTACACAAGAGTAATACATCAATGAAGAATAAGGTATAAAACATGGAACCGTCTTCAATCGAGTGGAGCCCTGTAATCTCTGCACCTGCTTCCACTCTTTGCTTCAGAACCACAACCTAGGAACCCAATGGATTGCATAGCATGTTCCATCCAACCATGTGGACCCGAAGGGCCACCCCCCATGCTAGGAGATGACAAGAAAAGACCCACATCTAAAGAAAGGTCAAGGAGACAAGAATAACACAATTCTAACATAAACAACATTAAACAAATCCAACAACACTCCCAAAGGCAACCAAAACAAGGGAAGATAAATGGGTACTATAGGAGAGTGTCATCACATGGCCTTACATGGATTATCAAGACAACCTATCACAAGGTGCCACCTCCATCTATGGTTATTCTGACTACCTATCTCAAGGTTTCATTCCATAAGGTGAATCATGCAGAACCACTTACCTTTCATGAGGACAAGGTAGTAATCTTACCAACCAGGTCTTCTCATCCCATGTTTAGCCTAAGGAAGCACTACCGATATGGGTGAGGCACATAATTAATCTTGTTTAGTGTTTAACTACCCAATCCCACTATTTCATCAATTAATGTTATCACTTGTTTAAAAAACTCTTCCTTTGGTTATCCTAACAAGCCCTTTGTGCACTAGCCCCCATGAAGAGCCACTCTCCCTACGACACCAAAACCAAATACAAAGCAAGGTGTGTACCTCATTACTCATAAAATCAGGGTGTACAGAACACACAACATGTGAGGCATGAACCATCACACAACACACATAACATATCTCTAAACCAAGAACAAATGAGGTACTACCCACCAACATAAACTAGATAAGTCAATAGGTGCACTAAAATAACAAATTTCCCAAACGAACCAGTTTTCCCCTATCCTCTAGAAGTTACCAAAACATCCACCCAAGAACGAGAATAAAACATGGGTTCCCATGACTCAAAGTCAACACAAAAATGAACCAATCCAAAAAATGAAACATCATTTAACTCTTCTTTCGAACAAATAAAACATCAACAAAAAATCCCATTCCTGAAGTTACCTCTTTCCACAAATCAATAACCCAAAATAAGTCAATACAATGCCAATAAGCAGAATAATCATCAATAGGAATCAACAACCAATACATCCATGAAAGACATTATCTTCACAACTCCTATTACTTAACCACTAATCCAAGCACATATCTTAGCATGACCAAACAATCAATTAACCCTTATAACGACATTGTAACTCATGCAGTGATGCATATCAATTTAACAAATAAGGATTCCAAGTTGAATTAATAGATAAGTCATTAATAATTAAAACAAATTTAAATCTAACAAGCTAGAACATATATTTTAAACATATAAAGACCTATCAGTTTAATCATATCCATAAGGGTATTCACAGATAATGCAATGAAACAGTTTACAACCTAATTGCACAATTGCTTACATTGTTACTAACTAACCCATAAATCACTTAGCCAGATAACCCATAACGTAATAAAGATCACATAGCTAACTTCAAATTAACATCATAAATCTAGCCCATTTCCCTATCACAAGAGTATAACAATTATTTGAAATATCCTTATATTACTTTCAACATAAATTAACTTGTGTAACCTTATTATTTAACATTTAAGGAAACACAACTATGTAATTATAGGTTCCTTTAACTCCTTAAACGAATCCCTAATTTCCAAATATAATATGACAATATCCAAATTGCTTATTTCACATAGCAAAATGATTATAAACTAACAAACATTTACTTACTAATTTTCTAATAGAATGAAATCAGAGCCATTCAAATTTTCATCAGGAATATATAAATTAAATGCTCTATTCCTAATCATTTACCCTTAATCAATATTAACTATCCTCTAGCTCTCACTTATCTAATAAAATAAAAGAAATCAATATTCATTTAAATATTCCTCCTACTAAAATCATTAAATAATATTACTACTTTAAGTTCTTACTAAATAATTTCTATTTTAAACTCTCATAATTTGAATACTACTAAATAAAATTTCATAAATAGTCACTACTTTAAGCTTTCATCATTTAAATAATGTATATTATACATATACTAAGGAAAATATTCTTAAACTTGAATCTTAGATATGCCTACTCAACAATCATGAATCATTTTCCATTCAACCGTAGCTGAGATAGGAATGAACTTACACATTATTTTGATACAAATAGGACTCTTGCAGGGTGAAAAGAGAATGCATCATCCCCATCCCAAGCCTTTTAGTCAAAACTGAGTTATCATTCAAATGAAACGAGGATAATCGTTCAATACTATCTTTCAAGTTAGAACAATAATACCTTTCGTTTTGAATGACACAGTCATGCTTCAATATGACCTATATGATAAACGATCTACAACAGAAACCTTTCTTCATGACCCCATGCACCCCTCGTCCTACATTTATTGCAACCATTTTCATAGAAGTAGAATTAGGACAATAAATAGTAGTTTTGCAATTTCGGTTGACCTACACAGGTCACGTTAGTAAGTCAGCTATTGCAGGTTTAAAGATCTGCTTGTAAATATGGCAGTGAATGGCATGATTAAGTCTAAAACATTAATGCAGAGTGTTGTTAGAAGTTTCCAAACATTCAATGTGAATGGACAGCACCAAGAGTGTTCTCATTTCAATTCAGTGAAAGAGGTGCTTAAAGCTTGAATATGGGGTATTGGCAAGACCACACTTACCAAGGCTGTGTATAATCAAGTTTATGGTGATTTTAATGCTACTTCCTTTGTATTAATGTTCATGCCACTTCTGTAGTTGTCATAGGCCTTACAAATTTGCAGAAACAAATTCTTAAAAATTTAACTAAGTCATGGAAAACTATAGAGTGTTAATCATAAAATATATTTGTTCAGAGATTACTTGGAAGGAAAGAATGTGTTGCTTATTTTGGATGATATGGGTGCCATTTTACAATTCTATGCTTTGGCTAGGGATTTTCTAGACCCCGGTAGCAGAGTTAAAAGATGGCATTACGAGCTATATGCTAGTTTCCTTTCGGAAACATTACGTGAACCATTGTGAGATTCTATGTGATTACTAAGTGATATTCTAATCCCAACCCCATCTTCTGAATTCTTAGTGACAGATATATTTCCTCTCTAAGGGGTATCTAGTTTTAATTTACCCTTTTAGCAGTGCCATTGATAGTACCAAGTCATCGTTTACAATGCCATTGATACTACCAAGATTGTTGGAAATGCACCAGAGGGTTCGTTGAATAAAAATAAACTATCGATTGTTTGACTTGGGAGGCATCGGCTTAGTTGCATGCAAAATGAAATAATCTAAATAAAATAGGCTCACACTATAATAATGTGCGCCGAATCAGATATTCGGTGATAATGAAGGGATGTCCATCTAAGCATAATTATCAAGATTTCTTGATCTACACTAAAGATGTTAATACCTAGCTAACATGCTTGCATACGAGGAGGCACAAACGAGACATGTGAACTCAACCTACAATTTATCCATCAAATGTTGCATACCATATCAAATATCAAGCAATCACTGTGTAGACATGGAAAATGTAAAATTTATGTTCAACACACTTGATCCTAATTACTCACAACATTTCTTCTTAAATCATACTCTCAACATTTCATCATATTTTGTTTCTTAATTTAATGAATCATTATTCATTTAACAAATTATTTCTCCTCCATTGGTTAAATTAATCAATTTAATTTAATTAACCTTACATTTATGTTTAATTAAATAAATTATTTTATTTGATTAAATTCTCTAAATTCCTCTTATTAAATTAAATAAATTAAACCTTATTTGATTTAATCAAAAATTATCCTCCTTGGTTAAATGATTCAAAATCATTTATTTAGTTAATCATTTCCTCTCAATTGTGATTTAAAATTAATTCATCTATTTTAAGTCAAAATTGTCAAGTCATCTAATTCTTCATTAAAATAATCAAAGTCTTGATTAAGTTAATCCCTCTCACCAAAATCCTCCAAAAAATAAAACTTGCACAATAAATCAATTACTTTGATTTATTTAATTCTCTATTTTCCCTCACATAGCAATAAAAGGGAATATTCCCTCATTTGAATTCAAAAAATCCAAGTGGATTTGTACATCCAACAAGGCATTCACTCCTCTTACATGTCCTTGTCCATTGAGCCAACTGGAATTTATTTCATTTCTTTTTCCCTCTCACATGTTATTTTTCAAATTCGAAATTCCACCTAATTGCATTTATTGACACTTTATCCAAAATGTGCACAACCATCAGCCATTCACATCTTGACAAGTGGAACTTGACCATTGGATGTTGAATGATCCCAAATTGTTGGTTTTCACTCTCTTTTCCAATTTGGATATCTATAAATTGGATGCTTCTCTTCTCATTATTCATTCACAATTCAAGCAAGTATACTATACTTCATTTCATCCACAATTTTGAGTAAACTTACTATACTCAAATTCATCTTCCTTCCACATATTTCATGCAACGCTACTCTCTTGAATTGAGAGATAATCTTGTTTATTCCATTTAAACTAGCTAATATCACAATCAACAATCATCAAGCTTACAAACAAGAATTGGGAAAGGGTTAAGTTCGACATACCAATCAGCACCAATTCCCCCATGGGATTGATAGTTGTTCATTAGGATAGTATTTGCTTACTTCCATTTATATTGTGCTTCACTTGTTTTCCTATTTTAATGTTGCAATATAATTTCATGGGGAATCTTGATTCTCCCTTGCATTTGATCTAACATCATGCTATGTTTGTTGTGTTATGTGCAGGTTAAACAAAATTCTCGATTCACATTCGGGTGCTAAAAGAGGGAATTTTGCTTTTGAATTAATTTTTTCAATCTCACTTGTATCTCTATTGTAGGAAATTATGTTTGCATAGATGTGTTAATTGTGATTTTAACAGTAGCTTCTGCTATTATTTATGATTAAATACCTTTTGCAGATCATTCCATTTCATAAGAAGACAGTTATTGACGTTTTTCATTTCTGCATATTATAATGTCTAATAACTTTTTCATAGAATACAAGTCTTGAATATTCGTTGATAAATGCTTAATATTCATGTATCCTAGAGATAAGTAATTTAAAATGATCAAATCATAATCTGAATAGGATTTTGTTGCAAACTTTTTTCCCCATTCTTTCCTTACGGTTTTCCTGCGCAGCCGAGTCAGCCATCTCCTACGCTACCATGCCTCTTAGTGTGTTCACCCACGGCACACCAGTGTCGGGCATTTTCCTTAAGCTTTACTCCTACCTTTTTCACTACCTTATTGCACCATCATTTCTTTTGCACTCACTGTTTTCTCCACCACCTTTTTACTGCTTCACCACACTGCCAACCCTCCCTACTCGCGGTACCACAATATCCACTGCCATACTATAGCTAACCTCCTCACTGACCTCGGTCTTGTAGTTTCTACCTTCTTAGTCTCTTGCATTACCGCAGCCAAACTATCTCTTCCCTACGATTGAGCGGTTAATAGCCTACTAACTGCTACTACTATCTCGTGATCACCCTCTTAACCATCCGTAGTGGTGCGGTGACTATTAGTTAACCGCATGTCCAGTACTTGCTAGATGCTATCGATGTCCCATGATCTACCCCCCTAACCATTGTGGTAGAGCGGTGTCCATCGCGTTACCGCCGTCTGAATTTTCCTTACCCGCGGTTGAGCGGTTAAATGCTCACTCACTATCCCACATCACTGCAGTCTCCCGCCTAACCGCCATCGGTAGCCTTCCGTCATCCCCACCGTGTCCCTACGGTTACCCTCCTAACTTTCAGTGGTAGTGAGGTAACTGCCTCCTCGCTATCACCGCATCACCGCGGTCTCTTGCCTAACCGTTCGCAGTATCATGGTAGACATGTTAACCACTGCCTAACCTCCTCCTTGACTGCCACCGCATCACCATGGTCTCTTGCCAAACCTTCTACGGTATTGCGGTTAACTACCTGACTGTCACTTGACTGCCACCGCTATCACATAGTCTCCTGCCTAATTATCAGAGGTAGCCCGATGACTGCTAAACTGCCACTGCATTACTGCAATCGTCTACCTTGTTGTTGGCGGTAGTGTGTTAAAACCTGTCGGCCGACTGTGCAAAGCTGCCACTGCATCACTGTGTCACCTACCTTAACTATCCGTGGTATGGCAGTAGAGGCTATAAAAGCATGAAGTAAACAACAAGGAAATTTTTGCATTATAAGGGGGGGGAAATAATTTTTAGAAATTGCATTTTTTTAAATAACCTTTGTTTAAGGCATTGATGTATAAGAGATTTTGTGAATTATTTTATGCATATTAACCTTGTATTTTCTTTTCCAGGTTGTTATTGGAATCAAACCAAGGGAAAATGAGATTGGAAAAATTCACAAAAGAATTTTCTAATGCTTATTGAGCTAGATTTTTTATTTAGTTTCAAACCATCTCACATTTATTTTTGGGGCTTAAAATTAACCATTTTCACTTGATCCTTTGGTTAAAATCAAACCTTAGAAATTTACTAAATTTCAATTTGGGTATTGAACAAGGCAAACTTTCACATCTCATTTTGGTGCTTAAAACGAATTCATCACTGCTTTTATGGTATAAAATGAACAAGTGTTTTTCATGTTTTGCAATATTTTTCACAAATTAATATTATTCAAAAGGCGTATGCGCTTCTCTCGTGCTTCATGGAGATCTTGAGAATCAAAATTATTTTGGTGATATTATTTTGTTTAAAATATTTCCTTCACACTTCATTTTGGGTTTAAAATTGAACAAACATGTCTAGTGTGAGAAAAAGGCATTGCGAGTGTTCTCCCTTTGTTTTTCAGCGAAGGTCAATCAAAATATGAGTACACTTACTTGCTATTGTACACCTTTAGAGGGCCTACCTTGGTGGGAAAAATTACTCATTTTAAAGGGAATGACTCAAACGGTAATGGGATAAAGCCAAGCACTTCCAAACCGCTATATAAATTTGTGTTCATGGTGAAAGCCATGGGCAATGGGAAGTGGTGCATGATAACTCTCCCCCTGTATCTTTATGATGCATAAATCCCTTTTTCTAAGGGTTGGGAGATCTCTCACAAGGATTTTATCATTGCACCCCCTAAACTCGATTCCCTTACTACAAAATTTTGTTTAGAGGCCAAAAAATACCTTATATTTGTTGGTCCAAGAGGTCATGTCCTTTGAAGCCGCCCCACGTTATACATGCGGTTTTGTTGTAGAGATGGAAAGTATGTTATGGGAGATTCATGGGTACTAATGCTTGGCTGACCTGAGAAGTGTGTGCACTATAATAGGGAGCCTGTGTCGTCAAGCATCTAGTCATCTGCACAAAATATGCGCAGTTGGATTCATCCAAATGGGATCCCAACGAATATTGTCTTTTCAGCCTAGGGTTATGCATTTGCTTGGAAATCAAAAAAAATTGCTTGGTCCTCAAAACATTTAAAAAAAACCATACACAAAGAGGTTTGAATTTCAAACCCCTTGGAGGAAATAAGCACCTTTGGTAAATTCAAGTGTTATTTCTTACCCTAGGGATCAAATCCTTAGAGGTTTGTAAGTGCTTGGATTTTATCATAACTTGTTTTCACTAAGGTCAACCTAGGAAAATTTTGCCCTATTTTCCTTGATTCCCACACAATGGACCTTGTGGGATGAAAAAGAAAGTGGAACATTAGACATATAGTTTGAAACATAATCAAGCAAGTGTTTTTGGTAAAAATAAATTCACTAAGCCAAGATAAAAATAATAATTGAACTACATATGTTTTTTTCCAAATGATTTCCTGAAAGGTCAAAATCCCAAGACCAAGGTTCAAAAGGATAAGTCTAAGAGCCCGCAAACAATGTCTTGAAATACTCCTTGAAGTTAGAGAAAGACTAGTGTATAATTTCTATAAGAAGGATTCAAGAAACAACCCAACTTTGTATGCATTCAACTATCAACAAAATCCTGAGCTTTTTGAAAGTTTTACTTTCCTTACATAGGAAGTATAGCATGTTCTTCAACACCAAGGTTTTGTAAAAAAGGTCATGTCTAGGTCAAGGTCTAAGATCAAATTTGTCATCCTCATCCATCTCTCCACCAAGTCAAACTTTTCATTCCATCAACAAACTTTTTCAAAACTCTAGAAAAATTACTCATGCTAAACTTAAGGGCTAAACCAACATCACTCTATCTTGGCTTAACACACCTAGCCAAATAGTCAAATCTCTTGACAAAATTTGCATCTAGGATAACGCAACTTTCTGAGGTTTACTAGTTCATAATCACTTTGGTTGGTTTAACACGGTTAGCCAATTCAATCTCTTGTACAAGTTTCTCTAAGATAACACAACTTCATAGGGTCTACAACTTCACTACAATATTGTTTGACTTAATACACCTAGTCAGACCATCACAATCAATCTAAGTCCTAAAAGTTTAGCATAACCCTTCAAAATTTCTTCAAAAATTTTCACTCATTCACTTCATCCATTTATCTCATCATCACTACCACCCCCTTTGATCCTTTGACTTCCCTAGTTCTTCTCTTTTGGGCCTGAAATATTAAGATCGAACGATCCATATTTTTTATGGTCCAAAAAAGATCACAATACAAGAAGAACATGGAAAATATCAGTGAAATATTAACTTCCAGTGACTTGGGTAAGATAACCACTGAAATAAGCCTTGCAGGATCAAGAAATCCCCCAAGTAATTCTCCTCTACCATTACAAAATCCTCAAGAGGAAAGCTATAAAGAGGACATCACAAACAAAGACATAGGGATGACACAATCTAAAATGATAAAAATGGTTCAAAATCTAGAGAATCATAAAGTTGTAAATGCCATGTTCAAATACTTACGCACATTAGGGGAAGGAGTGGTCCAGTTCCCTTTCAACTTTGACGTAGGCACTAGTATGGACATGCCTCTTATAAACGCATCCCCAATGCCAAATATCAATCAATAAATTCCTCAAACCACCATGACCATCACACCAACCTCGCCAAATGTAAACAAGGGGAGTGCAATGTTTTGAGAGTTACAAAAGAATCGCCTTGTGAACAAAAAAGAGGTGGTTGTCAACACCACACCGTATATTTTTGTCCTAGTAAACCCATCACACCTATACATCCCACTCACCTTCCATAATCCCACTGGAGCATCCTCATTCCATGCTACACTAGCTGGTCAGTTAAACATACAAACTTCTCTACCGCAAGGAGAAGGTGGTTTGTTTGGAATAACGAGAATAATTGACCCATTTTTCTTCCCGGGGAGCACATCGTCTCTTCCTCTACTTCCATTCACATCCACATCACCTCTTGGATTGGGCCTTCCCCCCCTACCCATTGATAGCTTTTCAAACCTGGGAAATCCGAGCATCACATCAAATTCTCTTTGTTTGCCGATGACATCACAACAACAAGTGGCAACCATTATAGCCACCATGGTCAATACATCATTCGGTACTCAAATCTCTCAAAGCATACCTTCTCAAGGAATGAGTATCTCAACCACACCTCCAACAATCTAAATCCTGACCAACACCACAACCCTTTCACCCGTCACAATAGTTGGCATCATTCCCAATCCACCACCTATGCCACCAAAAGCTAACATGACAAACTCATTCACCACTCTAATCCAAACCATCCAAAAAGCCAACCAAAAAAGGGTACTAAAAAAAAAGCAACAAGCTCAAGCATAAGCTCAAGTGCAAGCTCAAGGAAAAACTCATGCACAAGCTCAAGCACAAGCTCAAGCGCAAGCTGAAGCACAAGCTCAAGAACAAGCTCAAGCAAAAGCTCAAACCCAATAATAGGCACAAGCACAATACTAGGCACAATTGCAAGCAATCCATCTATAAGCATACCAACAAGCCCTACAAGACCTTTAGGCACAACAACAAGCCAAACAACAATTTTTTTTGGCACAACAGTAGCTCAAGAAATAACAAGCTTTGTTGGGGCAACAAAAGCTTGACCAACAACAAGCTTTGTTAACACAACAACAGCTTGACCAACAACAGGCTTTATGGGAATAGCAACAGATGGACCAACAACAAGCGTTGTTGGAATAATAGTAGCAAGATCAACAACAAGCATTGTTGACGCAAATGCAGGCATACCAGTAGGCCTTTAATGCATAGCAGAGCTTGCAGCAAACTCCCACCAATAAAACACCCCAAACACCTCAAAAAACATTCATCCCACCTCCCGACACAAAGAACGATGTCGCAACACAATTCAAAATGCTCTCACAGCAAGTGTTGGACCTCCAAGTGGGAAAAACAATAAGAATACCAAGAAAATTGTGCCCATATCATTTTGACAGAAGTCTCACCATGGTACCATTCCCAAAAGGATTTGAGATCCCAAAATTCAACAAGTATAATGGGACTGGGAATCCTGAAAACCACGTTAGGGAAATTCAAGTGCATTGCATGGAGGTCGCATATAATGACACATATTTAATGTAACTCTTCCCCCGAAGTCTGACTGGTCCTACCATGGAATGGTTTTCTCGCCTACCCACGGGCATTAAAACATTCAAGGAAATTGTGGAAGCTTTCCTTAATAATTATGCTTTCAACATGTGTGTAGATGTTAGTCTGGAAGAACTATCAACACTCAAACAAGAAAAATGAGAGTTATTCATGACCTTCTTGCAAAGATGGCGATCCAAGGCCAATCAAAGCAAGTGGACCATGCTAGAAGAACAACAAGTTTGTACCATTATATTCAATATCGATGACAACTTGGCGTTCTACTTAAAAATATAATACATCACATCATATGAGCAATTGATCCCAAAGGTGCTCAACATCGAAAGAGCCCTTACTGCACGAGGAGGCACATCAACATTTACTCCACCACAAGATAACCGCCTATCCAACAATTATAATAATAAACCTCGAACATGGTTGAGGAATAAAAACATCATCAATGATCATGTGGTCGATGCGAAAGTGGTCATAAATGCTACCAGGCCGAACATCCAAACTCATCACTAGCCAAAAAATCATAATCACAATAATGTGCAGACTAATGTAGTAGTAGTACAACAACAACTACTTCCTACCATCCAAATAAATAGCTTGGGTAATCAAGGAGGACCACCTCCCCGAGGCAAGTATCCCCACAAGAGAAATTTCATGGCTTTTGGGGAATCTATCGAGTCCATAATGAAGAATTTGGTCAAGAAAAAATTAATCAAAGTCTCTAAGTCCGAGCAATACATGGAGCCCATGACCAAACCACCATGGTATAATGAAAACCTCATTTGTGACTTTCACAAGATCAAAGGTCATAACACCGGCAATCGCATGAGGCTAAAGAACATCATCCAAGACCTCATCGAGGACAAGATCATCAATGTCAAACAACTAGCTAGTAATCAAGATCTGAAAATATACACAAATCTGATGCCAAACCATAATCAAGAAAATCATCAGGGGAACAACAAAGGCAAGAAAAAATAGGCTAGTGCTAACCTAGTATATGAAGAAATAGTGGCATGTTTCAATCAAATGGTCATGGTCATTAACATCAAGGGAGCCAACACTGATTGTGGAGTCACCACATGTGGCAGCAAGGTCACCATTGCAGGGGCACCATCTAAGATCCCCACTTTAAATACAAAATCCATTCCCTATGACTACAATGTCATCGACCAACTGAAGAGAACCCCCGCGCAGATCTCCATCATGAAGTTGTTAACAATTTCTATTGCCCATAGACAAATCCAAGATGAAGCATTAGCAGCCTCCACCATCTTTGCCACTCTTGACATATATCAATTCCAGGTTATGGTTGGAAATATCATCACCCAAAATCTCCTAACTTTCTTCGATCAAGACTTCCCCCCATAGCCATCTCATAACCGTGCAGTTCACCTTCAAATGCTGGTCCATAAAAAGAAAGTTAAAAGAGCCTTGGTAGAAGGAGGTGCAAGCCTAAATATTTTCTCTCTCAAGATTATAAATAAATTGGGATTCGTCGAGGATTCCATTAACAAGAACAAGAGCATCACAATAAGGGTATATGATGATCAAGAAAGAGTGTCTCAAGGCACTATTAAAATCCCCATCCAAGTGGGACCAGCAACCATGGAGACTACCTATCAGGTCTTTGACCTCGACTTACCATATAACATCCTCTTTGGACATCCATGGATCCATGGAATGAAGGCAGTGGCCTCAAGATACCATCAATGCATAAAGTTCCTATACCAAAATGAGGAGGTCACTATGCATGGGGATCCCGAACCATTTGCCTACTGCAACCAAGTTTTATAAAATCCCCCAAGTACCGAAAAATGATGAAGGCCCATCTACTTCATACATCGGCCCAGCTACTCTTGCCTCCACTTCTATGATAGAGACACTCGTCATCCTTGAGATATCTGACATCAAAAACATGATCCAAGACAATGGATGCAGCAACTATAGAATGAAGAAGAGTGCATTTGTTGTAGGAGAGTTACCACAATCTCCTAAGTCACATGGGCAACCTCAACCAACTGAAACACCCATCCACACTGTTAGGAAGGACCCCTCTAGATTTTTCCATTGGGGAAACCTAAGTTGGGAAAGTGTTGGTGAGGAAGATATTTCAAGAATAATATACCGCGATGTAGAACCCACACCCACATTACCTATGGACGAAGCCAACAAAGGGATATAAATAATGCTTGGCATTGGCTACAATAGAAATGAATACTTGGAAGGAAAAATGATGGATGACTGGAGCTCATCATTGTAGAAAGAAGAATGTGGAACCTTGGCTTCGGATGTACTCCTCTGAGTATAACCGTACGTGGCAAAGCTACTCCCAGTAGAGCAGTCAGGAACTCTCCTCAGATATCAATAACTACCCTTAGGCCACCCGTATGCCTAGGTATTTCACTTGACAACTTCACTTTTGATGCCATAAGTGACGATGATGATACCATAACAAGCCTACCCATGCTTTTTGAGGACTCCTCCCTACTAATGATTAGTGCCTCACTTGCTGAGTCAAACCAATCAACCCGTAAAATCACTTTAGTATACCCTCAACTCATCGATCATAACCAACAAAGACCGCCAATTCTAGACTCATTCGAAAATGATGAGGCACTCTCAGAATTCATGGGACTAAGGGATACAATTCCATGTGGGGATCACAAGGAAGGTTTTGACATCACTTTAGATACCCCAGCATATTATGGGGAGATGATTGAGTCCTTCACTCGCAAAAGAAAAATATTGAGAATAAGCTCAGAGTTATTGAGTGAAAACCACACTGTGACACTCTCTAACCACAAAATAGTAAAAATAAAGGACACATCCAAGGGTGAAAACCTCTCTGAGGTGTCGAAGGATGAAGGATTCAATCTTCCCCCTACTACTCTACATCAAGAGAAATAAGCAGTCCTGGCAGAGCAGTGTAATCCTATTAACTTGGGAACAGAGACACAACCACAAATCACTTTCTATGCAGAGTCTCTCCTAACAGAGGAACAAGAACTCCTAGTGGAATTTATGAAAGAAAGGAAGGTAAAATTTGCATGGACCTATGTTGACATGCTAGGTCTAGATCCTGAAGTGGTTGTTCATCATTTGCTTGTTTACCCTAAAGTGAAGCCGGTTAGACAAAAGTTAAGAAAAATGAATCCACAGATAGCCTTGCTAGTCAAGGTAGAATTAAAGAAGCTCTTGTATGTTGGCTTTACATGCCCAATTGACTATTTAGAATGGGTATCCAACCTTTTACTTATCTCAAAACCAAATGGGGGCATTTGTATCTACACAGATTTTAGAGACCTAAACAAAGCATGTCCTAAGGTTGATTTTTCACTACCCAACATTGACATGATAGTGGACATGACAGTCAAACATGACATGCTATCCCTGATGGATGGCTTCTCGGGGTACAATCAGATAATGATCACAAAAGAAGACCAGCATAAGATGGCCTTTATGTGTCCTTGGGGCACCTACTACTGGAATGTGCTGCCATTTGGGCTAAAAAATGTAGGGGCTACATATCAAAGGACCATGACACTAATATTTCATGACATGATACACAAGACTGTTGAAGATTACGTAGATGACATATTGGATAAATCAAAGAAGAGACATGACCATATAGCAACTCTAAGTGCAATTATTGATAGACTGAAAAAATATAAGGTCGGGCTCAACCCAAAGAAATGTGTCTTTGGGGTACAATCATGAAAACTGCTGGGATACATAGTGTCAATGAGAGGGATAGAATTGGATCCCACAAATATAAAATAAATCCTTGATATGGGAGTGCCCAGAACATTGAAACAACTAAGAGGATTACAAGGCAGACTTCAGTCCATCTGAAGATTCATAGCGCAACTGGCAGACAAGTAGATTATGTATTCACATCTACTCCACAAGGGGTTAGCATTCAAGTGTGACAACAAGTGTGAATAGGCATTCAACAAAATCAAATAATATCTACTTATGCCACCTATGTTAATGCCACCCATTGGAGGGAACCATTGATCCTATATATCTCAGCAACAACGGTAGCCCTAGGTGCTCTCTTGGCTCAGCACGACGAAAATGCAACAGAAAGGGATATCTATTGCATTAGCATAACAATTGTTGGCCATGAGTTGAATTACACATTCATTGGAAAATCTTCCCTAGCAGTAGTGTTCGCTTCACAAAAATTTTGACACTACATGCTAGCACATAAAATCAAGCTCATTTCCAAAATAGATCCCTTGAAATATCTACTATCAAAAGCTATGCTCACGTGAAGGATGGATAAATGGGTAATGATATTGTCAAAGTATGACATCAAGTATGTGGAGTGAAAGGAAATAAAGGGACAAGTCATTGCGGACCAACTGGAAGAAGCTCCCATCTACATAGACAACCCACTCATATCAGAGTTTCCAGATGAGTCTATTTTCAATCTCAGCGCAGCCGATCATTGGAAACTATACTTTGATAGTTCTCACACACAACATGGATCACGAGACGGTGTGTTCTTCATCAACCGTCAAGGGGATTGTATACCAAGATCTTAAAAGTTAGCATTTCCCTATACCAACAATATTCTAGAGTACGAGGCTTTAACCATAGGTCTCAAAATTGCAGCACAATGGCGAATCATGGCATTAAAGGTCTATGGGGATTCACAACTTATCATTAACCAAGTCAACAGTGAATACCAAACTAAGGATGATGAGCTCACACCATACAAGAAGGTGGTAGAAAGCCTCAAGGAATCATTTATTGATATCACCTTTGAGCAGATACCGAGGGAAAACAACAAATTAGTTGATGCAATGGAAATGATTAGATATTTGCTGGATATCCCTCGCAACGTCTCGAAACACAAATTCCTGGTAGAGCAGCTTCTCGTACCCACTTTTGAGGTTCCAGAGTCAGAATATGCGTGTGAACGCGTTGGTCCTGGTGATCTTTGGTACCATGACATCTACACCTATCTAAGATTAGGAGTCCTCCTAGCCGACATTACCCCTAACCTCAAGTGAACCTTTGTCTAAAGGTCCTCACGATTTGTCATCCTAGGAGAAACCCTCTTCTGTAGAAGCATCAATGGAACCCTGTTACGTTGTTTAAAACCCAAAGAAGCCCTAACTGCTTTAATTGATGTACACAGTGGCACTTGTGGTTCACACTCGAATGTTATGACCTTGGCTAAGAAGTTGTTGAGAACTAGGTACTACTGGCCGATAATGGAAAGAGAGGCACATGATTTTGTCAGAAGGTGTCTATAGTTCCAACAGCATGGAGACCTCATTCATGCCCCATCTCAAGAGTTGCATCCTATCATAACACTGTGGCCCCTTTCACAATGGGGGCTTGATCCCATAGGTAAACTTTCACCCACCTCATCCAACGACCACAAGTTCATTATACCGCCATCGAATATTTCACAAAGTGGGTCGAAGCAATTCCCATGACCTACATCACTAGAAAGAAGATATCCAAGTTCATCCTGAAATACCTCATTTGCCGATATTGTGTTCCCCAATCCATTATCTCTGATAATGTGACACCTTTCAAGAATTAGGATGTCCCTCACTTGTGAGAAAAATTCAAAATCCAACACCCCTTTTCCACCCCATATTACCCACAAGGCAATGGCCATGCAGAGGCTAACAAAAAAACCATTCTAAAAATCCTTAAGAAAATAGTCAATGACTCTGGTCGTGACTGGTATCTATAGCTAAATCCCACCTTATGGGCCTACCACACCAACATCCACATTCCAATAGGCACCACCCCATTCTCCCTAGTCTACGGATCAGAAACCATCCTCCCTATCCAGATCGAGCTCCCGTCACTTGAATATCTTTGCAAAACCTCATCACAGATGAGGAATACAGGATCACAAGACTGAATGAGCTAGAATTGCTAAATGAACAGTGCATGGATGCCCTAAACCATCTATAGGTCTACCAAAATCGCCTAAAACAAAGCTACAACAAGAAGATCAAGAAACACACCTTCCAAGTCGGCGAACTTGTGATGAAAGAGAACCAAAAGAATGTTCTGAATCCAGAGAGCAAAGGAAAATTTGAGCCCAATTGGCTGGGACCTTTTGTTATCATAGCCAGCTACAAATTAGGAGCATATCAATTAGCAACACTAGAAGGCGAGCCTCTATAGGAGCCTCTAAGTAGCTTCCATCTCAAAAAAATTTATGCTTAAGAACTTGCAAGGTATAAAACCAAAAATACAAAAACAATCAAAAAAATTCTTGAAAAAATGGTTACCTTGATAAAAACCTGGCAAATAGGTGTCTTGGTGACAAAAAAAAAAAATACAAAAATACAAAAATCCTAGAAAATCAGAAAAAAGATTGAAAATAGTAAAAAAAGAAATCGTCAGCTAGTGAAAACCATTTCCGTGGCACTCTGGACAAGTACCTTGGTGAAAACCTGGCAAACAGGAACCAAGTGTAAATAAAGCACTCTCAATCTACCAGGATTTGCATGACTCAGTTGTCCATCCCATCATATTTCATTAATCTTCCATCTACCCATCCTCTCGCATCCATACCATAGCCTGAGTTGATACCCATATCATATTCCACCATAATACTACTAGGCATATTCCTAAGGTTAGTTTCTCTTGCCTATTTGAAGTAGTCTATTACTTGAACACTAGGGGCATGCCCTTGAAACTAGCACTAGATCAGATTTTTGTATATTTTTGTGCTCTTCCCAAGGCATTAGAAAATCAAAACATTCAGAAAATTCATCAAAAATTCCAAAAACATGTAAAAAATCTCAAAAAATCTTCAAAAAAAAGTTCCATCATCGAGTCTTGCTAGTCTCTCACCTTTTCCAAACTATGTCATCTCTAAGCTTGAACGTAGGCAAGGTTGATCTTTGATCATCCCTCAAGACATTTAGGTCAGTCCTTTAGGCATCCATCACATCGGCAATCCGTTTGCCCATCTTTTTCACATTTTAGGTCAGTCCTTATAGGCGTCTGTCACAATAAAATGACAATTTGTTTGCCCATCTATCTTTTTATTGAGTTAGTCTGTCGTCAGTAGAACTAAATGGTCTCTGCGTGTATAACGTAGGAAAGGCTAATCTATGGATCAACTCCCGAGACCCCTAGGATAGGTCTTTAGGTTAATCCCTTTGTCGTAAATCTTGAAAATACCAAAAATATTTGTAAAACATCTGAAAAAAAAAATACAAAAATAGCCTCAAAAAATCTGAAAATCCAAAATGGTGCATCCATCTCATTTTTCTTTCACCTGCGATAGTCATCATTCCTAATAAAATCAATCATCACCTTCACCCTTTGGTGATTCAGTCAGAAGCAAGTTTAGCGGGTTCAAAAGTGAACACTCTAATTGCCAAAGTCTCAAAAGTCTAAATCAGTAAGCAAGCAATTTGATCAACTTGGAGTATCAATAGATTATCATCCAAATCAATCCCATCAAAATCCTGATCACAACATTTCCTAGGATGAAGCTTTCCTGCGATGGACATAAGCATCAGGTACCTCACAGTAGTTTAGTCTTGGCTAGCAGTATGAAGAACATTAGCTTGTTTGGTTGATTTATTTGGTCTTTTATTGGCTTATCTTATTTTGTGCTCATTTCAAGTGTTGGGAATTTCTGCCTCAATTTTTCTAGCCTTTCCCTTGAAGATTTAGATTTTTCCTTCATGATCTTGCCTTTACCGCGGCTTTGACTAGTTTTGGTGATTACTGACATACCGCAGGCTGTGGGTCAACTCATCGGGGTATCGTGGTGAGACTGCCAGTGTTGGCTTTGGCGATTACCGCCATACCACAGGCAATGGGTCCTCTCACTGTGGTAGCATGATGAGACTGCCTACGGTTGGGTGTGGCAGTTACCACCATACCACAGCCAATCAAGTGACTGACCGCGATGGCCACGGTAAGACCACTAGCGGCCTGGCTAGTGGTTACCTCCATACCTCGGCTAGTGTTTTGGCTGACCGCAGTGGCCGCAGTATGACCATTGATGGTCTGGTTGGCAGTTACCGCCATACCGTGATGGGAAAATCCAAGACCGATGGTAGCACGGTGGAATCCAAAGGTGAGCTCGAATAGGTTTACCTCCATACCGCAAGGTGGGTCTGACAAGACTGTGGTAGCATGGTAGGAGCTCAGATGAGCTCGAGGCAGAGTTTGACTGAGTTGGACTTGGTGTCAGAATGGATGGCAAATGGTAGGGTGACACATGGTAGGTTGGCAGCCTCTAGTTGGTCGATGACAAAGGAAATGACTGAGCTCAGTGATGTCCGGGGCTAGAGCTTGAGGTAGCTCAGATGGCTTACCACCATACTGCGAGGCGAGACAAATAGGGCAGTGGTAATGCAGTAGATGGCAAGGTGAGCTTGGGTGAGCTCTTCGCCATACCGCAGCTGGCTTGACTGGACTCGGCCATAATGTGGTAGAAGGAAAATGCGCTCGGAGCTCAATTGACCGAGCTTGACTGATTTGGACTATCAGTCAAGAGTGATAGACGAATGGTATGGCGACACGTGGAAGATCTTTATGATCTAATTGGCCGTATGGTTATTTCTTGAGTGCAATTGGGTTGTGTTATTGAATGGAAGGTTCATGAACTTGTCTGTGACTAGTTTAATGTTTGTGTGGCTCGATGCAGCTGAAGAAGTGATGCACGTTATCAGGGATTGGTCGTGCCTGCAGGTGGATAATTTATTATCTTGATGACCGTTGATTGCTGACAGGGCTGAATAGGTTAGCACATGGAAAGAGATTATATGAATCTCGTGTGCAGTTAGATAAGAATATGAGCCATATCAGAGAGAGGTTGAGAGTGTTCGAATTGTTCAACAATGAACACTTTGACTCTCAGATTTGGTAAGATGTGAACCTGTGAGGCCATGTGGATGGGCTGGCCATGAGGCTAGCTATGACAGTCATTTGTGAGGAGCTAAAGGGAATCTACATGGTATGTCATGAGGACATTGTAATAGTGTGATGATTCTATTTTTGTGTTGTCAGTTTTCTTTCTCTAGATGATCAAGATGTAATATCCTGAAGAGCATAGCTCTGGTTTTGTATTGTAACCATTTTAGTTACTAAATAATACAAGTGAGCTGAATGTTTTGGAGGTGGGGTTTTTTACTTGAAAAGGTTTTCATTGTGTATATCTATGTGTTCATAGTTTTGTATTTCATGGTTATCTTCGTGTGTTTAATCTATTTTTGTTTGCATCCACTTCTCTTAAAGGATCAATGGGGGATCAATTGTGCCTGTTTCTGCTTTATAGCATATGTTGGTTGTGTCTTTGTTGTGATTTTGAATTGAAATCACTAAGGCACTACTATCTTAGATGCATATCTTGATGACAAAACCGAATCCCTATCCCCAACAAGTGGTATCTGAGCATGTTTGAAGGAGGTCATGGCTTGATGATACCAACAAGTGGTATCAAAGCCTTCTCCTGGTTGCTGAAGTTCTAGGTTTTCTCCTGTGAAGATTTCTTAGCTTGGCAAGTTTGAGGAAGTCTAGAGAAATTAGTTGGTGATTGATCCTTCAGTGAGTGGAAGTGTGTGCTTCATTGATTCAACACACAGTTTGAAAGATTCTAGAGAAGTATGGAGTTAATCATCTTGTGGCAACATGGTCTGAACTCCTAGCTCACAGCAAAGATTCTAATGCAAAGGGCATGAGAAATGCTTTTGATTGTGTGGTAGCAAAGCGTGGTGTTCATACTAGGCGTCTATGTGAGAGGCTCCCTAGTGGTATGAACTTGCTTGTGTTGTTGATCAGCTATGGAGTGTTGTGCTTGTGCTGGGTGTTTTTTCACTCAGCACTAAAGGCAGTTTATCTGGTGCTCTGATTGCATGAATGCTATGAAGTGACCTTTGTGGTCTGCAACTTCTGGATAGCTAGGTTTTCTCTTGCTTGTGCATGACTGTGGTGTTGGAACTGGTCTAAAATGGACCTGTTGTTCCTGTGTGCCCATTTCTTGCACTTGCATGGTTCAGATTCATGTCTTTGGCTCTGAAGGTTTTGTGTAGATTTTCCTAAGAAGTATTTGATGCATATTCATGTTTCTTTTCATTGTTCTGGTTAACTGTGATGGTTGTGTTCAGACTCTTGAGTCATCCAGATGAGCAGTGAATATGGAGGTGTGTGGGTGTTTTATAAACACTATGGTTTTGCAGGTTTGACACAGTCAAGATAAAACTTGCGTTGTGTGGAACTGTTGTCTACTATTTTCTAGATCATGTCTTCTAGGGTGTAATTGGATGAGATAGTTGCAATTCAACATGGTTTGAGGAGGGGTGATGTCTTCTCTGAATGGGAGTGTTGGTATTATTTTGTCTTTCAGCATTCTTGTAGTATGCTTTGATGGTTTCCTAGGCTATGGTGCTTGAGTTATGGACGTGGCTGGAAAATTAGATCTATTGTTGATCTGGTGTTTGAGTCATGCTTATCTACTTTGGTTGTTCTCTTTGATTATCTCATTTTTGTAGTTTCCAGTGCAATGATAGATTTGCATGTTTACTTTTGGTTGGATCCACGAGTCGTGCAATATTGTGGGCTATCCTTACCTACATGTTTGATGTGAGACAACTCGGAAGTGGATTGTCTATGTCCACAAGGTCGTAACTGTGTAGTGCAGATCTATTAGTTGACCTTGTTTATGGTCACTTGTGCATTGGCATAGCTGTTTTGAGATGAGAGGAGGAATGGCATTTGAATACCTGAATAGTCACTGATGTGGATCTGAAGCATGTGAATCACGATGTCATGGAAAGCTGGGTACATTGGCTTAGTGTAAGCTTTTGGTAGTGATGGTGTGGTCAGTCATGGTGCTTGGAAAGCTCAATGTCACAGTTTAGTGGGAGCTTTAGCAGTGACTGGTATTCTTCTTTGGTGTTGCAGTTGTTGAGTTCTTTTGCATCTCTATGGTCACTATTTGAAGGTGTGCATGTTGGTGGTGCTTGACAGTTGATGCTGGTTTAGAGTTTGTTTGCTTTATGTCATGGTATACTCTTGCTTGTGCATTAGAGTTTTGGCATGTTTCTTTGCTCTTGAAGACCATGGATATTTCACTTGAAGCATGGTATCTCCTAATGGGGATGTGTAGATCATGGTGTCATGATAAGGATTTTTGAAGCTTTGACAATGGTCTGGGGGTTTCTCTATGTTTTGAGTGCATTGGTCATATGCTGGTGAACTTCATAGTTGTTGTAGTTTTGCAGATTGAAGTCAGCATGAGATGACAGGTTGTTGATACTCATGGATGCATGGAGAATAAGGTGAGGCTAGACTTCTTATGGGAATGTTGTTACAGCTGAAATTCCAAGAAGCCTGCACCTTGGTTGAATGTGAGTTCAACAGAGACCTTGAAGGAGACTGTTCTTGGGTAAGTCACCTTGGCTTGTATATCTTGGATGAGCATCTTTTCTTTTCTCCTTGGTCTGCTCGATAGTGTTCCTGTGAAGGGTATTTTCCCATTATACTTTTTAGCTGTGTTATGCTTTATCTTTCATGGATAGGAATCTTGGGTTTGTTTGAAATTCTGGAGGATTCATAATGGAAGATGGAAAGCATGGTTGATCTCCTTGTGCTTTTGAGGATTGATAGGAGATGGTTATATGGGTAAGTCTGATCTTCTTTGAGGTGCTTACATCCATGGTTTTTGTTGGATTTTTTTAAGGTTTTTCCTTTGGGATGTGAAGAAGATCATTCCTGACACAATTGGCATATAGAAGTGTTTGTAAAAGGTGGCTACATGGTTTGATTTTCTATTTATCTCTAATCTGGTCTTGCTCTTCTTGTATGTTCTTTTGAATTTAGATGTGGGTTGCCTTTGTGGTGCTGGGTTGATCACAGTTTTTGGTCATGTGTTGTCACTTCGGTGATGACACAAAGGTGCCTATGCTTCTTTCTTCAGTAAGGTTTGGAGGAGTTTGGAAGAACTGTGGAAGATAGTTGAGAGAAACATTTCTTGCAATAGGTGGTTGTAGGTGGTGCAGATCTGTGTGGTAGTTCCTTGGAACTACATGGTTACTCATTTCTATATGTAGGGTTTGGTGGACTTGGTATGCCTAGATCATCTCTGATGGTGCTTTGTTTGCATCCATCTGGACAGTACCCTTGCAGTGGCAGTACCTAGACGTGTTTGGTCTTTTTACTGGCTGACACAAGGTGCTTGGTTGTTGCTGAGATGGGTGGTTTTATGATGGCATGAGTTCATTATTGGTCATACCTTTAAGGTATGGGTGGTTGGATGATTCAGCATGAGCTTTGGGTGCTAGTTTTCAATCGCATGGGTTTCATCAGTTAGATGAGGGCAGTCATTTTTATGGTTGTTGTTCGAGCTGGTTGGTTTCTTGTTCTAGAGAATGTTTTTGGTGTTCGCTTTGTGCTTTTCTATTGTTTTTCCTTTGTCGCCTGGAGGATCAATTTCTTTTGTTCCTGAGACTGGTGAATATACACCTTGGCGTATTCCTATGTTTGGAGTTGGTGCTTGAGATGGTGGAAATTTTTTGATGTCGTTGCAAGGGTCTTGGTTGGAGATGGAAGCATGTTGTTGGTCCTTGTTCAGGTGTTTGAAGGAAGCCTGAAAGTCTTCGGCAAGTGGGAGATTGTTGGGAATTTATGCCTCAACATTTTTGGCCTTTCCCTTGAAGATTTGGCTTTTTCCTTCATGATCTTTCCTTTACCATGGCGGCTTTGACTGGTTTTGGCAGTTACCGCCATATTGCAAGCAGTGGGTCGACTCACTGTAGTATTGCGGTGAGACCACTAGCAGTGGATTTCATGGTTACCGCCATACCGCAGCTAGTGGGTCCTCTCACAACGGTAGTATAGTGAGACCGCCTGTGGTTGGGTCTAGCAGTTACCACCATACCGCGGCCAGTCAAGTGACTAACCGTGGTGGACTCGGTAAGACCGCCAATGGCCTGGCTGGCAGTTACTGCAATACCACAGCTAGTGTTCTGGCTGACCGCGGTGGCCATGGTATGACCACTGACAGTCTGGTTGGTAGTTACCGCCATACCGCAATCAGCAAAGCCAAGCCCAGTGGAAGCGTGGTGGAGTCCGAAGGCGAGCTTGAACAGGTTTACCACCATACAACAAGATGGGTCCGATAGGGCTGCGGTAGCATGGTAGGAGCTCAAATGAGCTCGGGGCAGAGTTTGACCAAGTTGGACTCAATGTAAGAATGACTAGCAAATGGCAGGGCAACACATGGCAGGTTGGCAACTTCTGGTTGGCCGATGACAAAGGAAATGACTGAGCTCAGTGATGTCCAAGGCCAGAGCTCGAGAGAGCTCGGATGGCTTACCGTCATACCGCAAGGCGAGATGAATAGGGTAGCGATAGTGCAGTAGATGGCGAGGTGAGCTCGGGCATGCTCATCACCATACCATGGCTGGGTCGACTAGACTCGACGAAAATGTGGTAGAAGGAAAATGGGCTTGAAGCTCGGTTGACCGAGCTTGACCGATTTGGACTGTCAGTCAGTAGTGATAGACGAAAGGTATGGTGACATGTGGAAGATCTTTATGATCTGATTGGCTATATGGTTATTTCCTGAGTGTGATTTGGTTGCACTATTAAATGGAAGGTTGACAGACTTGTCTGCGACCAGTTTAATGTTTGTGTGGCTCGATGCAGCTGAAGAAGTGATGCATGTTATCAAGGATTGGTCATGCTTGTAGGTGGATAATTTATTATCCCGATGACCATTGATTGTTGACAAGGTTGAACAGGTTAGCACACGGAAAGAGATTATATGAATCTCGTGTGTAATTAGATAAGAATATGAGCGATATCAGAGAGAGGCTGAGAGTGTTGAAGTTTTTCAACAGTGAACACTTTGACTCTCAGATCTAGTAAGATGTGAACCTGTGAGGCCATGTGGCTGGGATGGTGATGAGGCTGGCTATGACAATCATTTGTGAGGAGTTGAAGGGAATCTACATGGTATGTCACGAGGACATTGTAACTGTGTGATGATTCCATTTCTATGTTGCCAATTTTTTTTCTCTAGATGAACAAGATGTAATATCCTGAAGAGCATAGCTCTGGATTTGTATTGTAACCATTTTAGCTACTGAATAATACAAGTGAGATGAATTTTTTGGAGGTGGAGTTTTTTACCTGAAAAGGTTTTCCCTATGTATATTTGTGTTTTCATAGTTTTGTCTTTCATGGTTATCTTCATGTGTTGAATCTATTTTTGTTTGCATCCACTTCTCTCAGAAGATCAATGGGGGATCAAATGTGCCTATTTCCTCTTTATGGCATATGTTGGTTGTCTCTTTGTTGTGATTTTGAATTGAAATCACTAAGGAACTGTTGTCTGAGATGCATATCTTGATGACAGAACTGAATCTGTATCCCCAACACCAAGGACCTCTCGATGATGCCTAAACAAAACAGGTTTAGAGAGAAAGAGAATGGGGCAAAGATTTTTGTCTCTTTTATCTACTTTTCTTATGGGATACATTTTTAAAATAAATTAGTCACATGGTGTGCTTTGTTTGTTTTGCGGAGAGGATGTTTTAGATATCTTGTTGACCACATAGGAAGGCTTGCTTTCTTGTGTTTTGGCCCGAGATTTTTAGAATGTTTGAGCCACATCTTGAATGAAGTATGTATGCTAAGTGTGAACAAGAATACTCCTATCTGATTGTCAAGTCAAAGTCCATCACATTAGGTACAATGCCATCCTAGTCCTTTATACCTTGATGCATCGTACCTATGTGTGTTATCAAACATAAAGTAATTGGCCCTTTGAAAATCCCAACTCCTAGTAATCAAATCATCATCAATCATCATCTTGTATGGATCCTCCTTCCATTCTTCTCATTCTTCTATCTCTACTAATATTTATATCTAAAATCAATGTGTTGAATCAAGGTATACACGAGACTAGCCATAATCGATGACTGTCTATACATCATCAGATCTATCTACATCAAAAAAAATCTTTCAATAGGACCACTCCTCTCACATTTTATCGTGATCTCGATCAGAAAATCATACATTTCCATTCGATCTCTCGAGGGGGCAATATACCAGTGTAATCCATTCTCACTGGGGTAGTAGTGGGGCATTTGAGAAAATAAAATAAAAAATTAAACTTTGATCACAACAATTTATTCTTTGAATCAATGCAACAAGTACATTGCTTCAAAGAGGGGCAAAATGTAGACATGGAAAATGTAAAATTTTGGTTCAGCACACTTGATCCTGATTACTAACAACATTTCCTCCTAAATCATGCTCTCAACATTTCATCATATTTTGTCTCTTAATTTAATGAATCATTATTAATTTAATAAAGTATTTCTCCTCCATTGGTTAAATTAATCAATTTAATTTAATTAACCTTACATTTATGTTTAATTAAATAAATCATTTTATTTGATTAAATTCTCTAAAGTCCTCTTATTAAATTAAATAAATTAAACCTTATTTGATTTAATCTAAAATTATCCTCCCTGGTTAAATGAATCAAAATCATTTATTTAGTTAATCATTTCCTCTCAATTCTGATTTAAAATTAATTCATCTATTTTAAGTCAAAATTGTCAAGTCATCTAATTCTTCATTAAATTAATCAAAGCCTTGATTAAGTTAATCCCTCTCAATAAAATCCTCTATAAAATACAACTTGCACAATAAATCAATTACTTTGATTTATTTAATTCTCTATTTTCCCTCACATGACATCAAAATGGAATATTCCCTCATTTGAATTCAAAAATTACAAGTGGACTTGTACATCCAACAAGGCAATCACTCCTCTTACATGTCCTTGTGTATTGAGCCAAGTGGTATTTATTTCATTCATTTTTCTCTCTCACATGTCATTTCTCAAATTCAAAATTCCACCTAATTGCATTTATTAGCACTTTGGCCAAAATGTGCACAACCATCAAGCATTCACATCTTGAAAAGTGGCACTTGACCATTGGATGTTGAATGATCCCACATTGTTGGTTTTCACTCTCTTTTCTAGTTTGGAAATCTATAAATTGGAGGCTTCTCTCCTCATTATTCATCCACAATTCAAGCAAGTATACTATACTTCATTTCATCCACAGTTTTGAGTAAACTTACTATACTCAAATTCATCTTCCTTCCACAAATTTCATGCAAGGCTACTCTCTTGAATTGAGAGATAATCTTGTTCATTCCATTTAAGCTAGCTAATCTCACCATCAACAATCATAAAGCTTACAAAAAGGAATTGGGAAAGGGTTGAGTTTGACATACCAATCAGCACCAGTTCCCCCATGGGATTGATAGTTGTTCATTAGGATAGGATTTGCTTAATTCCATTTATATTGTGCTTCATTTTTTTTCCTATTTTAATGTTGCAATCTAATTTCATGGGGAACCTTGATTCTCCGTTGCATTTGATCTAACATCATGTTATGTTTGTTGTGTTATGTGCAGGTTAAATGAAATTCTCGGTTCACACACTGCATATATGGATATTCATCAGATAAATTTAGTGTTATACATGGTATCCTAAAAAAGAACAACGACAAGTAATCAATTACTGATTTTGAACTACCAAATGTAGGATACAATATATATCTATCATATGTAAATTGTCATACAAAGCATAAAATCGCCATGCAAAAGCATTCAAGAAAAAAGACACAATTCGAATGAACAATACTATATTATTTCCTTCCCATTATACATATCTATTTGATATTTTGATCATATTGAGAATGTGCTAAATTAAGTGTTACCTTTGAGATGTCATTAATCCAAGTAAATTCATCAAGTGATTAATAAGGGTAGAGTTTATAGTTTCAAGATTTGGGTACTTGATCACTCTTGTGACATGGCTGATTGATTTTGCTTCTCTCGAGATATTTCCTTCGAATGCATGTTGGATCATCCAAATTAAAATCAATTCTCCATAGTACAAAATTCCACTCACCCCCATTCACAGTTCATCGAGAACATTTTTTTATTTTTTGCAGAACCAGTTTTCTTTTTTTCAAACAAAGAAAATCCCCCATTCCCTCTTTTCATTCCATAAGTTATAGTTTTTAAAATAAAAATAAAAAAGCTAAGTCATCAAAACCCAAAAATTGGCAAGATTCCCTTAGATCCTTAGTTCAAGTCCATGTATGCACTTGCATGGAAAAAATTTCTCAAATACCATCTCTTTTTAGTTACCTTTTAACAATTTAAAATTTTATTTTAACCAATATTATCCATTCTGTTGAATTAAAATAACCGTTATAAATAAATACAATAATATTATGTTTCATTAAAAATATTCATCATTAACAAAAGTAATAATATATAATTATCAAACCATTACAACTTAGAAAATTAAATTAATATTTAATTAACGACAAGCACTTAATAATTTAAATAAATCATTTAAAATCATTACAACACTTATGAATGTCGTTTAACTTGAAAAATGAATTAGACAATGTTAATAAGGTTACACAATGAACTAACAACTATATCAAATAATAACAACATTAATGAGACCATTAAAATTAAACAACAAAATGACAAACGACAATGTAATGTCATGATACATTCAAATAATGATAGCCACAAAATGAAATGACTAACCCTAGAGCGTACCCGACTGACATGGTGCATCATGGAGGCACGACAAACTAAGTTTTATAAATCATCAATTTTTCCTTCATGTGTGCCTTTTCTACCCTTAAATCAACTCTCATACCATGTGAAAACTCTATTGCATTTACTAATTATTAATCTCTTAGATATAGATTATTTGACTACTGAAAATTAATTCACAACAAATATTGAAAATAACACAACTACAATTTCACAAATAAAATCACATGAACAGAGAAGAAAATATGCAAAACAATAAACACAATATTAATATTTTTGGAAATATTGTCCCTGGAAAAACCCCGAAGGGACAACCAATTCAGTAGATAAGGAATTTTATTAAACTTCAGCAAATAAAGAGTTACATAAATTTCTTATCTCTTACTGGTAGAGCTCTGAAAATATTTTCTTCTCTAGAAATTCTTCCCTCAATTTCTTCTGCTGAAATTTCACTGTTGTTGTATCCAATGCTATCACTCCAAATCATTTTCAAGTGTGTGTTCTCCAAATTCCCATTGATCCCCTTTTATAATCTTCTTATTGAGCAACCAATTTCCATGATTTAATCTCAATCGATGGCTAAGATTATCTTGACTCTAACTAACCCTAACTAACCACTTTCTAGAATTCTCTAGAAAATCCAATTAATTAATTAATTAATATTTCTGGGTATGAAGACACTTGTCCAAGCTACACAAAATAACATGCACTACCTTTCCTTCAAAGATAATGTTCTCCTAATTGTACTTACATAGGTGCTCCATACATAAGCAAAGCAAATGTGGTTCCTGCATCTCACAAACACAGCCATAGTAGTTCAACCAATATTTAGTACAAGTATATCATCTATGATTAATGTTAGTGAGCTTAAATGTCAAAATTAAAATTACACTAAAGTTGAAACTAGTATAATGACCTAAAAATCCAGCCCCATGACATATGAGTTGATTCATTATTCCTCCCCTCACAAAAATAGAAGAGTAAAGCAATGGACACCTTGTAAATGGTTAGAAGGTGTATGTTGATCAGATGATATTTATAGCCGTGTGTTGCACCCTTTCCTACTTTGTGTTTCCACCTCTCATGTCCATGTCACTAGAAGGATATAGAAAATGCTGATAGAAGGTTATAATAAATGAGAATAGATAGTATTTCCTATTTATCACTGTAATAAATAATATATACAGTAAACTTAGGAGCATCTTTTCGTGTAACTAGAGATGTTTGATTGTTTGTTAATCTTATAAAGGGAACCATTTAGATAAAGAAATTGTCATTGGAAATAAAAGGAAATTAATAGTTTTTATTAATCATATGAAGGGAATTGTTTAGATAAAGAAATTATCATTGGAAATAAAAGACATTTATAGCTTTTGAATAAATATTTTTAATGTGTGATGATATTTTGAAAATGGTTTATTGGTTAAAGAATTAGAGGTGAATCATATTATATTATATTGAATTGTTCAAATTGGTTATTAGTTTGTTGTTACTACTAACAAGAAATTGCAAGGTATAGAAAAGATCTAACTAATATAATTTATATTGGTAGAGTTATATTAAGAAGAATCTTTTCAATTTTATTGGTTTTGTCGAGAACAAATGTACATTCTCTGATTATATGTGAAAACTTTAGTATAGTAAATTTGGGAAAATAAATTCTACTAAATTTTAAAACATGATTAGACTGAGTATAGTTAGAGGATTAACAAATAATTTAGCTTTTGAAGGTATCTAATAATGGTGTGTTAAGATAAATATTGAGATCCATTTGAACCATAGATAGGTAATCGTTAACAACAATTAATCATTTCCTTATGATTTACATGAACTAAGATATAATTCACTTTTGGTACAAGGTATCTCCTATCTCTTTTTTTATAATTATAGTAGATGATTATGTGTTTATTTCCTTGTAAATTGAAGTAATTGAAGTTTAAAAAAAATTAAGTTACTAATTATAAACTAAAACAGCAAGAAAATTAAATGGATTGTCAATAATAAGAAAATATTGCATATATGTATTTGAATCATTTTGTGAAGACTGTGGTATTAAGGTGTAAAGAACAAGATCATATAACCTTCAAAAAATGTCATACTTGAATGGATAATTATAACTCTTTTAGAAATGGATCATTGTATGTTGTATTTTAAAATATAGCACAAAAGTTAGGGTTTCTTGTTTGTTGTGCTACATATACTATAAATACAATACCCACTATTTTTTTACAAATCTAATCCTTGGAGAACCTTGGAGTGAAAAAATAATTATAGTGTATATTTTAAATTATTTAGGTACATTTTTGGGCACAAATCCTTGATGAAAAGTGGAAAAGGTTAAAAACTAAGAGTAATAATTGTTTGTTTACATATTGTAATGATGGATAAAAGGCATATATGTTCTATGGTTTGGAAATAAAAGAGGTGTTTATCTATAGATATATTAAATTTCAAAAAACATTTCCAAATTATAGTCATTCCTTCTCACTCTACAATAACAAATACTTCCAATCAAATCTAAATATTTTAAAATAAAAATATAAAATATTATGATGATGGTGATGGTGGTGGTGATGGTGATGGTGATGATAATGATTAGATGTGCATTAATACAATTTTTATAAATGTAATAATTGATGCTTATGATCAACCCTTTATTATGTAGGAAATGATGTTGATTATGATAAGTTTTAGGTAGATATAAAATAAGGATCATTAAATAGATCTATGAAAAAAAATTAAAAAAATCAAGAAGGGAATGTAAGTCCACTCATGACCAAATAATTTATATTTTAACGATATAATTTTATTTAAGATAGATAGAGGAATAAAGAATGGGAGCAATCCATGAAGGTAAATTATGTTGTATTAATAAATAACCATACCTCAAAACTTGTGTCTATCCCAAAGGGTGTGAATGTTATTGGTTATAATGGATTAGAATTAAAACTAGATAGTGCTATAGAAAAATTCAAACCTAGATAAGTGTACATGAAAATGGGGGATCATAAATTTTCACCTTTTCTATAAAATTCAATGAAAACTAAATTATAATTAATAGTTTGGGATGTTTAGACTCAAATTTTGAAGATGTGACAAGAATAAGAAATTTAGTATTTAAAATATCATTTATACATTATATTTTATTACTAAAATTTAATATAGCATTAATTTTGCATCTCCACATCTCTTGTTTCATTAAATACTTTTTGAAAGTCATTGGTGAAAATATAATTAAGAATATGTAGTACAAGTCACACCTTTTTTGAGAATACTTTAATAGTGATATTTGAATTGATGCATCTTACAAAAATTATCAATAAACATGAACATCACATAAAAAGGATGAGGTAATTTGGATTGAAAATATCTTATTTGAATGTAGTCTTGCATACTATACAACCACTATTTTATTTTAAGATAATCAAATGATCATATATGTTGCAAATAAAATGATTTTTCATGATAAAATAAAACATAAAGATATCGATTTTTATCACATCTAATATCTTGTTCAATATCAAATTATTGGTTTATAATATTAACTCGATGATAAACAAACAATTAATATATTTAAAAAGTATGATAAAATTCAAAATTTTGAAGCTATTATAAATGCTTGAAATGATAGAGGTGGACATTATAGGAGGAAAGCACAATGAAATATTGTTTCTTATGCCTAATCAATATTAAGAAGGAATTATTAGTACAAGGATAAAAAAATTAAGTTTTTTGTAATACCCCTCCGTTTTGCTTCTATTTTCATGTTGTTTATGCTTTGCTTGGATTACATCTACTGAGATACTGGACATATTTTATTATGATATTTTGATCACTACTCTTGAGCGACAAACTATTACTATGTGATGTGATTATCTGATTTGATTTTACATGCTTTGATGAATGAATGCTAACAGTAGAATTATCATGTGATTATTTATGAAACTATTGTTATGACGTTAGTGTCAGTTTTGGATGAGTGTATTGGTGAAGAAGACAGAATTGCATCACTCGCTTGCGAGCGCCCTGCGATTCCGAGATTTCTTCTTCACGGTGTGAATTATATACTGCATATATTATGTTGATTATTTGATTATAGGTTGCAGGTACATGACATTGACTCCACCTGGTTCCACAGGTCTGAGCGTGTCGATCCAACGGTTAAGTTGAATGGGAGATAGTAACTTGGTAACATATGTCAGGTCTACACCCTAGCCTTAGTGTGTCGTCAACTCTGATGTTTGAGTCTTGCTAGATCTTATTGGATGCTTTTGTAATGTTTCGAAATGTGTTAACCCTTTGATTTGGTCTTTTGAATATTGCATTGGATGGAAGAAATGGTGATTTTATAGTATTTAATATTATGCTCTTGGTTATATTTAAATAGATTATGGAAATTAAACTTAAATTATTTATTTAATTAAATTTGAATCTCAAGGGATTAAATTTAATTATTAAATAATTCTAAGTAAGCTTATTAAAGTTGAATTATTTAATTTATTAAATTTATATCTCATGGAGTTGGATTAAATTATTAAATAATTGAAAGTATGTTAGTTTGTTAAAATATTTATTTAATTAGATTTAAATCTCAAGGGATTAAATTTAATTAATAAATAATTGTAAGTAAGTTAATTAAAGTTAAAATTGTTTATTTAATTAAATTTAAATCTCTTGTGTTTGAATTTAGTTATTAGATAATTTATAATAATTATGTAATAGTATTTGATTGTAAAGTTTAAATTAAATCAAAAAGGGAATATTGAGAAATTAGAATTTTAATTAAAAGTCAAGAGTTAGGGCTTTTGAAAAAGAGGGAAATGAAATTAACTTGTAAATTCAACTTTTGCATTTGAAAGTGAATTAGGGTTACATTAGGTGATTTTGGAATTGTTATTTTATAAGTTTAGGGCAGAAAATTTGGGGATGCTTCTTGCTACATTTTTTTTGAACAGGCAAGAAAATTGTTGGAGAAATTTTTGATGAAAGTTTGAGAAATTATTTCTGGTTGAGGAATTAAATTGAAAAGGGAGAGAAATTCTATAAAGAAGGTGGAATTAGTAGATTGAAGCTTGCTGGAAATTTCTTGGCATTGTGGAAAAAGAATTGTGAAGAGCTCAAAGGAAAGTCTGCATCAATAATCTTGGTGGCTGCAAATAACCAGGTTTTCCTTTTTATTTCTTGTTTTAATATTTCTAGTTTAACCTAGTTTGTTTAAATTTGAGAAATCTACAAATGGGGAATTTTCTTGAAACCCTAGGTTAAACTCCATAAATTTGATATTCAGATTTATTTATTTTGGAAATGCAAACCCTTTTAGAAAATGGGGGAAGAGAAAACCAGATCATTGAATCATTATTCTTGTGTCTTAGAAAATTTTGAAAACTCAAAGGAAAGGGAATGGTTTTATTGTTTTTTGAATTTAATCTTTGTTGGAAAGTTTTCTATGGTTGCAAAAGAAAATTATTTTCTGGTTGTTTATACATTTTTTTTTTCTTCGATTACCCTAGTTTTGAAAATTCTGAAAAAAATTACATGTATAATAATATACATTGCATATACCATTTTCTGGAAATGATATATACAATCCACATTATTATATATATATATATAATTTTTGTTGTTTAAATTGTATTATGCCATTTTCTATTGGCCGCGTATGGCCTGGCATATCGTACCTATGTATGAAATTATTTTCGTCCGAATTTTATTTCATCCGAAATTATTTTGTCCATCCGAAATTTTTTGTCATTCGGAATTTTTTTATAAAAAATTTTAATGTTTGGTGGGGGGCTCAGCCCCCACCCTTGTGCTTTATGTACAGTGGGTACGCAGTACCCACTGCACAGTGTGCCACCCGTACGGGGGGCACACTGTCCACTAGGGACTGCGGCCCCTACGTAGCCTACTGACCGACTGTACACAATGTACAGTCGGCATTAACACTGTTGGACTGCGGTACCGGCGGTACCGTCCGTCGGATGAGGTACCGTCCGGTCCCGCCATGAATACGTGCTGTCGGCTTTAGATTTTTTTGTTTATTAATTTTGTTTTATGAATTAAGTTTTTTTTATTAATTGTTTTCAATTTTTTTTAATTTTGTTTTATTTTATTTCGATTTTAAGGTTATTTTTATTTTAATTTAATTTACTTTATATATATATAATTTTAATTTTTATATATATATATATATATAATATGTATTTTTTTATTATTATATATGAATATATATATATAATATTTTTATATATATATATATATATAGAATTTAATTAATATTATATATATGGTAGATTTAATTTTATTTAAGATTTTCGTTGCATAATTAATTTCGTTTGGATTACGATAAACGTTTTGATTTTAATAAGTGCTTAGCAAATTTAAATATGAGAAGATTGTCTTGACCAGTATGGGTTTAATATTTTGTTAAAATAAGGTTATGTAATGACATGGATAATCAATTTTGGTTAGGTCTAGTATTAACCATGATTAGCATATGTTGCGAAAATAGTTATGTTATGGGAATCTATTGTTACAATTGTAAACTTTGAATGGCATTATTCTATTTGCTGCGAAAATGCATTAGATAGGAACATGGTTTTAGAATAACCAAATATAGAAATTATATTGCCAATGCATGAGTTCATTGTTTGTATTCGTTAATATTTTATTTTGTGAATGATTATTGTGAAGTGGGTTGTACAAGTCTTCCAGTTACACGTGGGTCATTCCCTTATTATAATATTGTTTGATTTCCCTTGGGTTGTGTTACATTCGTCTTGTCCTCCTAGTATTGGAGTAGAATTCTTTGTGTTGCCTCCTAGGATTGGAGAGAGTTTTATTGTTGCAATTTTGTAGCACTTGAGTAACCCTTGGAGTTAGTTTCGTAGTGTGTTATCCAATTAGAAGAGTGGCTTTTGTTAGGGGTCGGAGCCCAAAGAGGTAAACCGAGAAACCTTCAAAAGTGATTTTAACAACTGAAAACTAAAGTAAATATACTTAGCATATTAGGATGTAGTCACATTAACCAAGATAAGTTAACCTCACTCACAGGCACAAGGGTTTGTTTAGACTTGGGGTGGGTGAGAAGGCCTGGAATGGCAAGATCACTATCTCGTCCCTATGAGAGATAGATGATTCCACTTGAGTTTGTATGAGTGTCGGGATTCGGTTGAGGCCACCAGGATTTCCGGAGCCTATGAAGAATGCCCAGAGGATATCTCATGACAAACCTTGTGATGACACTCTGTCTAGGATAACACCGTGTTTTTGTTGTGTGTATGTTTATTTTAGCATTCTTGATCATATTATGTCTTGAAGCAATGTAACCATGATTAGAGTTGGACTTTATTGTGCATATGTGTGGTTGAGTCAGTTTTTATCAGTATGAGTCTGCCTTTGGTTTGAGGTGGTAGGTTTCTCGTCCATGTTACTTGGTTACTATCTCCTAGCATGGGGGTTGGTCCTTCGGGTACCACATGGTTGGGTGGATCATGCACCATAACCGTTGGGTCCCCTTGATCTTCAGTACTTGGTGGCGATACTTCTTGATGGACATCTCTCTTTACTTTCTTTAGGATTCCTGTACTTGGTATCTCATATTGTAATAATGTTGTTTTACCATCTTGTGTATGAGGTGGATCTTGTAATATTCAGACTTATGTATTTGTACTCATTTTGGGAATGAGGATTGTAATAGACCTTTGTAACTGATTTATATAAATGAATGCTTTATCTTTATCTTGTACTTTTCTTTGATGTAAAATGTTATTACTTGTGTATTTACTTTCAATGTATTTTTTTAATGTTGTTGGTTATGAGGTTTAAGTAATCTCAGTTATGTAACCCTATGGGAGGTTGTCAATTTAGTTGAACATGTGGGTTTAATTCACTTCTTTTACTTCCTTTTAAAAAAATAAATTAGTACGCTTGTTTAGTGAATTGAAACTTCCTCTAGGGTTGCGTGGCAGGGCATTACATTTTTTTAATATGTAAGATTGTTTAGAAGTCTAAAAAATTAAAAGCTTTCTATATTTCTTAAATATATTTTAATTGTTCTTTATGTTGTAAACTAAATGTTATAAAGTTGTGACTAGTCATTAGACAAGGAAATCAATTGACATAAATTGGATTATGTAGAATATATTAGATTTAGTTTAAATTATGATTTGATAGATTTAATTTTAAAATTAGTTTGTATTTATAAATATATTTGTTTCTATTTTTTATGTTTTGTTTGTTATTTTTTGCTATATAATTAGTTAGATACTTATACTTTATTTATTCTAAATGAATTTATCTTCAATTATTATTAATCAAATGAATACACATATGTCCATATTAATTATAATATATAATATAATTTATCATCTTATAATTTGATTATAATATTATTATATTTTAAATATGTTAATGTTTCTTAGGGTGAATTTATATCATTGACTTTTCTTAATTGGCATTAGTCTTTCTAAAAATTCATAATTTGTTGAATGTTATAGGGGCTTGGATCTGTTGATGAAGTTGAATGGTTTAAAATAAGTCTATTAGGAATCAAATCTTACTAGATGTAAGAACCCTTCACATCAAAAGAGATGGGGTTGAGATTATATGCCATTAAGAAATTGACAATGTGATGGATGCACCTTAGTCATGAAAATGAAGAAAAAATAAATTGATTATTCATATTCTTATTATTGCAATTGCAAATAAAATGTTCAAGTTTCTTGAATTTTGAATTAGCATGCTTGATTCTAACCATTTACCTATTTATATAGATTTTTACCAAAATCATGTTGATTAATTTAGAATGGATTGTGGAAATCTCATGTCTCTAATTGTTGAATTTTAATTTTACAATTTCTTTGATTGTCATTTGCTTGAAAGGAAACACCTCTTGCAAATAAAATATATTCATTTATATTCATTTTTCTCTTTTATTAGGTGCACTCCCACATTCCACTAGTACATTTCAAAGTAAAATTAGCTTTTTCTTTTACTTTCAATTTGCATATGATTAATTTTTCTTTGATATGTAGTAAAAGGTGTGGGAGAAAGAAAAAATATTATCTTGATGAATTTAACCTCACTTTTAATTATGACATATTTGAGGGGCAAATCTGTTAGAGAAAAAATTTATCATAATTCAAACAAGAATTGACTTGCATCATCTTTCTCATAAAATGAATAGATATAAGAGGTCGGAATAATAATAAGAACAATAATTATGTTTTATCTTTTAACAATTGAAAAATACTTATTTTAGAGTGTGATGCTTATACTGACATTCTGTCCCAAGTACACAAGTACTTTAACAATAGCTTTCTTACACCATTTCATTAAAAAAGAGATGATAATTATAAAAATAAAAGAATTCACCATCAAACTAAATAACAAAATATTGATAATTAAGAAAACTAATCACACATATGTACCATAAACTATAGATCAATAATTAAAAAACTAATAAGACACTATCTTTAATTTGTTTCTATTACATTATTTTCTATGCATTAAAGCAAACTATTGGACACACAATCATCTCTTCTTACGTTTCTATTATGTCCAAGTACACAAGTACTTGAGATGGTAATTGTAAAAAGAGAAAAAATTAATCTTCAAACTAAATCAGAAAAGATCAACAATTCAAAAAACTAATAAAACATGTGTGCCGTAAAGTATAGATCAATATTTTGAAAACTAAGGACACATGTCTCATAAACTATCGTTAATTTGTTTCTATTATATTTTGTTGTATACGTTCAAGGAAACTATTGGCCGCACAATCATCTCTTCTATACGTTTGAAAGTGAAGTCAGTTTGTGGACTTATTTCCCCTCTACCTACCCTCTCAAAAAACTTAGCTTTCAGTCTATTCAAACTTCGCAATCATATATAATTATAGAAGAATCTGAGTAATCCTTTGTAGTAGTGGAGGGGGTGCCGTAGGACTCTTGATCTGCTGCTGGCAGCTTCTTATCTTTAGAAGACGCGTTGCCAATTGTGCATCACACAACATTAATCCAGCACTGTATGTTGAAGGCTACATTCACTCCACTACATGGTAAACACATCTCATAGGGAAGCGGCTCCAAAGTAAATTTGTAGATTTTTTTTGGTTGGGTATAAAGGATAAATATATTAATTGAGAGTTATGGAGAGAGTATAATAAAAAGATTTTCAAATAGCAATAGTCATCAATAGAGTTTAAAGAATGAATATACAAGCATGTTTTTTAATATTCTACCATCTTATAGAAAATCAAGAACCCAACAAATCATACAATCCCAAAGAAAAATAGGTAAAAGGGATCAAGCCAAATCATTATGTTGAAGCTAAAGAAACTATGAGGATTTATTGGTAGATATATTGTCTAATTCTATGACATTCTAATTACGATTAACATTTAGAGGCTCATTTAACCAAGCAATCCACAACAACAATCCACGTTGTAGGAATGTAGTGGCCCTCATGTTATTCTTTGTTAGACTAGTAGTTGATATGCTTAGGATTGAACATTATGATACTTTGTTTGATGTTTCACTTACTGATACACTGATATTTTGATGATACTTTGATGATACTTCTATTACTTGAGTTTATGCACATGTTATAATTAATATATGGTTTATTTGATTATGTGGATTAATCTTACTATGAGCACTATGTGGTTATCCGATCATAATTATTATGTGTTTATCTGGTGACTATTCTTATCTTGTTTGTTATGCAACTGATTGTTATGAGTTTATGTGGTTACTTGTTTGATGTGTTTGGGTGAAAGGGAGAGTATCACATTACTCACTTGTGAGTACTCTGCTACGCTATGATTTCCTTTCACGGTGTGTCTAATTATATGATTATGTATATGCTCAACGGTTTTGTGTGTTGCAGATTGTTGGTACTAGGAATCGTCTCCATCTGAATTGATAGGCTTGAGCGTTCCTTAAAACCCAATGGAACAGTTGTTCGGAGATAATATTTAGTCCTCTACTCTAGACATCATCCTTGAAGAGGATGAGCATCTTGTATGTCACCTCATCAGTTTCGTGTGATGATTGTGGTTAGTTGGTCTTGTTTTTCGACCCTAGTTATGGTTTAGGTAATTGTTGTTGATATTTTGTTTGTTTAATTTAAATTTGTTTGATAAATTTTGTTCTTCGTTAATTGATTCATTAAATAAATTATTAAGTAAAATCATTTTGATAATTAAATATAAATATATTTATTAATAATTATGGTTTATATAATAAATTGAAAAGTATAATGACATATTAAAATAAAATAAAATATTAAAATGGAATGTGATAATGGATAAACAACAAAAATAATATAAAAGATAGAAAGATTGTGCATGCAACATGTGCATAACTTTGAACTGACTTTCGAAAAATAAACTTGATGTTTTATTGGGGATTTTAGAGATCTTATCAGATTTTTGGGTTTTGAAAATCAAAGAGCATTCCTTTTTGTGAATAATTATTTTTTCGAGAGATTTTGATTATCAGGGATTTTTGTTTTCAGGAAGGGAAGTAATTTAGTCTGCAAGATAATTTCTTATGTTGAGAATCTTACGTGGGAATTTGGGGGTTTCTAGGAAGAATTGATTGGAGAATTCGAAGAAATTGCGATTGTTGCAGAAAATTGATCTCGGCACCAGATTTTCATCTTAGCCAATGTTGGAATCCAAGTTGGCTTTGTTTCTTTCTTTATTTCGTTTCTCTAATTAATTCAATTCGAATTATTTCTCCCTCTACTTCTTGAAAATGATATCTTGATTGTCTGGATGTGTTTCTGAATGTTTCATAGATTCAAAGATTTCAAGCTCTTTCTTGCGAAATCAATTTTTTCATATTTTTTATTTTAGTTATGGCATCAAAATATTTCTCCCAACCATTGTCATTTGTTTGAAAGTTTATGAAGTCTATTCTATATTTCAGCTTGTGCGCCTCCCTTTGCCTGCCATTTGCATTTGCTTGGAAATTACTTAAGCCTTTTCACTAGGTCATTTGAGCGCACCCCTACTATGCTTGGTTATTTTATTTATTATTGTAGATTGCAATTTTTTACTTCTAAATGTGTTTTATATCCCTTGAGCATTCAATACATGTATTGTATTTTCTATGGATGAACAAATCATGTGCTTGAATTTGATACTTAGCAAGGTGCATCCATCTCTTTTAATTCAATGAATGAAATATAGTTGCATTTGATGGTTCCTTTTAAAATCTGAGGTTCGATATTGTTTTATATTGGATTCACCTTGAATTTGGCAGTCGCTTCATATAGAAATTCTTGGGGTTTGATTAATATATATTTTGAATATAAGAATTCAAAGGTATTTTTTATGCTGAGGTTCGCCTTTTCTCCCTACATCTTGCATGCTTGTTGTAGGTTTGATTTGCATTAAAGTTTTCATTTCATATTAGCCGATGCTTTTCCTTTGTCTCTTTTGATGGGCATATCATATGGGGTAATCGATACCTTATGTTGCGCTGAATCTACTTTGTATAGGATTTTGTTTGGAAATCGAATCCCTTATATAGTTCGATGGGTGTATATTAGTTTGGAATTCGGTGAAAAAGCTTATTAGATAGCATTCGGTGAATATATGTTTGCTTGGTAAACGCTGAATTTATATATATCTTGGATACTGCTTATTGTGATAGCCCTTCTTACATTCGATATTATATGGTGATTTTAGTTGACGCATGTATGGTATTCGATGCTTGCCTTGTGAAGAGCATATTAGGTACTTAAAATTCGATGCTTGTATCTTGCCTAATTCGATTTATCTGCATTGCAAATGAAAGTTTTATGTGGTGTATGAAATTTAATAATTATATATATATATATATATATATATATATATATATATTTGTAGTTACCATATTAGTATTAGATTTAAAATATTGAAAACAACATTCAGTTGTATAACATATACATATATATATAAATAATATTGATTTATGTGTATATATTTATATATTTATATGTATACATGTATGGTAATGTAAACAACATTCTATTTATAACATATATATCATTGTTATGGTAATAGAAAAATAATAATTTTTCCTTATGATTATTTGATTATGTAGATAAATAAAATTGGAAAAATTAAATAGGGATATGGAGTTACATTTTGATTAGTGAAGGAATTATTTTGATAATGAGTTAAATTATCTTTGTTAGAAACTACATGTTGATTTCCTTCATGATCATGTAATGGTTGATTTGTTAATACTTGTTGATTTCATGGTTGCATCGTTTAGTTTTTTGCTTGTTTTGAAGAATGTGTTGATTATTGTAAATTGGGTTGAATTTTGGCTATTGTTCAATGTGGGATTCTTTTGTGTAAATGGGTTAAGGTTGGCTTCCAGAGGTTAGGAGGGATTATTTTACATGTATGGGTTTTATGTTGTTTCACTTGGAAGTGGTTGGTATTGCTTGAATGGTGTGCAAGAGGGTCTATGCCTTGATCTGTGTATAGCCTTTTGTGATTGTGATATGTGTGTGAGAGGGTCAATGCATTGCACTATGTATGGATCCATGTGACTGTATTAAGTTGCAAGATGGTAATGTCTTGCTTGTTGTGTAGGGTTTAATAATTTCAAGTGGGGGAGTAGCTCTTAATGGGGGTTGAATCTGTAATTGGTGACCACCTGACAACCCATTGGAGAGTTTCTTAATCCAAATATAACCTAAAAATGAATTGGGGGATGGGTAAATTTCACATTAAGCAAGAAATGGATGCCTCACTCATGTTTGTAGTGGTCATTTCGGGTAAGGATGGGTTGAGAAGACCTGGTTGGAAAGATAAACATCCTTGTACTCATGAAAGGAATGTTGGTTATGCATGTGTCACCATATGGGGCCGGGACCTAGTGAGAAGTATATCAAACAACCATATATGGGGGTCATGATCTAGTGAGAGACTATCAGGACAACCCATGCTAGGACCATGTGATGAAACTTTTCCCTATTGTAGTCTAGCATTTTCTAGTTTTTTTCCTTCTGTTGTATGTGTGCCTCTGGAAGTGAAGTCAATATTGTATGTGATGTATGTGTTTTATGTGATGTTCATGTTGTTGCAGTGTTGTGGGCGCCATGTATAACCTTGTTTATGTTAGAGAAATGTCTTCTTGACTGTTTATTTGTAGTGGGACCTTGTGTTATCTCCTAGCGTGGGGGTGGACCTTAGGGTTCCACATGGTTGGGAGGTTGGTGATTTTTCCTCCGTTGGGTTTCCCTTGCTACTTGTTTGTGTGTGTGGAGGTTGTACTTTGTGTAGTAGATTCTAATTCATGTACGAGTTCGAGAAGACAATATTTCATGCTTTTGAATTAGATTGTAAATCAAAAGTAATTTTTATTATAATTTGATGTATTCTTCCGAGTTGTATTTAGGGAAGCATTATTGAAAATAATGTAACAATTTCATAGACTTTGATGTACTCTCATGTAATGGAATTTTTATATGTATTTGTTAGTTATTTATAAATAATCTTTAATGTTGTTTACCCGATGACATGTTATGGAAATTTATATTGTAGAATATTTTAATGTCATGGATTAAAATGAATGAATCATGTTAACATATTAGTTAATGAATTAATTATATCTCTTGATTAATAGATATGTTAGTGATGTGGTCATGGAACCTTAGAGGACATAGGTTATTTTATATGTTATGCTATGTTATATATTCCACCATTTTTTCTACTTTAAAAAAATTTGATTCATTATTAAGTCATGTTTTGTGTTGTCCTGTGGTGTTCCTTGGCAGGGTGTTAGTACACCTGATATCATATCCAAATTTCTAAGACTAGGTAGTCTGGTTTCATATGAGCCCATTATGTTGTCCTAGTTTCTTACACTCTTGAGCTTATGTTTTCCCCCTTTTTTCATCATTGCCTGATAATAGGACTTTTCTTTGGGTGGTGATGTGTAGGATGCTTCCCAGAGGTCAAGGTCGAGGTTGTGGTAGAGGTTGAGGTGGTGGTCGTGGGGCTAACTGCCAAAACACCCCTTCTCAAAGTTCCCATGAGAGTGATCATGAGGAACAATAGGGTTCTCAAAATGATCAAGAAAGCGGGGGTCAAAATCTGAATCAACCAAGGTTAGAGGGAGCTCAGTTACATCCTTTACTTAAGGATATCCTTGCCTTCCTAGGTCCTAGACAGGAGGGTAGTAAGTAGGTGATTAGGGAAAAGTTCTCCTAGAGAGTGAAAGTTCTCCTAGAGAGTGAAAGTTCTCCTAGGAGGAGAGAGGTCGTAGCAAAGCAAAAAACTATTTCAATAGGCCATATAAGGGATCTCTTGAGAGAACGTCCTCCTATCTTTGATGGTTCTAGTGGTGGCTTGGAGGAAGAGACCTGGTTTACAGATTTGGATAGGTGTTTTTTCATGCAACCGTATGGTAGTAACACCAAAGTGAGATGTGCCATCATGCACCCTAGGGGTTTTAATTCTACATGGTTGTGGTTAGAGGAACAAGAACTACATTTGGATATTGGTTTAGTTTCTTGGGAGATGTTTCTGGAGAGGTTCAGAGCTTTCTTTTTATCTGATCACTAGAGGCAGCATCATATTGATGAGTTTCACAAGTTGAGGCAGATGGCTATGTCTATGGAGCAGTATGAGTGTAGGTTCTATGAGCTTAAGCAATATGCAAGTATTGATGATGATGAGGCCATGTTGGTTCATCATTTCATTAGGGGTTTGAATACCTATATTAGTGGGGGATTATGTGTCTTTGAGACAAAGACCATGGGGGTGGCAGTAGATAATTTTCATTTGGTGGAGGAGAATCTGGCCATGGAGCTACAAGGTCAGATAGGTGTGCAGATTGGTAGTGCGCCTCCAGTAGGCTTCAAGTCTCAAGGAGGTCAATCTTAGGCAGTGAGTTCCTTTAGAATCCAACAAGCACTCTGATGAGGGTGCAACCTGAGACACCTAAAATCACACAGAAAATTGAGATTCTTATTATTTTCAAAATATGAAATTCTTACATGCAGAGGATCTCAAATCCTCGAGTTCTGCAATACATGCAAACTACATAAAGAAACTACATAAATTCTCCTATTCGCAACATGCGATCTTCTTTCCCCAAAAACTACCCAAACAAATCAGAAACCAGCCCATAAATAGCCCCTTTCCCCGTTTGGAGTCAAAAACAACATTTTAACTATGCACCAACTTCCGGAAGCCCTAACTCAAGATCTAATCATCGGATCTTCAATCATAATACTTTTTTGGAAAGGTCTTGCGAAAATGAAGTGCCGAGAAAGTGGGGCCTATAGGCTAACCACTTTTGTTTTTGGCCAATTTTTGGACCCATCCGGAGCCTTTAAGTCCCTCAAAAATTAGCTTCGAAGATTTTGTAGGGCAAAAAGAAGAAACTGAAACTTGAATAACTTTTGAATTGAGAATGATCTTAGCCTAATTCTTTCACCAAAGTATTTATTATTCTATCTCGAAGCTTCCCTTAAATTTTTGTCTCCTCACACCTTCAAATTCATACCTGCTAAAAATACCAGTTGAGCAAAAAAAGAAGAAAAACAGTTCTAAAAGTTGAGAATTCTTCTTTGATGAAAAGGGTATCCAGAAATGCAAAAACATCTACAAAAATCTAAATGAAAGTAAATATATTTTTGGATGATGTAGGATTGCCCTTACACCACTGGATGCTCCTGCATCACACTCGCTAAGGGTAGACAACATCAGCAATAACAAAAATCATTCCCAATCGAAACCTAAGAACTCTCAGTCTCAGCAAGGTAGTAGTTCTCAATACGGGAAAAACTGGAATTGGGAGCAAGCCAATCATTATCATCTTGACAAGCTAGCTTAGAGCACACATTTTGCATTTAGTAGACATAGATTCTAGTAGTCTAGTATACCCTCAAGTGGCAAAGGGTTAGGCAGTGGTATAAGATGTTTTTCTTACAATTGATAGGGCCATATATCTAGGCAGTGTCCTTAGAAGAGCACATCAAGATTCAGTCAGAGTTCAACGACCTTAGAGCTGATAGTGGGTGATGCAAATAGGTCTCATAGACTACTAGCACTGGTTGATAACCACCAAGCAGATCATCAGGGTATAGTTGTGGAGGCTATAGGTAGATGACATGCAACTGTCTCTAGAACCCATGTACATTCTACAACACAGGAGACTCACCCTGAAGAGTTGAGACATTGAGTAGGTGAGGGTCCAATGGGATCCTAATGATGAGTCTTCAATTACTTGGGAGGAAGCATCCCAGATGTGAAATTTCTAACCTTTCTTATTTGCAGGCTTCTAGGAGTAAGCCTAACTCTATGGGGGAGGATGTAGTGCCCCTCATGTTATTCTTTGTTAGATTGGTAGTTGATCTGCTTAGGATCAAACATTATGATACTTTGTTTGATGTTTGACTTATTGCTATGATGATATTTTGATGATACTTTGGTGATAATTCTATTACTTGAGTTTATGCACATGTTATGACTGATATATGGTTTATTTGATTATGTGTCCATTAATCTTGTTATGAGCACTATGTGGTTATCTGATCATGATTATTATACATTTATCTGGTGATTCTTCTTATCTTGTTTGTTATGCAACTGATTTTTATGAGTTTATGTGGTTAATTTTTTTGTGTTTGGGTGAAAGGGACAATGTCGCATTACTCACTTATGAGTACCCTTCTACGCTATTATTTCCTTTCACGGTGTTCCTAATTCTATGATTATGTATATGCTCGACAATTTTATGTGTTGCATGTTGCAGGTACCAAATATTGACTCCACATGAATTGGAAAGCCTAAGAATATCTTAAAACCAAATGGAATAGTTGTTCAGAGATAACATTTGGTCCCCTACCCTAGCCATCATCCTTGAAGAGGGTGAGTATCTTTTTCGTCACCTCATCAGTGTCATCTGATGACTTTGGTCAGTTGCTCTTGTTTTTCAACTTTGGTTATGGTTTAGGTAAATTTTGTTGATATTTGGTTTGTTTAATTTAATTTTTTTTTTATAAATGTTATTCTCAGTTAATTGATTCATTAAATAAATTATTAAATAAAAGTATTTTGATAATTAAATATAGATATATTTATTAATAATTATGGTTTATAATATATTAAAAAAGTATAATGAAATATTAAAATAAAATAAAATGTTAAAATGGAATGTGATAATGGAGAAACAATAAAAATAATACAAAAGATAGAAAGATTGTGCATGCAACATATGTATAACTTTGAATTGACTTTCGAGAAAGAAACTGTAATACCCCTTTGTTTTGCTTCTTGTTCAAATTGTTTTATGCTATGTTTGGTTGCAGTTACTTTGATACTGGATACAATTTGTTATAATGTTTTGATTGCTACTATTGAGCGACAACATTATTGTGGGATGTAGTTATCTGATTATTGTTTCACATGTATTATGGATTAATGATGTTGTAGAGTTAACATGAGATGTTATTATGAAATTATTGGAATTATGATGGAAGTGTCAGTTTTGATGAGTGTATTGGTGAAAAGGACGGTTTCGCATCACTCGCTTGTGAGCGCCCTACGAATCTGTAATTTCTTCTTCACGGTGTGTATTATATGCTGGGTATATTGTATGATGTTGTTTACTTGGTTGCAGGATTGTAGGTACATGACATCGACTCCACCTGGTTTCATAGGTTTGAGCGTGTCGATCTAATGGTTAATGTTGAATGGGAGATAGTAGCTAGGTAACATGTGTCAAGTTTACACCCTAACCTTAGTGTGTAGTCAGTCGTGTGTGTCGAGCCATTGTCTATCTTGCTTTGATGTTATTTAATTCTGAAGATTCTTGATTTGGAAATAGATATTTAGAATAATTGCATTTAAATCATGTTGATGGTTATTTAATTTAAATAATGCAATGTGGATAAAAGTTTATATTTAAATTATTTAATTAATTAAATTTAATCCAAGGGGGTTGAGTTTAGTTATTAAATAATTAAATTAATTAATTAAACATGATGCAAGAGAATGAAAGGAAATAAAAGAATTAGAATTAATTTTGGAATTTAATTCCAACGTGTGAGAATTAAATTAGAAATTGTAATTAAATGTTTATTTGAGAAATTGGTTGCAACTTTGGAAATTAATTTATTATTTCAAATTGCATTTTAAATTGAAAGTGGGTTTTCCAAAAGTGAAATTGAAATTGAAATTGAAATATCTAATTTGCATGCAATGTGAATTAGGGTTGTAAAAATTGAAATTGAAATATCTAATTTGCATGTAATGTGAATTAGGGTTGTATAAGGTATTTTTGATTTATAAATAATACATGTTTTAATTTTAGGGCAGGAAGTTTTTTATAGAAAAATACATTTTTACAGCAGGAAAGAAATTTTGAAAAATTTGCACAAGGGTTTGGAGAAAGTTTTGATTGTAGAATTGATTGAAGGAAAGATTGTTTGCATTTGTTTGGTTTTGGATTGGATTCATTGGAGGATTAAAGAAAATTCAGGAAATCTTTGGAGGAGGCTTGCATCAAAAATTCATCTCTTCCTGTAGCTTCTTGTTCCAGGTTTTCCTCTTTGTATTTTATTGTTCTTGATTGTTTTTTTTAAAATAGTAGTGATTAAAGATTTATTTGTTAAATCTGTTTTAGAAAATAAATTTGATCTTAGAAGAAAAGAATTAAACAAATTTACAACCTTTGCTTGTGAAAATTCTTGAGTGAAAATTGTGAAAACCTTAGTTGAATTTAAATTATTTGGGGAAATCGATTTTGTTGTTATTGAAATCAAATATAGAGATTGAACAATGCATTTAGAATGTTTTTAGAAAATGAAACCCTCTGTTTATTATTAAAAATCGGATTTTAAAATCTGCAGTATAGTTATATTTTTCATGGTAAAATGGTCTGATTGCGTCGCCTATAACTTTACTTTCACAAACTGGGTTTTCTAGAAATTTAAAGGGTTTTTGCATTTTGAAATTTTCTTATCTCTGTCCAAAAATAGCAAATACCCAAATCGTAGTTTTTGAGTTATGCTTGAAACATGAGACTACTATTAAATTATTTTCCCATGGCTACTTTGAAAATAAAATAATAATAAATTGATATTTATAAATATTAATATTTTATGTATTGTTATTATAATATTAAAATATTATTTAATAATATTTTATATTATAATTTATAATATTAAAGTATTATATTTATTTATATTATTTTTAAATAAAATTTGTATATTAGATTAGTGGAATTAAAATTATAAACATATGAGAAATTATTGTTATTTTAAAATGGCTTGTTAAAGTTTAATTGAAAGAGTTAAATATTTGATTTAAAGAATGCAATATATTATTGAATAGAGATTTAAAATTGGATTGATTAGTGTATATGGAAAATGGATAGAGAAACAATATGTTATTATATTAAAGTGATTGAATGTGTTAAATAGAAAATTGAATGAGATGTAAGATTTGGTTAGGAAATGGAAAGAGTTTACTTGCATGGATTTGTGTCGATTTAAAAGTAAATTAAAAGTTGTTTTATTGATGAGGCAATCAATTATGTTATTTATTAATTTCTATTTAGATTAATTGAATCATTGTGATTGGATTATGAAAGAGATATGGATTTAGTATATCCAAAAGTAGTATCTTCCTCATGCTTATCTTAAAGGATTTAATTCTTTGTATTCAGTAAAGGGAAGTAAGTTTAATTGTTTTAGATTTCCAATAATAAAAAGGGAAATAGGGGTTATGATTATTTTAGATGATCTACTTATCATGTCTTTGACTTTGTCAACACTACCTATTGAATGAGTATGGATTTAGGAAATCCAAATATTAGATTTGATTGATGACTTGAATGCTTTTGTTGCTATGTCATCAAGTTGCATTGTTGGTTTTGGGATTTAGTGTTAGTCCTAAATTATAAGTCTTCCAGAAGATCTTAGAAGATAAGGGTTGTTGAATTTTTATACCATCCAATTGTTTCCCCTTGGGTAGTGCATGGCGTCTTCTCAGTTTTACCCGATTTTCATGAACGGGGATGTTTGCACCTCCTTGGTTTAGAAGCGAATTATGGGATATTTTGTACCTCCTGTGAAAGGAGTGGACTATGTGTTGTTGCCTTCAAGATGTTTGGAGTGAGATATTTTGTACCTCCTATAAAAGGAGTGGACTATGTGTTTGTTGCCTCCAAGATGTATGGAGTGAGTTCTATTATTTGTATCCTCCTTGTGTTGGAGTGGATTATGATGCCTAGTTGGTATGCATTTGTGGTTCCCTTGGTGGATTATTTGAGTGTGTGTTGTCGAATAGAAGAGTGGCTTCTGTTAGGCGCCAGAGCCCAAAGAGGTAAACTGGATAACCTTCAGGAGTGATTTAAACAAGTGATAACTAAAATAATGTACTTAGAAGATTAGGACTAACTTCTCACTAATCAAGATAATTTAATCCTCACTCATAGACACAAGAGCTTGTTTAGACTTGGGATGAGTGAGAAGGTCTGGAATGGCAAGATCAACTATCTGGTTCTTGCGAGAGGTAGTTGATTCCGCATGAGTGAGTATGAGTGCCGGGATTCGGTTGAGGCCACCAAGATTACTTGTGTCGGAGCCTATGAAGAATGCCCAGAGGAGATCTCATGACAAACCTTGTGATGACACTCTATCTATGACAACTGTTGTTAATTATTTTATGTGTATGGTTATTTGAATATACTTGATCTACTTTATGTCTGGAAGCAATGTGACCTATGTCAGTGATGTTGGAGTTGTACTTGTATTGTAGTTGATTTGTACATGTATTGTATTTGATTTGTATTTGTATTATACTTGGGTTGTACTTGATTCGTACTTGTTAATTCATTTGGTTGGTTATAACAGTATGAGTCAGTTCGAGTCTGCCTTTGGTTAGAGGTAGTAGATCTTTGTCCATGTTACTTTGTTACTATCTCCTAGCATGGGGGGTGGGCCTTCGAGTACCACATTGGTCGGGTGGAACATGCACCAAAATCGTTGGGTCCCCATCGATCTTCAGTATTTGGTGGTGAGACATCCAGATGGACAGCTCGCGGTACTTCTTGTAATTTCTTGCATTGTAATATTTTAACTTGTACAAGTTATTTTATCCCTCTTATGTTTATGAGGTGGAGTTATGTAATTGAATACATTTGTACTAGTGTCTCATTCTGGAAATGAGTGATGTAACTATTGGTTTAAGATAATGTTTATGAGATTGTATCTTGGTTGATTATCTTATTATGTTATGTAGTATTTTTATGATGTATGATGGTTATTTCATAAAGTTCTTAAGGCTATGGTTATATGTAATATGTATGTGTGGGTTTAAGTAATCCTAACCTTGTAGCCTTAGAGGTTGTTGTTAATTAGTAAGTGAATGTGTATGTTAAATGCACTTTATAAAAAAAAAATTGGTTCGCTTATAATGTTAATTGCAACTTCCTTTAAGGTTACTTGGCGGGGCATTACAGAAACTTGATGTTTTATTGGGGATTTTAGAGATCTTATCATATTTTTGGATTTTGAAAATCAAATAGCCTTCCTTTTTGTAAATAATTATATTTTCAAGAGATTTTGGTTATCAAGGATTTTTGTTTTCGGGAAGGGAAGTAATTTTGTCTGCAATATAATTTCTTATGTTGAGAATCTTGTGTGGGAATTTAGGGGTTTTTGGGAAGAATTGATTGGAGATTTCGAAGAAATTTTTGTTGTTGTAGAAGATTGATCTCAACACTAGATTTTCATCTCATCTAGTGTTGGAATCCAGGTTGGATTTATTTTTCTCTTTATTTCATTTCTCTGATTAATGCAATTTAAATTCATTCTCCCTTTTCTTGTTGAAAATGATTGCTTGATTTTTTGGATGTGCTTCTGAATGTTTCATAGATTCAAATATTTCAAGTTCTTTCTTGTGAAATCGATTTTTGTCATATTTGTTAGTTTAGTTATGGCATAAAAATATTTCTCCCAACCATTATCATTTGTTTGAAAGTTTATGAAGTCTATTCAATATTTCAATTTATGCACCTCCCTTTGCCTGCGATTTGCATTTGCTTGGAAATTACTTAAGCCTTTCCAGCAGGTCATTTTGAGCGCACCCTTGTTATTCTTGGTTATTTTACTTATTGTTGTAGGTGGTAATTCTTTACTTCTAACTTCATTTTATATTCCCTTGGCATTTGATACATGCATTTCATTTTATATGGATGAAAAAACCATGTGCTTGAATTTGATACTTAGCAAGGCGCATCCATCTCTTTTAATTCGATGAAAGAAATTTAGTTGCATTCGATGGTTCATTTTAAAATATGAGGTTTCATATTATTTTATGTTGGATTCGCCTTGAATTTGACAGTTTCTTCATACAACAATGCTTGGGATTTGATTAATATATATTCTCAATATAACAATTCGAAGGTATTTGTTATGTTGAAGTTTGCCTTTTCTCCCCATGTCTTGCATGCTTTTTGTAGGTTTGATTTTCATTAAAGTTGTCATTTTATATTAGCTAATTCTTTTTCTTTGTATCTTTTAATGGGCATATCATATGTGATAATCACTACCTTATGTTGCGTTGAATCTTCTTTTTATTGGATTTTATTAAGAAAATTGAATCCCTTCTATAATTTTATGGTTGTAGATTAGTTTGGAATTTGGTGAAAATGCTTATTAGATGGCATTTGATGAATATATGTTTCACTGGTAAATGTTGAATTTATATATATATATATCTTGGATACTACTTATTATGATAGCCCTTCTTACATTTGATATTATATGGTGATTTTAGTCGATTCATGTATGGTATTCGATGCTTGCCTTCTGAAGAGCATATTAGGTACTTGAAAATCGATGCTTGTATCTTGCCTAATTTGATCTATCTGCATGGAAAATGATAGTTATATGTAGTGTATGAAATTCAATTATTATAAACATGTATATAAATATAAATATATATATATATATATATATATATATATATATGTATGTATGTGTGTGTGTATATTTGTGGTTACCACATTAGTAACGGATTTAAAATATTGAAAACAACATTCAAATGTATAACATTTATATATATATATATATTGATTTATGTGTATATACGTATATATGTATATGTATACATGTACATAATGTATGTTAATGTAAACAACATTCTATTTATAACATATGTGTCATGGTAATGGTAATAGAAAAAGAAAAAGAAATCTTATGATTATTTGATTATGTAGATAAATAAAATTGGAAAAATTAAATAAGGATATGGAGTAACTAACATTTAGATTAGTGAAGGAATTTTTCTGATAATGAGTTAGATTATATTGGTTAGAAAATACATGTTTATTTCCTTCATGATCATGTAATTATTAATTTGTTAGTACTTGTTGATTTCGTGGTTGCACCATTTATTTGTTTTCTTTCTTTGAAGAATGTGTTGAATATTGTAAATTGGGGTGAATTTTGGTTATTGTTCAATGTGGGAGTCTTTTGTGTAAGTGGGTTAAGGTTGGATTCTAGAGGTTAGGAGGGAGTATTTTACATGTAAGGCTTTTATGTTGTTTCACTTGGAAGTGGTTGGGAATGCTTGAGTGGTGTGCAAGAAGGTCTATGCCTTGCTCTATGTATAGCTTTTTGTGATTGTGATATGTGTGTGAGATGGTCAATGCCTTGCACTATGTATGGATCCATGTGAGTGTGTTAAGTTGCAATATGGTAATGCCTTGCTTGTTGTATAGGGTTTACTAGTTGCAAGTAGGGGGAGTGACTCCCAATGGGGTTTGATTCCCAAAGTGGTGACCAGAACAACCGATCGGAGAGTTTCTTAATCCAATGATAACCTAAAAATGAATTTGGGGGATGGGTAAATTTCACATTAAATAAGGTAATGGATGCCTCACCCATGTATCTGTGCTCGTTTAGGCTAATGATGGGTTTATAAGGCTTGGATGGCTAGATCACCCCCTTTGTCCTCACGAAATGAATGTTGGTTCTTCATGTGACACCCTATGGGGTCGGGACCTAGTGAGAGGTATATCAAACAACCATAGATGGGGGTCGAAGTCTAATGAGATATTTCTAGGACAACCCATGCTAGGACCATGTGATGACACTTTTCCCTATTGTAGTCTAGCATTCTCTAGTTTTTGTTCTCCTTTTGTTGTATGTGTACCTATGGAAGTGAAATGAATGTTGTAAGTGATGTATGTGTTGTATGTGATGTTTAGGTTGTTGTAGTGTTGTGTTGGAATCTTGTATAGCCCTGTTTATCTTCTCCTACTGTCTCCTTAACTATTTTTTTATAGTGGGACCTTTTGTTATCTCCCGGCACGGGGGTGGACCTTAGGGTTCCACATGTTTGGGAGGTTTTTTTTTGTTTCTACATTGGGTTTCCCTTGCTAATTATTTGTGTACGTGGAGTTTGTACCTTGTGTAGCGGATTCAAGTTCATGTACCAGTTTGAGAAGATAGTCCTTCATGATTTTGTATGGGATTGTAAATCAATAGTACTATTTATTGTAATTTAATGTATTCTTCGTAGTTGTATTCAAGCAAGCATTATTGTAAATAATGTAACGATGTAACTGAATTTGATCTACTCTCATGTAATAGAATTTGTATATGTATTTGTTATTTATTTATAAATGATCTATAATGTTGTTTAGTCGATGACATGTTATAGAAATTTATATTGTAGAATCATTTAATGTGGTGGATTAAAATGAATGAATCATGTTAACATATTAGCTAATGAATTAATTCTAGCTCTTCATTGATAGATATGTTAGTGACGTGGTCATGTAACCTTAGAGGACTTAGGTTATTTTATATGTTATGCTATGTTATACATTCCACCATTTTTTCTGCTTTAAAAAAAAAAATTCTATTATTAAGTCATGTTTTTTTGTTGTCCTCTAGGGTTCCTTGGTGGGGCGTTACAAGGAACATGAAAAAATTAAATGAAATTAGAATTTAGAGAAGGTAAAGGATTTGTTTCATAGTGATGCCACAAACAAGAGAATACATGAAGATTTTATTTATTGAGAAGAGAGACTAAGATCATGAATTCCATCTTTAGATAATCATTTTTCAACCTAGATCACAAGCTTTCTCAAGTTTCAAAAGGATAATCTGGGCCTCCATGTGTTTATTAGTGTCAATTCCCATAGAAAAAGATTAAAAAAATGAATAGAACCATCACTAGCATGTTCAACACCACCAATCCACCTAGATTTTCTAAAGAAGAATAGAGAATTTACCTACATTATTCACCTTACCATAATTTTCAAGGGTCTGTGTAGGATCATGGGGGTCCAGAAAGTGGTGATATAAAAAAAAGACATTTTTTACTTGCCCAAAAATGAGAAATTCCACTTTGAATTTTACTAGGGTCAGGTAGAAATTCATGTTGTCATGGGAAGCACCAAAGAGAAATGCATATTTGTTTTAAAACAAATATCCATTTAGTTCAAAACATATAAAAATATATTCAAATTATTGATATATACTATATTATTATATATTAAACTATATATTATCTATATATAATTAATATATTATATTATATGATAATATATATTATAATATAATATATATATTATATTTATAATATAATAAAATATATATATATATATATTATAATATAACATATTATATATCATATTATAATTATATAGTTGTAAAATTACACCCCTTGCAATTTCAAATGCATTCTTGTATCCACTTTAGTGTCCACTCCCTTAGCATCTTGAGTAGGCTCACTTTATCCTTTACATGAGCCTTTTTCCCTTCTCAAGATGCTCAACACCTCTTTTTAGCAGCTACCTTTGCACATAAGCTTTGCATCAAAACTTATGATTTTCCTGTTCACGTCGTTTTGAAGCATGACATGTTCGACCACTAGTATTGTGCCTGAATGTCTACATGAAATGCTAGCGTCCTGTGATGTTTCAATGTTTAAACAGCTATTTTTGTGCATTTTTTCCACTTGTCAACAATATATGTTGGTGGTAACGGCTGGGGATGCCCTGAAACATCTCAGGAAGCTTCTTTTCCCTCCTATTCTCTATTTTTAATCCATTCTTTCAATCCATTTGGCTCTCCTTAGGTTATACCTTGAACTCTCATTTTCTTTCTCACTCCCTCTTTCTTACACAACTCAATACAACTTGCTACAACAACACTCTCACATCCTTGTAACACTCTTGGCAACACCTTTTGCTCTTGCACCTAGCTATTTCTCTCTCTCTTTGGCTTCCTTAAGCATTTCATGTGATACCTCCCTTGTCTTGTGCTTGTGAGCATCTTGGGGTTCCACATCCCCTATCCATTGCATCTACATATTGTGATATGATTTCTCCTCCTCGAGTGAGGATTTATTTTATCACCTCTTTTGTGATACTGGTTCTCCTCCTCAAGCGGGGTTTTCTTTTATCACTCATTGCACACTTTACTTTTGTCTATCTATTTAGCTATTCATGGAGGTGGAAATACCAAAAAGGGGGTTTGATTGAGGAAAGCCCCTATATAGCACCAACAATTTCTCTAGATTTTACGCATGCAGGTATTTAATACATTAACATTTTGGAGGCTTCATCACTTGTGTGGTTAAAATAATTTCCTTTCCTTTCCTTCTTCTCTTTATCTTTATCACATATTCTTCACTTTATTTGAATTCTATTGTATTATGTTATTTTCCTATACCCTAGGAGATTTCAGCAATCAGAGTAGAAGTAGCCACTTTGTCATTTTCTATGATAAACTCACTCTTTGTCTGCACAAGATGCCAGTGCGCCTCGAGGACACTATCACATCACATTGTCATTTGTATTCAGTTTTTTCATCCTTTGGTCAAGAGCTTATCAATTTGTATAGAGAATATTCATGACCCACTCTTTCTGATTTTAGAATTCTCATGTCGTTCCTTGAGGTAGTTTGATGCAGTAGCCTCCCCGTTTGTGAGCAATCTTGCATCAACCAAAAATATTTTAATTATTTCTTTCATTATCGGACCCAGTCTCGACCTATTCCGTAACTTGCAAAGGTCTGAATATAAAGACCCATCTGTTTTGCCAGATGCTTGCATGTTTCACTGAATTCGAGGTTTGGAACCTCTTGAGGCCGATGCAGACCCTTTTCTAGAGCTAGGAATGGATATATAGGCAATGTGTATTTGCATTAGAGTATATTCAATTCAATTGATGCTTATCATTTGCATCATTGTTAGATCATAGATAAGGGTTTGGACCTGCATGTAAGTCTAGGCATAGTGCTGAATCTTTCTGTAATTTCAAAGTTGGAAGGTAGGACATGTTGCCAGTGAATAATATATTGATCAATTCAAATATATCCCTATACGATTAATGTTCCAAATTTTTTAAGTTTTCATTGTGTTTACTCTCCCTAAAAGGTTGGATAGTCCCATTCCTGGACCCTCCATCCTTGACTACACCAATTTGTATCAGAGAAAGTTTGCAAACTCTAGGAGAGAAGAGAGAATTTGAGAAAAGGAATTTCATAAGATCTTTATGTGGAAAGATTTCCGACTTGAGGCAGCCTACGGGTGTTTGTCAAAATATCATTGATAGTGAGGCAACTGCATCCCTATAGCCAGATCATTGACTTGAGGTAGCTGCACCAGATCCTAGGAAGAGATGCCATCGAGGAGAACTCATACTACTATTAATGTTTCCGGAAATATGGATGAGATGATGGAAATGATACACACAATGAAATTAATATTGGATTCTATTGAGAAGGATAGGAGAAAAGTCTTAAACCCTAGACTGATGAAAGTGACGATGATGAAGTTGAAGTTTTTGACCTAGCTAAAGAGACTATGAAAGAGGAAGAATCATAGTAGGTGAAGATGTTGAAGGCTATTTCAAAAATAGGGAAGCGACCTAGAATGGAGATTGTGAATTATACTGGTAACCTAAACCTTGAAGAATTGATTGATTGGATAAATGACATTGAGGAATATTTTGAGTATGAAGAAATTGAAGATCTGGAGAGAGTGAGATTTGCAAAAACTAAGCTAAAAGGACATGCTACAATTTTGTGGAAGGAAGTTCAATTGGAAAGAAACAAAAAGAGCAAAGAAAAGATTGTGAAATGGGATAGAATGGTGACAAAATTGAAGAACCATTTTGTACCCATAGACTATGAGTTAGATTTGCAGAAGAGATTGCAAAACTTGAGACAAAAGGAAAAGACCATGAAAGAATACATTGAGGAATTCCATAAGATCATTATCAGAACTAGACATAGTGAAGCAAGCAAGGAGAAAGTGGCAAGATATATCAATGGGCTAAGAATGAACATTCAGGAGGAGTTGAGTCTAGTGAGGATGAATTCGGTAGAGGAAGCATATTAGTTTACACTAAAGGTGGAGGAAAAACTAAATAAAAGACATGAAAAAAGACAAAGAGGAAGAGGAGGTATATTTCAGAGAGGAAGGTCACATCCTAGAGGAGAAAAACCATATGGGGAACAAAACAAGGACAAAGATTCATAACACAAGTAAGAGAAGGATTCTAAATCATACCAAAAAGGGAGAGATGATAGAAAATATTACCGCAATAATAGAGGAGGTTACAATTCTTACCATAATGATGTATATCAGAGAGATGAGGAAAGATACTACAAAATAACTTTCAGAGGAACCTATTTTAAATGTGGAGGAGAAGGACATAGAGCATTTGAGTGTCAGCAAGAGAGTAAGAAGATTGAAAACCATGCAAGAATCAGATATGCAAAGGAGGAATTGAAGGGAACACCAAGTTTTAGAGGAAGTCCTGAGAAAGGAGAATCACTATTCATGAGGAGAGCATTATTCTAGAAGAAGGGGGAACCTAAAGAAGCATCGAACAAGAGAAGTTTGTTCCAGACTATATGTAAGGCAGGAGGTAAGTGTTGCAAATTTATCATTGATAGTGGTAGTAAAAATAACCTAGTTTCTGAGGAAATAATGACAAAGTTGAATTTGGAAAGAAGAAAATATTTGAAACCTTATAGGATAGCTTGGATTCAAGATGAGCATAAGATACTAGTAAGTGAGCAATTCCTAGTGAAATTTAAAATAGGGTCATATCATGATGAAGTATTGTGTGATATTATGTTGATGGATGTATGTCATATGTTGTTGGTTAGACCTTCGTAGTATGATAAGAAAACTATACACGATGGGAGGAATAATACCTATACCATAACATCAAATGGAAAGAGGATTACCTTGAAACCTTTGGAAGATGAACCTGAAAGTGAAGTATATGGTATAACTAGAATCAATCTGATCGATGGAAGGAAATTTTTTGATGGATTGAGACATGAGAACATTTGTTTTTCTTTGATTCCAAGGAAGTAGGGAACCTTAGAAGAAGAAGGACCGCTGAAGAAGGAAGTCACAAAACTAATGATAGAGTACCAAGATCTTGTATCAGAAAATGTGCCATAAGGATTACCACTGATCCAAAGTATCAATCATCATATGAACCTTATTCTTAGATCTAGTTTACTCAACAAAGCTACACACTAGATGACACTGACAGAGAATGCAAAATTGAATAGACATATAGGAACTACTGAAGAAGGGATTGATAAGAGAAAAATCATCAGCCCATGTTTGGTACCAGTTTTACTTGCACCTAAGAATGATGGGGGATGGAGGATGTGTATAGATTCAAGAGCTATCAATAAGATTGTAGTGAAGAATATATTCTTATTGCCTAGGATGGATGAGATAATGGATAGTTTGAGTGGAGAAAAATATTTCACCAAGATAGACCTGAAGAGTGGATACCATCATATCAGGATCAGAGAGGGAGATGAATGGAAGACTAATTTCAAGACAAATGAGGGATTGTATGAGTGGTTAGTCATGCCATTTGGACTAAGTAATGTACCTAGTACATTTATGAGGCTAATGAATGAAGTTTTGAATAAATTCTTGGGAAATTTTGTCATTGTTTATCTGGATGATATTTTTATTTTCAGTAAGACTAAGGAAGAAAATTTGGAGCACATCAAACAAGTATTTCAGAGGCTAAGAGAAGAGAAGTTGTTGATAAACATCAAGAAGTGCAGTTTCATGAAGGAAGAACTAGTATACTTGGGATTTGTGATATCTACAGAAGGATTAAAGATGGACCTTAAGAAGGTTAGAGATATAGTTGAGTGACCTACACTTGTGAACATTGGAGAGGTAAGATCATTCCACGGACTAGCAAGATTTTACTGGAAGTTCATCAGAAAATTTAGTAGTATTTGCACACCTATGATAGAAATAATGAGAGGTAGCTGAAAGGAATTCAAGTGGACATCAGGAGCACAAAAGAGTTTTGAGTCGTTGAAGCAAAGGTGATAAAACAACATATGTTGGCATTATCGGACTTTGATAAGGTATTCCAAGTAGATTGTGATGCTAGTGGAAGCGCAATAGGAGCTATGTTGAGTTAGGAAGGGAAACCAGTAGCTTAATTTAGTGAGAAATTTAATGATGCCAAGAGAAGATATTCAGTTTATGATCATGAATTCTCTATGCAATAATACAAGCCTTGAAGAAGTGGAGACATTACCTGTTATCTAAGGAATTTTTTTTGTATATAGATGATCAAGCCTTACAATATTTGAACAGTCAAGGGAAGATAAACTAGAGACATGTGAGATGGGTAGAATTCTTGCAGAGTTACACATTTGTGTTGAAGCCTTTGAGTGGAAAATCAAACAAGGTTGCAAATGAATTTATCAGGAGAAGGAGTTTTTGGTAGAGATGAGAATTGAAGTATTGGATTTTTCCAAATTGAAGAATATGTATGAGGGTGACATTGATTTTGCTTAGGCATGGAAGGCTTGCAAGGAACTTATAGATATAGATAGAAGAAAATGGTTGGACTATTTCATTTAGGAAGGTATGTTATTTAGGAACAACCAGTTATGTATTCATAGGAGTTCAATGAGATAATTTGATCAAGGAAAAGGGTATGTGTAGGATCATCATGGAAAAAATAGGCCCTTAAGTGGCAAAAAATTTAAAAAAATCAGAGTTAGGCAACTTGACATAAAAATTTGAATAAGTTATCTATATTATTTCAAAAATATGTAAGAATATAATTTGTAGAAAATTGAATTTAGTTTCTAAATTACTAGGTTTATTTACAAAAAATAAAATCTATTTGGTGAAAATTTGAAATTTCAATACAGTAGTACTTAGATTTTGGGGAAGAAATAAGAAGTAGGTGTTTGTCTGAACACCCTAAGTACATTAAATTGATAATATTTTATATATAAGTAGAGGACTCATGTCCCTATGTGATGCATTTTTTTTGTAATTTTTTTCCAAGTAAATAATTAATTATAATTTTTTTATTGCAACTTTTAAAAAATATAAAGACTCGTATGTCTGACCACCTTAACTTGGTCAAAACTTCATGAAATTCAATTTTTTCTTTTTTAATCTTATATTATGTGAAGCATAGAATGTGACGCATGTTTTGAATTCAAAAAATATGATACCGTTTGAAAGCTATAGACGTTTTTCAATTAGCCTAAAAATCAGGACTTTAGTCGTAATTCAATAGAAAATGAATAATAATTATTTATTAAATTCAAAGTAAAGAATAATTTATATTGGTGGAAAGCTAAGAATCTCCTTTAAAAACCCTTTTTGTTTCATCAATTTTGGGTAAAAAAAAAATCGCCAGCCACATACCCATCATATTGCCACTTTTTGGCCCATCATGATCCTGCACATACCCAAAAGTATTGCAGAGGATTAGCAAGATATTTTGGAATTGATAAGACCATGGAATTGGTGAGTGAACTATTTTTTGCCACAATTGTACAAGGATGTCAGTAAGTATGCTCAAAGTTGTAGGATTTTTGAGGTTGCAAAAGTAAGTAGTCAGAACATTGGAATGTATACACCATTGCCAGTGCCATAGAAAACATGGGAAGATATCAGAACGGATTTTGTTTTGGGATTACCTAAGACACCGAGAGGATTGATTTTGTATTTGTGGTTGTGGATAGATTTTCTAAGATTGCACATTTAATACCTTGTAAGAAGACCAGTGATGTAGTACATGTTGCATACCTATTTTTCAAGGAGATTGTGAGATTACATGGACTACCGAAGAGAATAGTATCAGATAGGGACACTAAGTTCATTGGCTATTTTTGGAAGACATTCTAGAAGAAGATGAAGACATATTTGAAGTATAGTTCAACATTTCACCCATAGATAGATGGACAAACATAAGTGGTGAATAGGAGTTTGGGAAACTTGTTGAGGTGTTTGACTGAAGGTAAAGCAAGAAATTGGGACTTAATATTACCATAGTCAGAATTTGCATACAACAATTCAGTAAAACGGAGCATAGGGAAGACACTATTTGAGATTGTGACAGAGTTAAGAGATATTAGCATGGAGAGCAAAAGGAGTGTGGAGATAGAATAATTTATAGGATTCATGGAAAGAATGCATACTCAAGTCAAGGATCACCTTGAGAAGATGGATAGGAAATATAAGGAGAAGGGAGATGAGAAGTTGATACATAAGGAGTTTGCAGTAGGAGAGGAAGTAATGGTATATCTAAGAAAAGATATATTTCCATTTGGAACATATAACAAACTAAAGATGAAGAAGTTTGGACCCTGTAAAATCATTAGGAACCTTTAGTTTGGAAATGCATACGAAGTAGAACTACCAAGGGAGTTTGGAATATCACCTATATTCAACATTGCAGGCCTATATTAGTATCATGAAGGAGAGCCACTAGGGGATAGAGAAGTTTCTTTACCAGACAAGATAGCACATCATTTAGAGGAAATTGAGGAAGTTTCAGATAGAAGAATTAGACATAGCACTAGAGGAAGGAAATACAAGGAATATCTAGTTAGATGAAAAGGAAGATTCACAATGGATTTATCAGGCTAAGATAGACTGCATTTGTTTTCCCCTAGTCCCCAGAAAGTGAAAGGCTCACTTTTCTTCAACCTCAGGTGTCTGATGTAGGAGAATCCTCAGTTGCGATAAATCTTTCATCAACCAAAAATATTTGCATTCTTTCTTTCATTACTAGACCCAATCTCGGCCTATTTCGTAACTTGCGAAGCTCTGGATATGGACAACCATATGTTTTGGCTGACACTTGCATGTTTCACAAAATTTGGGGTTTTGAAACTCTTGAGGCTAACAAAGACCCTTTTCTGGAGCTAGGAATGGATATATATAGGCATTGTGTATTTGCATAAGAGTATATTCAATTCAATTGATGATTATCATTCGCATCATTGTTAGATCATAGATAAGGGTTTTGACCCGCATGTAAGTCTTGGTATAGCACAAAATATTTTTGTAATTTGTAAGTCAAAAGGTAGGGCATGTTTCGAGTGAATAATAGATCGATCAATTAGAATATATCCCTATATGATTAATGCTCCAAATTCTTTAAGTTTCCATTGTGTTTAATTTTGCTGCAAGGCTAGACAATCCCATTCTCAGACCCTCCATCCTTGACGACACAATAGTTTAGGGTAGTTCATCTCCTGAGGCTCTCTAAATGAAGAGAACTCATGAGTAGTGAATCCCCCTTATCTACATTTTGGTGAACTTGACGTGAAGAATGGGTTTTTTCAAAAACTATGAATTTATTTACCCCTACTTGGTGGGGTCATAACTTTTGACTCGGTGCTCAGAATTCAAAACCATTTGCATCGTTGGAAAGGTCTCCAAGAGAACTAGTTCAATCCCTAAAATAAAATGCCTTTGGCTATCAAATTTTAGGTACTGACGCAAGCTCCGACCACAAATTTCACTTTGAAGACCTCCAAAAATGCAAATTACTAGAACCTAGAAAATACTAAAAAAAATAGAAAATCTAGATTCTCAATTTTTTTTAATTTTATCATCAACATGAATTCAATATCTTCTTTTATTAGTTCAGTATCTAGTTATATTCTAAATTTTAATGATGTTCCATTTCGTGCATGTGATAGTGACTTGGCTTTGTCTATGTGACTTTGTATATTTTATCCTTCTCATGAGAGTCCTCTTGCTTCAAAGGATATCTTGTTCCAAGAAGATGAAATAATTGATACCTTTCTCAATGTTACTCTACCTTCTCTTCATTCTAATGCAATCTCATCCAGAGATGATGCATTTGTGAATGTTGAATCTACTATTCATTCCAATGTACTCTCTTTTAGAGACATTGCATTTGTGAATGATGAATCTCATCTTTGTTCTAATGTACTCTCTCCTAAAGGTGATGTATTAGAGAATGATGAATCTCCTTCCACATTTAATCCTATTTGGATCGATGTTGAGAATATGTCTTCAAATAATTATTCCACTAATTGTGATGATTTTGTAAATGTAATTTATGTCTCTACTGCCCCTCAAAGGCCTAAGAGATTGATCATTTATGTGACTTCAACTAGTCCTTCTCCTAAAAGGATTTGTTTTATTGATAGTATTCCATTTGATAGTGATTCTCCCAATCTTTCTATGGCTCTCTCTTATAGAGCGGTAGCCTAGGCTTATGAGAATAGAAAGAATAAACAACCAAGCCTTCCTCAAGCACCTAGACCTACAACTAAATCACCTGGTGATTATGATCTTGTTGAGCAACCTCGTGTTACTACAACTGAGATCTCACTATGGGACTTGCTTTAGTCTACTTCGGTTTACCAAGGTATGCTTCAGGAGGCCTTGCAAAAGATCCTCATGCCTTATTTATCCAAGCCGACAAATGTTGATGTGTTGATAGCTCATATTTGTGCAAATTTTTTGAATATTACATTTTATCCATAGGAAGTCCTCCCTCTGGAAGTATAGAAGCAAGAAGATCCTCTAATGATTATAGTTAAAATTAACAATATTGGCATTAGACATACTCTCATTAACATAGGCTCGAAAATCAATATATGTAGCATTGATCTATTGCCTAAGATTAATATTGATCCATATTCTCTTAATGCTTCTTCCATTGAAATTCATGGGTTCGATAATGTTGATCGACAAGCCCTAGGCACAATAGTCTTGCCTTTGAGGTTGAGACCCATTACATACCTACCCTTGTATATGTTATGTAAGAAAAGTTACCTTATAACCTTTTTCTTGGTAGACCATGGATTCATTCTATGGGTGCACTCCCATCTACCTTGCATAAATCTATTAATTTCATTTGCAATAATTAAGTATTCATAGTCAAGGTTGACCCTAATGCTATGCACTAATGTAAGATGGTAGATGTCAGTCAAGCTTTGGTCGTACCTACTCTTATTCCTTCATTGTCTTCCAATGTGTTGATGTTTACTCCATTAGTACCTACTACAAACGATACTCTTGAGGTATAAGTCCTTGGAGAAGATCCTTCTGAAGCAAGAAAACTTAAATTTCTCCCTTCTACCTCTTCTTAAGAAAATATGTCTTGGCGATAATTGGGATTCTCTAGACTTTACAGAATCCTTTGTTGGAGAATGTAAAGTTGACCCAATCCTCTTAGACCTTCCAATAGCACCATCCACACCTATTATCAAAGATGATTACTCTTTTGTATTGTGAGGTAATGCGAACATAAATTGTAATGTTCTTAGTGTTGATCCTCCTTCTGAGGAAGATTATTATGCTTTTGTTAAAGAGGATGATGGCGATCCTATAGAACAGTATGTTCCCTCTTGCTGGAATAATGCTCTCTATGAAGATCCTCCTTCTTCTCAAGATTTGCAAGTGTGATATGGCCCTATCTTTAAGCTTGCATCTAAATATGGCTATGGGCATAAAGGTTGTGGACATAATCAACAAGGAATTCAAGTCCCTATAGAATTTGTACCTCATAAGTGCAATTTTGGGCTTTGTTTCTCGAATTAACAATCTAAATAGAAACCATAGTTGAATGTTGACATGATGTCTACTCAAAATCATTCTCATGTATTGTTCCATCCTCCTTTGTCTTCTATCTCTGTTACTTCTTCTTTTGAGAAGTCAAATTTTTCTCCACAAGAGAAAGGCTTGCTTCCTGCTCCTCATCCTTTTTCTGAGCAAGAGTGTATTTTTTGAGGCTTCTTAAAGCCAACTTGATCAATCTTCATCATCCTAAGAGATATCATAAGCATGATAAAGAAAAAAATAATTTATGTGCATACCACCGAGTGCTTGGCCATTCCACTAGTAAATATAAGTCCTTAAAGGATAATATACAACAAATTCATGATTCAGGTGCCATCACTCATTTTTTTGTTGATGCACCCATCTCTTCTTCAAATGACAAGTGATATCCAGGTTTACCTCTATCTTTTATGTTCTAAGCACCTCAAATGGTTCTCCTCCCATGTATATTGGGGGTAGTGATAACTTTTTTTGGATATGTGTGTCCTTATTAAGGACCCCATATATCCTATTTGTCTTTCAAATGAAGCATCCATTGAGTGGACCCCCTTTTCTTTTGAAGGGTTCCTGAGGGATCCCCCTATGAAATATTCTTCTCAAATGAATTATATGGCGTCTAGCTTGGGAGAAACCCAACTAAACCTATTCCATATCTTTGCATCTAGCTTGGGGGAAACTCAACTAGATCTCTATATTCAAATAGTCTATCCCTTGAGTGGACCCCTCTTCTTTTGAAGGGTCCCCAAGGGACCCCTTTGAAACCTTCCAAATTTCTTGACAGTCTAAGTGATTGACCGCTTGAATTCCTACGTGTCCGCTTTGTTCTTGACATGCTTTATCTATAGGTAAACACATTGCTTTGTAGGTGTTCCTATAAAGCTTCTTTCCAATTTTGACACTATAGAGTCCCCTCGTTTGGGTTTCCTCCATGAAAGAGATCTTGGGGGATGCCTCTTTGTAGGTTTGTAGGCTTTTAAGGCGCTTTCATTTGTGTTTCCTTCATGTGAGAGATCTTGGGGGATACCTTCTTGCAAGTCTACAGGCCTATAAGGCACTACTTCATGGGGCTTCCTTCATGTGAGATAACTTGGGGGCTACCTCTTTTCAGATCTATAGGCCTATGAGACACTTACTTCTTTGGGTTTCCTTCATGTGAGAGATCTTGAGGGACGCCTTCTTGTAGGTCTACAGGTATGTAAGATGCTTTTATCCTATGGGATTTGTCCACTATTGGTCCATGGGCCTTCGGTGTACTTTGTTCAAATTCATTGTTTTGTGGTGCTATGAAGTCCTTTTGTTCAACTCTCCTTGGATCTAAGGACCTGTGGAGCCATCTCTCTTGGAATTTTAATTCCTCCTTCTTGCTCTCTCTTGAGCCCCTTCTCTTCTCCATCTCTTCCTCTTCTCAAATTGTATATACCAGATTGAAGATCTCCATCTTCATCATGAGAATACTCTCTTTCTCTTCATATTAGAATTTTGTTGTGTTATTTCTTAATCTGGGGATGACACATAGTACTAAGACAACCTTTTACATCGAGGTCTCTTTCACTTTTCTGACTCAAATCTTTTAATTTTTTGTACACTAACATTGTTGTCTAGTGCATGTTTTTCTTGTCTAAAGCACTTTTTTTTCCAGGTCTTCATACTAGGGGCATGCTCCTTTGGTTTGAAGGGTTATCTACTTCCTCTATAGTATCCTTTTGGAACAATAATATTATTTATGTTTAGTGGATTTCCTTTAGCATTCATATTAGTGTAGATTCATATGCCCGCTAAAGTGAGGGCAAAATGTATAGTCGCAAAATTGCACCCCTTGCAATTTCACATACATTCTTGTATCTTCTTTAGTGTCCACTCGCTTAGCATCTTGAGTAGGCTCACTTTAGCTTTTGTAAAAGCTTTTTTCCCTTCTCAAGATGCTCAACACCCCTTTTTAGTAGCTACCTTTGTGCATCAACTTTGCATCAAACCTTATTATTTTCCAATTCATGTTGTTTTGTAGCGTGATGTGTCCGAACACTAGGGTATGTGCAGGATCATGATGGGCCAAAAAGTGGTGATATCTAAGTGATATGATGGCCCATGTGGTTGACGACTTCATTTTTACCCAAAATTGGTGAAAGGAAAAGGGTTTTTAAAGGAGATTCTCAACTTTCCACCAATATAAATTATGCTTTACTTTCAGTTTAATAAATAATTATTATTCATTTTCTATTTTAATTACAACAAAAGTCTTGATTGATAGGCTAATTGAAAAAAAATATATAGTTTTCAAACGGTATCACATTTTTTGAATTTAAAACATGCATCACATTCTATGCTTCACATAATATAGGGTTAAAAAAAAATGAATTTCAAGAATTTTTGACCAAGTTACGGTGGTCAGACATACAATTTTTTATATTTTTCAAAAGTTGTAATAAAAAATTCATAATTAATTATTTACTTGGAAAAAAATTACAAAAAAATATGCATCACATCGGGACATGAGTCCCCTACTTATATATAAAATCTTATAAAAAAATATTATCATTTTATTGTGGTTAGGGTGGTCAGATAGACACCTACTTCTTATTTTTTCCTTGAAATTTAAGTACTACTGCATTGAAATTGAAATTTTTCACCAAATAGATTTTTATTTTTTTAAATAAACCTAGTATTTTAGAGACTACATTCAATTTTCTATAGATTATTCTCTTACATATATTTGAAATAATAGAGATAACTTATTCAAATTTTTATGTCAAGTTTCCTAACTCTGATATTTTGAATTTTATTGCCACTTAAGGGCCTATTTTCTCCATGATGATCCTGCACATACCCACTAGCGTAGTTCACAGATTTTTGCATGGAACACTAGCATCCTATGATGTTTCAACATTCAAATGATTTTTAAGTGCATGTTTTCCACTTTTCAACAAGTTTTATTGTTGGTAATGGTTGGGGATGCCCTGAAATGGCTCGAGAAGCCTCTTTTCCCTCCTAATAAACTTTTAATCCATTCTTTCAATCCATTTGTCTCTCCTTGGGTTCTACCTTGAACTCTCCTCTTCTTTCTCAATCCCTCTTGCACCTTGCACAACTCCATACAACCTGCTACAACAACACTCTCACATCCTTGCAACACTTTTGGCTCTTGTAACTAGCTATTTCTCTCTCTCTTTGGCTTCCTTAAGCCTTGCATGTGATACCTCCCTTGTCTTGTGCTTTTGAGCATCTTGGGGTTCCACATCCCCTATCCATTGCATCTACATATTGTGATACGGGATCTCCTCCTCCAGCAGGGATTGCTTTTATCACCTCTTTCTTGATACGGGTTCTCCTCCTTGAGTGAGGTTTTATTTTATCACTCATTGCACACTTTACTTTTCTCTATCTATTTGGATGTCCATGAGGTGGGAATACCAAAATGAGGGTTTGACTAAGGTAAACCCCTATACAACCCCAACAATTTCTCCAGATCTTATGCATGTAGGTATTGAAGACATTCACATGTTGGAGGCTTCATCACTTGTGTGGTTGTAAGCATTTCCTTTCTATTTATTATTCTCTTTATCATTTCCATTTCAATTTTTTTCAGTTCTATTGTATTTTGTTATTTCACTTTATCAATTCTATTTCACTTTATTCTCTTTATCATTTCTATTTCACTTTATTTCAGTTCTATTGTAAGACGCTCTTTCCTTTAAGTTTCCTCCATGAGAGAGATCTTGGGGGATAACTTCTCATAGGTCTACAGGCCTATAAGGTGATTTCATCCTTTGAGATTTTTCCATTGTTGGTCTGAGGGCCTTTGGTGTACTTTGTGTAGCTTCATAGTTTTATGAGGCTATGGAGTATTTTCTTTTGTCTTGCGCTTTCTAGCTCGCCAAATCACAGTCTACTTCCTCGACGATTCAGGTATACATTTATGACCCTACTCACTCTTTGATCTACTCTACCAAAGAACTCATTAGTATTCATGCTTGCTAAAGTGGGGGGGAAATGTATAGGAGAAAATTTTCACCCCTCACGTAAATTCCCCTTTTAAACATCCTCACCTTAAAAAACCAAATCTGAAGGCGAAATTCCACATCAGCAAGTTGTCTTCTTTCAACTTGGCATTGGTCGAGGATGCGTGTGCAACGCGCTTATGTCCCTGAAGGATTCCTACATCTGAATTTGGAAAAGGCATTACACTTTCTATTAGGTTTGATTTGCAACATCCCTCTTCAACCAACCGACCCGAAAAATGACAAATTCTTCCCTCTTCTGCTTCAAATTCATCCCTTCTTCATTCATTTCATCTCTTCACGATCTCTTTTGGAAATATCTAAGCATTCATTCCATCCTTTTTTCATATTCTCAATCATTTACAACACTTCAACACTCAATTGTAGCAACAAAACTCCGTCAACTCCATAAAGCAAGTGTAAAGCAAGCCATTGCAACGTGGGCTTGAGGTTTTGCAACACCTCCCTTCATCACACTCAAGGCTTTGGTGATTGTTCAATCCTTCTTTCTCCTCCATTGGCTAGTGAGATCTTGGTGGAGGTGGTAATGTTTTTCTCCTCTCCTTTATGATTTGGTTGAGGGTGATCCCACAATATTGGTTTACAATTTCTGGGAGATCTTGATTTTTTCTAAAATCACATATTTTTAGAAAATATAATTATTTAAGCCTTGAAAATTTCCATTTAAAGGATTCCAATTGAACAAGGTTTGATTGATTGAACCACCTTAGATCAAACCCCCTTGGATAGAACCCTACTAGTTTTAAACCATACCTATAATAGAGTCTCCTTTACACCTATCAAAATGTTGATAAAAAAACCACTTTTGATTTACCTTTTGGATGATCAAATGAATTCATTTAAAATTTATTTTATGTAAGTATGTATTCCTTATTATAAGCTTCCCAAAAAGTATAATTTTAAATAAATTTAATTTAATTATTATATTTATATTTTATTTCTTATGAATGTAGGTTTTTCATCGAAAAATCAAGCTCTTTGTTTTGCACATGTGCAAAAATATCAAATTATCAAAAAAAAAAAATGAAAAATATTAGTGCACTAGATATTGAAGTCCTTGATCCAAACATAAAATAAAATTGAATTTTGATACATACAAAAAAAGGTTATTTTGTATACAATCTACCTATGTGTGAATTATAATTGGTTAGACTTAGAAACTTGATTAAGGAAAAAATATTCAATAAAATACTATGAAACCAAATGAAAGCACTAGATATCATAGTTAAAAATCTAAATTTGAAAAAAGTAGAATTTTATCCTTCATGGAAAAAACATTATGTTGTATATGGTGATCATCACTCCTTAAAAGTGGTGTTTACTGAAAAAAAACTAGTTTTCAAAGATGGAAAATGAAGTGCAATCTGATTCCAAAAAATTTGAAAACAATATTTAGAATCTAAAGACAAAATTTCACAAATCACTAGTTTGTATCATCTTCAAATTCCTCGCAGTTTAGCTGCTATAGGTGCCCGAAAGTGAAGATTTAGTTAGAAAAAATTAGTTCAGTGTCCAGTTTGGCCAAAAATTCTAAACTAGTATTGTGGGATCACCCTCGAGTAGCTATTTACTATTTTGTAGTGCTATTTACGTACTTTCCTTCTTTTCTTCTTTATCCCACGTTTCACCCTTGTTGCTATCTGGCTATCTATAGAGGTGAAAACACCAAAACAGGGGTTTGACTGAGGCAGACCCCTATACAACCCCAACAATTTCCCCCTCTTTCTTATGTGTAGGTGGACGTGGTTTTTAGAGCTAGCTAGAAAACTAGCACCTTAGTGAGATTATCTTTGTGACTTTAGCTCTCATATATTTACTTTTTTATATCCATTTGTACCTTTCCTATTTTTTAATTCTATTTTGTTCCTTTAGAAGTGCTTAGCTAGGTTGTCATCTTGTTTTCTAATGGTTCATATTGTAATTTTGGTCCTCTAGTCGTATGGACGCCAATGCACCTGAGAGATGCTAGCACGTCGTGCTATCATCTCAGAACCATGCTTTCGTCCTTGGGAAGAGATCTACCTGAGGTATAGTGTTGAACACAAAAACCGACTCGCTTAGCCCCAATTTAGATCTTAGGTCTGAAGAGTGATTGAATGGCCTTATATTCCTCATCATTCTCATCCCCTATTTCTAAACATCCTTTAGAGTGAGGTAATTTAGGGCAGATTTTCGCTCTTGGCTCTCCATGACCTAGGGATTTGAACGTGGTTGGTTCCCCTCTCTTACAATAATATATATATAATATTATATCATATCATATCAAATAATATTATATTTAATATATTATATATTATATGCTATAATATAATATTTATATTATATTATATCATATAATATTATATAATATAATATATATAATATAATACTATATTATACCATCACCTCCTCTTCCCCCTCCTTCCAAATCCAACTCCAATTGTTATTATCACTACCCGATCCTTCCAAAATGGACTTGATATAAAGATCCATTCTGCGAAAAATCACTTCAACAATTCTACCAATTCTTATTTTCTGCACATCATTTAACGAGGGCATATGAAAAACTATGTAATTGAAACTCATCTAGTTCTTATTTACTTCCCAATAACTATAAATCTAAGTGATACTATATCATCTATTCATGATTTTTTTTTAAAAAGACATTTTTTCCCTTGTTGTTTTTCTAGGAAAGCCATAATTTATTACTTGTAGAACAAAATTTAAAAACTAAAAGAGAGAATAAACGAAACATATCATTCAATTACAAACCATATCATGAGTGCAGTTAGTAAACTAGCAATAGATAGTAGGATTACTAGTTGGAATGGAGAATGATATGATACAAGCAACAATGATAGTACATAAAAAGCAAGGAGGAGGTGTGAGGAAAAACAAGCAAATGACTCAGATATTCGTTTGTAAGTGCATATCATTTTATAATATTATTATATATATATAATTAATAAGTAATATATGTTATAAAATAAATACAGATATTATAATATAATATAATATAATATAGTATGATATAATATAATAATATTATATTATATATTATATATTATATTGTCATATTATATTATATTATATTACCTAATCTTATATTATAATATAATATTATAAATATAATATAATACTATATTATAATATAATATATAAATATATATTAGATTATAATATATATTTTATTATAATATAAATATATGTTACCACTTATTATATGGTTTGGTTTGTGTTGTCCCTTATACGAAGGGACAGGGAGGACCCAACCTATTTTAAAAAACAATCTAAAATGAAATAGATATTTGTTTCCTTTGTTTTAAAAAAAAGGGAGGCTAAGAGTCATTTTTTCTTGTCCTATTCTTTGCTACATGTTGAAAAGCAAGAAAACGATTCGAATATCCATTTGCTAGTGCATTTCACTACCAAAATCACCCACTAATCAAAAGTATGTTGGATTTGTAATTTTTATTTTTTTTAACTTTTGTATTCTTTTTGAAGAATTTTAGTGCAAAACTAGGTTTTTGAATATGGATATTAGTTTGCATTAAAAAATGTTAATTTTTAAAATTTTCTACATCAAATAGGTTTAGTAATGGTTGAGAATCCCAACCTTGAGCTAGATGAAAACCCTGCTGAGCCAAATCCTCCACCATGAAATTCTCCATTACAAAACATACTCACTATCCATGAAGCTTCCTGTGGCAATTTAAATGAATTCAAAAAAATATGTCAGATATATGAGACACAACCTAACCTCTCTATATGAAAAGCATATTAGAAACAATAATTTCCAATGTTGAAACTCTCACAAACTAGCATATTAGGTTTGTAGAGTCGTGAGAGTCCACGAGGAAACATTATGCCAATGTCTTATCGTATGATGAAGTGAGGAAACTTGACATTATGAAAGCCCAATTATCACAACTATTTATCAATCCCAAAACTAAACAACCTGTAGATGTGTGAAAACCTAAATATTCAGTTGAATGGTGCACACATCGAGGTATCCTAGATAATTTTTTGAAATGTTGGTGGATGGCTTTCAATAAACCACCCAACAATAATCTTGATGTCCCACAATATTTTTTATGAAAACTATATGCTGACTTTGTCCTAGGTAAGCATGTCAACTAATTTGATATGTGCTATTTCTAAGGTGTGGGTAGACAAATATCTTAGGATATATCTAGGGCACATCGAGTAACCCCACTTCTTCCCACTCCTATTAATTCCCCACCTCCAATACCTTACCCAAATATTGTTGTAGATGTAAGCAATCCGATTATTTTGGTTGTACATGCTTTGAGTGACCATTTGATCACATAGACCTCATATTTTGTATAGCCAAATGATGATGATACACCTATTGCATCAACTACTACTAGTATAACCTCCTCTTTGCTACATATTTGTGTGTCCCATTACCGCATTATGTACCACCATATATGTTTGGGTCCTCTTCGATAGTCTATTGAGGCTTCGATGCAAATATCTGACTATGAGTTCCATCATATGTTGGATGTAGGAGATGAGACACCATGATGTAGACCATTTCTATGAGAGATAGAGGGTGCAAGAGATGTTGTGGATGCACCAATAAGACTCAAAGTAATTACATAGTGAATTTTATCTTTTATCTCATATTTTATAAGAGATATTAGTACTAATATATATTTGTGTGCCAGAATCTTTAACAATTATTGACAGAGGATCAAATTTCACAAGTCTAGGAGGCTACTCAATTGGCCATTTTAGTTGGCCTAGAGATTCAGTATATGGTATTTGAACTAGTGAGAAAGTGGTTTGGATGCTATCATATGGTTTTTGACATAGAGCATACCCACTTTTTCAATTCCATTCAAGGATAACCCTTGAGATCTCAAAGCAAGGGAAAAAGAGATCTTGTTAAGGGTTGTCCTAGGGGTTGAATACGATCTATTGAGGGGATCACAACCAAGTTACATTTGGAGAAGACAATGAAATGCAAGATGAAATTATAAGACCTAATTCAATGCAAACTAACACTAAATGGCCTAGATAGTAGTTGAAATGAAATAGAAAACTGTAAAACATAATGTGTGCATCCAATAATCTAGAAATTTGCTGAATGAGGGTCTAAATTGCTACAAATTATGTTGTTAGTGCTGATTGGGACTCATTCACCAAGCTGGGTGAATCATTCCTATTTCGGGGAAACTATTTTGGAACAGGTTTTGAGCAAAAGGGTATTGAAATCTACAAAGTCCTGAAAATGACTGGAATTGAGACTCATTCGCGAAAATTGGTGAATCACTCTAGTTAGGCTTTTCTACAAATTCAAAGGTTGATTATGTACTCCTCAATCTTCTTTGCTCTTCTTGATTGGTTTCCATATTTGAAACAACAATTTATGACCTATAGATGATCTTCAAGGCTCTTCAACACTTGATGACAACTTTGACAATTTGGGTTGTTTTGTAACACTTCTCCATTCTTGATCCTTATGAAATATGCAACCTAGCCCTACAAATCACACACAAAGGAGAGGGAAAAATTTTGGTGGGCTATTGGATAGGTTTTTCCCTTGGTCAAACCCCTTGTTGGAAATCAATCCTTGAAATTAAATCAAATATGGAAGGAGAATGATGAATGAACAAGATATGATGCTCCAACTCACTAAACCCTAGCAATAAGGTGCTGCAAGTATGCTTGAAATGGATGCAATGGATGTGGTTCATGAATCTAGCTTGAAGGAGATAGATCCTGAATGCAATTCTTGTTTGAATCACAAAACCCTACACCACAATTGTTAGCACAATAACAAACATGATGCAAGAGATATTTGACATGATGATTTATGCTTGAAGAATTCTCTAAAATGTTGAATAATCTACCCTTGAATGCTCTTGAATTCTCTTGAATAATCTTGTGAACTCAAATTTTCTATAAGGATGCTCATTCAACCTACTAGGAGAGAAATGAATCAAAGAAACTTGTATTTGTGTTTAATTATGCAAGAGTTCTTGAAATTACAACACTACAAGATGACATTGGATCTTGGAGAATAAAATCTCGCCAAATATTTAAATTAAATTTGATTTTTGAGCTAAATGGGACTCATTTTCCACCCTAGGTGAATGGGTCCCACCTAAGGGGACTCATTCACCTAGAATGGGGAATGAGTCCCACCTTACGAATTTGAGGTGCATTTTTGGGATTTTGGTGTTTTAAATGCTTTTGTCAAGATTATCCTCGAGAATACACATAAATAAGGCTTTTGGATAAAAAATGGGGCCAATTAAATCATAATAAAGTCGAATTATTAATGATAATCCTAGAAAAGTGTGAAAGTGTGTTACAACACTTTACAAAACTTTGAAATAAGGAAAGATTAATGTTAAAAGGAGGTTATTTAGGTGTGATTAATTAACAAGACCTTAGAAAAGTGTGAAAGTATATTGCAACACTTCACAACACTTAAATAAGGTGCCATTTAATCCATTTAGCTCACAAGGTCCCAGGACCTAATGTGACTATTGTTGATCATCAAATCTTGCACCTCTCTGATAGCCTTATGGGAAATTCAGTGGGTGGGGGACCAATTTGCACCTCACTGAAATTTTGTGGAATTTTTATAGAAACCTAGCTCTTCTATGAGTTTGGAAAAATGGTAGGAAGAAATGTAAACATAAAACATGAAAAGTGGCGATGCGCCAATGCTTTAATAACATTTTGAAACCCAAATTATTTTCTATGAATGATATGATAGACACAAAACACTATAAACCTTCATTTTTGGGAAGAGAATGAACAAAAGAGGCTACATACAATCACAATGTAGTCTTTCAAATCTACCCATAAGAAGTGTTCATTAAGGTCAGATCAAGCATAAAAATTTTGAGAGTTAAAATAAAAAATTCATAAAGCTACATAAATGATGTAGAGTACAGAGGAAGAAAACAAACTACCTCAAATCCAATCAGCAATACCCAAAACATGCCTTTGTTTGCTTACCCATCACAAATACATTTTTTCCCTTGTTTCAAGACTCAAAATACAATTCAAAGTTCCAATCTCAATATAAACTTCAAAATAACTTTACCATATCATTAATGATATATTCAAATCAATTAGAATCCTTAAAATCTCAGTTTATGTCCACTTCTAATAAAATGTCCTCAAATGCCTTACAATTGCACTTACAAACCTCAAAACTCCAAATTGTCTTTCCAAGACCCAAATAACTATTTCAAAATTTTGAGCACCTTTTAATCAACATTTAGGATACCTATTTCAATGTTCTAAAACATATCTAAACCCAAATAAATATTTCAAAATTTTGAGCACCTTTTAATCAACATTTAGGATACCTATTTCAATGTTCTAAAACATATCTAAAATCCAGCACAATATATTTTGAAAGAAATAGATATAATACATGACTGTTCACATTGCCAAAGAGGCCAATTAGGTCTGCAACAAATAGTGTTTATTGAATATACTAACTCCACCATAAATTTCCCTTTATAAAATCTTGGACCAAATTATATTGCACCTTCAAATTCTTTTAAAAGCACCAAAATTCCATTCCCAAGGACATTTAAAAAAACCCTAGTATTAAAGCTTCTTGGAAACAACGTTTTTACAGACTTTGCACAGAGAATCAGTCCTAAACTTTAAATTTCCACACAATAATATTAATATTTCGGTCCAAAAATTAAAAAATATGAAATAATATGCTACCAAGGTCGTCCCCACCAAATTTTAGTGCATTTCAGTGAGTGAAATGTGAGAAACTTAAAATTTACATGTCACTGTTTACCCTAATCAGGGTTTTGGCAGTTTTACAAAAACTTCAATATCTGATTCAAAATTCAACCAAAATGCATGAGACTTGATGTAAATGGAATTTTATTGGTTTATTCATCACTTACAAACATTTAACCATGAATATAAATTCCTAATGGGCCTTACATGGCCTGAAAACAATGGTTTTTCTGGAAATATGCATAAAATCAGAACTTTTCATTAATCCAAATCATTTTTTCAATCACCCACGAGTTCCCAAATGATTCAAAATACTTTTTAAAGGAAATACAACATGAATAATCATTTTATAACTTATTTCCAGCTTCCTACCCATGTTTAGTCCCTAATGATCTGTTAACTCCCTAATGTTGCTTTATGCAACTTGCACACTTTTTGCAATTTTAACACTATTTGTTGACAACTTTTCATTTTACACATTTGTTTGCTAAATATGACTTTAATACATTAGAAATGATTTAAATGATCCTTATTACAAGGTGAAACATCGAATTGGATCAATTTCTCAAAATTTACACAAGGAGTCAAAATTGTGTCAAGGTGCTCCTACACCATACTCCTGGCCAAGAAAAAGATCCAAGTCCACTTGGATTGATGTTGTCAAAAATATTCTTTGGCTGGTATGCCCTACCACCTTAAAATAACTTCCATCACCTTAATTTTCACATTAGGTTTGAATTTGTCCATGCAAATCAGCTCCCTGCATTGCTCACCAATTGAAACCAAAACCTCCACTCTTTGGTGCATCTTAATATCATGCTTCTCCCTTAGTCCCTTAACCTAAAACTTTCTCCTTGTCCAAAATATTAGTATAACCAAGAAATGAAACAAAAACTCTACCATCATACCTCCATCATTCATAAATTCTTTGCAAACCTCCAACGCCAACTCATCCATAATCCACTATTTAATCAACTCAACCTTTGAAATTAGGTCTCTCATCTCTATCATACCTTCATCATGCTTGGGAATGCCTACAATACTTTAACCATCTTCATCCATGAACTCTTCTTTAGCATCTTCAAAGATTTCTTTCTCTTTTACCATAATTTTCTCCCTTCTCTTGACTATCTTCTTAATGGGCCATGAAACTTTCTTGTTTACCTTCAAGTGCCAACTTGTCATCTCATTTATCATCTACTCCATCTTCTGCATAGACTCTTGGAACTCTTTCTCAAACCTTTTTATCTCTTGCCTCAACTCAACAATTTCTCTGTCAAACTTTGCTTGTCTCTTCTTTTTATTTATCTCTTCCTTTGCCTGCAAATTCCTTTTTACAATCTCCATCTTCAAGATGGTCACCAAGCAAGTTGCTCCTTTCTTCAACTCACTCACTTTTCATAACTTTCTCTCTGCCTTCTCAATGGTAGCCACCAGGTTACCTTCTGAACCTACAACCAAACACACACAACTACAAAACCACAATACCAAAACCAATTTATTTCTCATCCTAGACCTTTTTCTGAGCTCTAATACCAATCTGATGTAGAGTACAGAGGAAGAAAACAAACTACCTCAAATCCAATCAACAAAAACCAAAACATGCCTTTGTTTGCTTACCCATCACAAAAACATTTTTTCCCTTGTTTCAAGACTCAAAATACAATTTAGAGTTCCAATCTCAATATAACATTCAAAATAGCTTTACCATATCATTAATGATAGAGTCAAATCAATTAGAATCCTTAAAATCTCAGTTTATGTCCACTTCTAATAAAATGTCCTCAAATGCCTAACAATTGCACTTACAAACCTCAAAACTCCAAATTCTCTTTCCAAGACCCAGATAACTATTTCAAAATTTTGAGCACCTTTTAATCAAAATTTAGGATACCTGTTTCAATTTTCTAAAACATATCTAAAATCCAGCACAATGTATTTTGAAAGAAACAGGTATAATACATGACTGTTCACATTGCCAAAGAGGCCAATTAGGTCTGCAACAAATAGTGTTTATTGAATATACTAACTCCACCATAAATTTCCCTTTATAAACTCTTGGACCACGTTATATTGCACCTGAAAATGCTTTTAAAATCACCAAAATTCCATTTCCAAGGACATTTAAAAAAACCCTAGTATTAAAGCTTCTTGGAAACACTATTTTTACACACTTTGCACAGAAAATCAGTCCTAAACTTTAAATTTCCACACCATAATCTTAATATTTCAGTCCACAAATTTAAAAATATGAAATAATATGTTACCAAGGTCGTCCCCACCAAATTTTGGCACATTTCAGTGAGTTAAATGTGAGAAACTTAAAATTTACATGTCATTGTTTACCCTAATCAAGGTTTTGGCAGTTTTACAAAAACTTCAATATCCGATTCAAAATTCAACCAAAATGCATCAGACTTGATGTAAATGGAAGTTTATTGGTTTTTTCATCACTTAAAAACATTTAACCATGAATATAAATCCGTGCTGGGCCGTACATGGCCCAAAAACAATGATTTTTCTGGAAATATGCATAAAATCAGAACTTTTCATTAATCCAAATCATTTTTTCAATCACCCACGAGTTCCCAAATAATTCAAAATCCTTTTTAAAGAAAATAAAACATGAATAATCAGTTTCTAACTGATTTTCAACTTCCTACCCATTTTTATTCTCTAATGATCTTTTAATTCCTTAATGTTGCTTTTATGCAACTTGTACACTTTTTGCAATTTTAACACTATTTGTTGACAACTTTTCATTTTACACATTTGTTTGCTAAATATGACTTTAATACATTAGAAATGATTTAAATGATCGTTATTACAAGGTGAAACATTGAATTGGATCAATTTCTCAAACTTTCGATGAGGAGTCAAAATTGTGTCAAGGTGCTCCTACACCAATAAACCCTTCCTCTCAGTACAACATAACACTATGAAACAATATTCCTTAAAGAAAACAAAAAATTCCAATGACAGTCCAATTTCTATAGGCTGTCACTTTATCATATAAGCTTACAACATGGAAATCAAATAATCAACCTATTTGAATTAAGCTAGACACATTGTTCTATTCTGAATGAAAATATATATAAGGAAACATTGATAGAGGCCATATCATGCACAATTTCAAATATTTCTCCTAAATAGTTCATATTTAAGTATCAAATGAACTTTAAAACAGAGGTCGGATGCCAATCTGATAATAGTTTGAGTTAAAATAGATATAACATGCCAAAGTGAAGCAGTGTTTTGCAAAATTTAGTGAAAATACTCCTATAACTAAGGAAAACTAAATAATTTATTTTTGAAAGGGAAACCTTCAGGAACCCTTTTCTTTTGTTGCCACCTCAAATTTATAGCTGAAAGGACAAAGAAACACCATCTCTACCGAGAAGTAGTTACTGCCAGATGTCTACACTTAATAGCTCACAATTTGATCATAGATCTTTAATTAGGTCATGACAATCTTCACTCATCAACTCTCAACTAAGGCTTTAATATCCCTCAAATATTTTAGCAAGATTGCCCTCCATAAATGCTTAGATCCTAGAAAACAGTCTGGAAAAAGTCTTGTTGACCAATCACATGGCTTGACGGCACCGACACTAAACTTCCTCTTGAAAGTGAAAGAAAAATCACGCTCTGAAAAAATCCGAGGAGAAATCTCCGCAAAGCACAACCTATTTTCAATGAAGAGATGATGTGTCGAGCAGGTAGGTATTCTCAAATTTGTGAAAATCATCCTTGAGAAAATTTGCATTTACTTGACATGTGGCCCGACTTTCTCCATAAAGGAAAGTGATAAATGAAACTTGGACAACCACCATGTTGTGCATTGCACGCCTTTTGGAACCAATTTTTCCTTTGTGCATGGATCATCCCAAAGCCAAAAAGGTATAGAGCAAAAAATCAACAAACTAATTCAAAATTTTCTTCATAGTTTTGGTGACTCACTGGGGCATTCGATTGTGGACACACAAACCTAGACCTCTAGAAATTCTTGGAGTTTGAGGAAAATAGAATGTTGAATTTCACAATCCACATTAGTCAGTTAGACAAGATTATAGATAACCTTGTATGCTTGATCTAGCTCAAACACTTCCTTGAGGGAAACAAATCCCCATCTTGTTGAAACAGATCCTAGGTGATAATAGAGATGAGAAAGGGGAAGGATCTCACGCTCAACGTCATCGATGATGGGCATTGAAATTGAACCTAGGAGTTCTATAGAAGTCTGGACCTTATGTCTAATTTCAATTGTAATCTGCTCAACCGATACCGCATCTTCATTTGGTGAAAGAAGATGAGGCAATCTAAAGCTATGCAAGACACTCTAATATTTCTTGATTTCATCGACCCTATTATTCAACACTGCTTGGTGTTCCTTTATTTTTTTTGTGATCTGTGGCAGTAGGTGAATTCCCTTGATTTTCTAGAGGCATCCCTTCAACGCAGAAATCCTACACTTCTTAGAGCCTCATCATTGGCCACACACAACCTAGAAATCAAACTTTGGGACTCTACTACTCAAGGAGCATACTCCTACAAAATCTAGTAAGCCAATGGGCCAACCTTTTCATTTAATTCCTAAGCATCTTATAGAAATTGTAGAGCTAATTTGAGGATGGCAAGTGCAACTATGATTCGCTCCCAATATGTGGATATCAACCTTTTCATCACAAGAAGAGTCATAGATCCTTGTTCAACCATTAGTTCTTGATGTATCTGAACCTCCTTTGCTTTTGCATTCAACTCTATTTGGTTCTTCTCCTTGAGGATATTCGTCGGCTCACAGCCTAATATTTCAATTTCCTAATCATGAGCCTTTAGAGAGGACTCGAATTATTACTTATCATGCCTTAAATTTTATGGTTTTGTTTGGGCCTTTTGCAAATTGTCGAAATCCTGAGATCAAACACCATCTAAATCTCTCTTTATGTTTTCTTGAGCATGTTGGTACTCTATGAACATTGTCTGGCACTCAACACTAAGTTCAACTCTCAACTTTTCAATCTTAGCATACAGTTGAACTTGCTCACCTTGGGTCTTCATGAGAAACCTTGTTGCTTTCTCTTGTTGATCTTGTATTTTCCTGATGCAAGCCATTTCAACATCTTTGGCTTTGATTTTTGTTTGTAGCCTATTCATTGTTTCCTTTACATTCATTACATCTTCCTCACACTTCAATTTTTGATCTGGCCCCTCATAATCTACATATACCACTTTCTAGGTGGTCTTAGCTAGGATCACCTTGTCGTACGAGTTAATTTCATTCAAATATAGACCCAGTGCACTGATTTCATAGTCTTTCATTTGCATTTGTTCTTCGGGTTGGGATACAATTGGCTTCATGGTAGTAATCAACAACGAATTCCACTCTTCAATTAAGCAAGCTTCAATCTTCTTTGTGGTTCGTAGTTCAAAATTCTTTAACAACCATTTATGCTTCCTGGATTGTTGGGCCCACTTAGTTGCCTTGAAATTCTCTTGAAGACTCTGTGGGGTGTCAAATATTTGTGTTGCAATGGAAGCACCAGGCAGAAGACCAAAAAGAGTAACAAAGGGAGGAAATTTGGGTATATGAGTATATGGGGAGGAAAATGGGAGTCTAATCATGGAAAATGGTCAAATGCCAAATTGAGATTGGGCTCGGGAAAAACTAGTTTGAGTAAAGAGGGAAACGGGAGGAATGATATATTTTTGTCTAGATGAGGATGAACCTGGGGTAATGGGCAACATGGATGATTTATCCTTTTCAATAGGGTCCCTAAATAGGGTGATTAAAGAATCAACAACGGCTGAAGAAGATGTTGCTCGCTTGGCACGCGGGGGTACATCACAGGGTGTATTAAAAATAGTAGGGGGTTCATTAAAAACTAAAAGCTTGGGGTCTATGGACAAGTGATTATTTTCAATAGATGGGGGAAAAGGAGTAACTAGAGATGCAGAGGCAGGAAGAAGAGAGGGAGAAAGAATTACCTAGACCATGATGGTCAAAACATTTTCCAAAATGGACTCCGCTTCTTCTCCTCCTCTAACTATTACATCAGGTGCACCAAGGTCCTGGACTCTCCTTCTCTTTGTGCGACCCAAACTGGTGTGTCTCAATCCTTTAGTGGATGATCCTACTAAGCCTTGGTCCTCGTCAACTGTATTGGGATTTCTTGGGGACTATTGGACTATCTTTCCTTTGCTTCAGACACTAGCGGAGGATGTGGCTTGTGAGCCCTTTATTTTTTTTATTCTTCTTCTTTTAGATTCCTAAGGATGGAAAGTATGACATGAAATTTTATCCTCTTCAATCTCTTGACTGGTCTCTAGGTTGATATTGTTGGTTCTGGCCTCTTGGTCATAAATATCCTTGAAACTTTTATCATGTGGCCAAACGCCTCTAAGCAATTTATTTAGGCATCTAATCTCTTGTTGTAACCTCCACAAATCAAAATAATTTCTTTATGACCATCCTTGGTGCTTCAATTGTGTGTTGATGGATTTACTTATCAAGAGATTCCTCCAATACTCCACCTCAGGTGTATAGAAACTCAGCCATTTTGGTCACTTGATTGGTATGCGGGCCAAGTCAATGTATACTTTTTACCTTTCCTAAGTTGGATTCCTCTTGGACTCCAAATACTCTAGAATCTCGTGTCTCAAAGTGAAGTGCCTTTCTAGACTATATTCCCATGTGTCACAGATGAGGAATAAGCCTAGGGTTTCCAACAGGTTTATAAGTTCACCCTCCACCTTCCACTTTTCCAGTGTTACCTAATTTTTGGAAATGCAAAGGGGAAGTGGGTATAAATTTGTTTTGTTTCTTCCAAAGCCATAGGAATTGTCGGCAAGGGTTTCCTTATGGCATGCCTCTAACATGAAAATTCTATCTGTTACAAATCTAGGTAGTTGGAAAGGCTTTCCGAAAAATCCATGGAGTTCAATAAATGTGAAATATTCTCCTAAGAAAAAATCCATTGGAGTCAGTGGCGTTTTCATCAATTGTGAGACCTTACAAGAAAAACGTCCTGTAGTTTATGGCAACAATTCTTGAAGCACTAGTCTCCGAAAATGGTGTGCAAACCAATAGTAATTGCATTTTTTTGACAATAGATAAGTCCACATTGAAATAGGCTAATAAAGACTATTTGCATTGAGCCTAGACATTGGAAAATTTCTCTCAAAAAGCTTAGAATTTTGATGCAAAATCAAGTGAGCCAAGAAAGAAGAATACTTGAATTTATACTCAGTATGTTAATTCCTCAATTGCTCCAATATGATCTCAATTACTACATAAGAAAAGTCGTAATATTTTTGACCTCTCTCCCTTTCGATTACTAAGGCCATTCCCATCTAGAATGGATGGAATTCCTCATCATTATCAAGGCTGAAAAGCCAAGCAAACAGAGAAGCCAACATTTGTGCCCTTCTTGAATTTTCTATGCACAAGGGGAAAAACAAAATGACCTCTTGGCGGTCTCTCCTCTGTTTGACTCATGGAAAATTTCTCTCTAGTTTTATTCTTCCCAAAAAAATTCCATATTTTCCTCAACAAATAGATTAATTCCCCAAGTGGTAGGGATACACAATATATCACGTATGGCTTTGAGAGAAATTGTGACTTTCATCCTGTTGCACACAATGGTTCCTGTTTACTTGTTAAATCATTTGGCACACACATCCACCAACTTTTTCCATGGGTGTACGACAGGCAACATGAACTATGGCAACCCATAATTCAAGAGCCGAAAGGTAAATCCCTTAGATGCACCATGATCTAACATCCTTTGAAGTACCCCCTCCCTTAGGTTCTTAGGGTTAGCTGATAATTTTGGATCAAGAATATTGTAAACAACATCTTGCACCACCTCTTTGACAACACTTCTATCTACTTGCACCCTTTTGCAAAACTAAAATGGTCATTCCCTAATCACCGGGGAGTTGCCGAATGAGTTCCATCCAAAGATATCAACAAAACGAGGCCTTCTATATGAAGCTCTAGCCCTTCTACTAGACATTTATGGCTCCACCATGGCTACTTCAAGAAGCTGCAGAGAGTTTCTTTAATGAAAATGGCCACTTGCCCTTTTCTTTTTAGAAAAATCTACCTTTTGGTGTAGTTAATTCCCTTAGTAGGTATATGTAGTTAAGGACACATTGTTACTGTTTGTCCATCAAATGTTGCCAACAAGATGACACATGTGGATTTGAGATCTATATCTCTTGGGAATGCCAAAAATAATGTGATAATGGAATTAGTACATTCTCTTCGCCACCTATTTTCACAAATAAGCTCGTTGCTTTGGGGAGCATGCTTTTAGTTATCAAAAATGTGCTTAGGTGATGCAGGGTACCTTTAAAAATATGTGCACATTTAATTTTTCATATTTTAGTGCGTTAACCCATGTCTTTTCACATAAGTGAGCTAGCTAGTGCTAATGATAGAAAAGGACACATGTCGATGATCGACTTATGTGAGTATTTACTCCAAATTACCAAATTTAATTTTTAGGAACTTATGTCAGATTCTCCATATGTTTTATCTCTTGTCCTCAAACTGCTTTGATATTTTTCCCATTGTCGTGCGGCCAAAAATGGACTTTCTGTTGGCTGGGTTTGCTAAAACCTCCTTTCAATATAGCTATACCATCTTATTGCAATATTCATTCAAAATTATAGCTTCTTAATTTTAGCAAGCCTTTTCGCTATCCCTATTCTTCCTTTCACTCTACTACTTTTAGCTATGTCTGTAGGATTAGGCACTCCCATTCATTTGCTACCATGAAGGCCACAATATTCCTTCACAGGGGAGATCACTACTGATAGAATTAAACATTTAGTGAAGAATTGTGACCACCTTAGGGTGATTTCATTTTAGTGGGTAGTTGGACAAGACTTTATCAAGGACAAGAACTAGATGAGAAGCAACTACAACATTGTATCTTGCTTCATGGCCTCCCTCCTAGACTTGAACATTTCCAAGCCCATGATAGTTGATATGTACTACCAGATGTTTGACACTCCACTCTTGGAAGTGCTTGGAAAAATTGTGCAAGTCATTATCCTAGGTGTTAGCATTCCAAGTGCAATGGACCTCCATAGGCACGTTAATCATGGGATGGAATTTTCCTGGTTACCCTTTCTTACTGAATTTCACACTATGGACCTCGAAGGTCATCGCTCGTTGTTTCTACCTGCAACCACCTATTTCCTGTGGGAGTATGGCGTAGACTGTGTTCCTGGGCTGGACTGGAAGAAGCATTTCAAGTTTCTGGCATATAACTATGAAGACTAGAAGTTGAGGTCCGTGTGTTGTGTGTTGTTGTGCTCCCTATTTCCCTGTCAAAGAAGAAGAAGAAGAAGAAGAAAAAGTGACTCTAGGCAGTTTTTCTGTGTAACTATGGCTGGAGGCCTAATATTTAGCATGTTTTGCACTTTACTCCATTTTGCTTCTTTTTTCTTTAGGACTCTTTTTGGGTTTTTCGAGAGAGAGCTTTAAGTTCAAAATTTGAGCCTCGGGTTGTATTACACTTGTAAATTTTTGATGAATATATATAATATAAAAAATTTCTACTTCTTTAGTGTTTCTCTCATGACTTATTCTTAAAACTAAAATGTATTTACAAAAAATCAACATATGGTACATAACTGTTAAAATTTGTAAACAACATCCTACTTTAATGGAATCTTTGCACACCCTAATTTGGAAGGTTCCCTTTCACAGTGCCTCAAATTTGGTATCTTTCATCGGTTTTGTAGTGCACTCATCATATTTTAGCACCAGGCTTCCTTCCTTGAAATCTGGGTCAAATTTATTTTTGTCAAACCACCTCTTAACCATCTATTGGCGACCGATCATGGATCAAAAAATCATTTTCTCTATCTTCCTCAAGCTTGAGGAGCTTTGTTATTCGTACTTCCATTCCACCATTTTCCTCTAATTCTAGGCATTTCAATAATTGCAAACTGGGGAGTTCCATGGAAACATGTAACACTACCTCTTTTTTGTATACTAATTCATAGGGAGAGGCCTTTAGGATCTGCTTTGGTGTGATCTAATCCTCCCATAGAAAAACACGCAGGTGCTTGTGCCATTCTCTTTGTTTCTCTGACCTGATGCATGTGATTAACCTAATTAGGATTTTATTAGTTGACTCCACTAGCCTATTTTTGTGTGGGTAGTAGTTGGCTAAAGTCTTGAGATAAATCCCATTTTCTATAGAAAAATCTAACATCCCTAAGACTACAAATGTCTAAGTGTTTTTGGATATGATTGTTTTTGGTGAACCAAATTTGGTCACCAACTCTTCAAGCAAACTAGCAATCTTTCCCCCTGTAGCATTTTTCGGGGTGATGGCCTTCGTCCACCTTGTGAAGTAATCATTTGCTGTAATGATCAATTTGTGGCTAGCACTAGAAATAGGATTTATCATTCTGAAAAAATCTAAACCCCATTGAGCACAAGATTGTTTGGTTACAATTTGACTTAAGGGCAAGGCGGAATTTTTATTTTTCCAACAAAGAATTGGCACTGAGTACATTTTTGCACTAGATGGTGCACTTTAGAAAATATAGAGGGCCAATAATATACTACTTGCATGATTTTCAAGGTGGTAGTTTTGGTGAAGAAGTGTCCACTCTCAAGACTAAGCTATGGAATTCCTTAAGAACAATTTTTGCATGTGGCTTATCTAAACATTAGAGAAAGACACCATCATAATTTATCTTAAATAAAGTCCCTTCAATTAATACATACCTAGTGCCTTGTAGTTAGTAGTATCACCTTTTTTGGAATGGAAGTTTGATTGGGTACTACCCCTTTTGCATATATCATGTTTGTTCTACCACCCATGACTTTTTAGACTAAAACTGATTTGAGTAGAATTGATCGATCTCCTTCTCGGCTTTGGAACTTGATTCCTATGCAAGGTACTTGCAAAAATCTCTTCCCCAAACTAGCTTAGTTGGTCTAATGTCCAAACCATACTCTAGGATCTTGGTGATGTAGTTGGACCTCTTCTTGGTTATTTCCCCTTTGGTAATGTACTCTCATAGACTAGGATGAGAAACTAGAATGGTAATTCTATTGGCTGACACCAAGTATCAGAAATATTTTAGGATTTTAACAATGGAAAAAGCCCACTTTTCTACAAATTTATACCTCATTTCATAACCCTTAAGGGTTCTTGAGTGAAACACAATGGGATACTCTCCATTATTCTCTTCATCCTTCGAAGTGAGCACAAAATCTATGCTATGCTTCCCACTGTATACATAAAGTAGGAAATCTCTATAAAATTCTAGGTTACCCAACACTAGAGTAGCAGAGATAGATATCTTTATTTGCTCAAAATCTGCTTTGCCCTCAAGGTCCACTTAAACATTAAGTTCTTCTTGATCATGAGTGTGATAGGTCTTGCGATGCCCATAAAGTTTGAAATAAATTGACTAAAAAAATTAATCTCCCCTAGGAAAGATTGTAGCCCTTTTTAATTCATCGGTAGGGGTAACTCCATTATAGATCTCCTTCTTTCAGGATCTATTGCAATTCCATCTTTGGATACTAAACAACCAAGTAACTTACCTTGGGGTACTTCGAAACCATTTCTTTTGGATTTAAAGAAATCCTGACCTATTGGCACTTCTGGAAAACCTGATCTAGATGATGAAAATGATCATCTTTTGACCTTGAAAAGACCATCAAGTCATCTAGATAAATTAGAATGATCAAATTGATCAATCATCTAAAAGCAATATCCATTTCTCACTGAAAAGTTGCACCAACATTTCAAAGTCCAAAAGGAATCTTTGCATATGAAAACATTCCCCACTTGGTGGTAAACATCATTTTATGTTGGTCGCCTTCCTTCACATATACCTGGTTGTACCTTGAGAAGCCATCAAGCAATGAAAACATGTTCGATCCATCCATGGTCTACAAGATCTTCTCCATTCATGGAAAAAGCCAGTGATCCTTCAGCAAAGCTTTATTAAGATCTCTCAAATCAACAAAGAGTCTAATGCCACCATTCTTCTTCTGAACTGGTACTATATTAAACACCCAGGTGGAATGCTTAATCGGGTATATGATTTGGGACTCAATCAATTTGGTGAGCTCTTGTGCCATCAACACCTCTACCTTTAGGTTTATTAGACTTTTCCTCTGTCAGACAGGCTTTGATCCATTCGCCAGGTCAATGGTATGTGGAATTATGCCAGGATCATATCCTCTAAGTTCATCATAGGTCCAAGCTATTAATCCATCATATCTATAACACAAATCCCTTAGCCTGTCCTTATCTTTCCAGGAAACATTATTTTTGACTTTCAGCTTTCTACCATTTTCAACATCGAACTCTTCATAATCCTTTTCATTTGCGGTGAACCTTAGTTTTTCGTTCCTTACATCTTCACATTCGAAGATATTTTTGAGGGAGATTAAGCCTCGAGGGAGCTTATTCCCTTTCAACTAGATGAATTTATCCTTAGGATATTTCTCTCCTGGTTGTGAATAGTTGGAAACTCCTTTCAAATTTTGAATGAAGGTGGAAATTTGAGTGTCATCTTCAAACACCTTCTAGTTCTAGTCATTTTCGGGGATTGATGGTCGGACGATGATCCGAACTACATTCTACTTTGTTGTTGAATTATGAACTGGTTCAAACTGTGAACCGATTGAGGCCATCTGATCAGCTGCACTATTTTGGGATTGAGGAATGACTTCTACATTAAAAGATTCAAAACCCTCAATCAAATCCTATATCTGATGTCTATATGATTTTATTCTTATATTTTTCATAGTCGCTTGCCCATGGACCCGACTCACAATCAACTCAAAATATTTGAATTCCTACAACCTCCTTATGCTCATTTTCTCTACAAGAATCAAACCATGGATCAAGAGTTCATATTCTACATCATTATTAGAGCATGAGAATTGAAAATGATAGGCCTTAAGTTTCTCTAATCCGGTTGGGGAAAATAATCAGACTCCAACTCTGGAACTGGATTTGTATTTGCTGCCATCAAAGTATAAGGTCCATAGATAGTTTTCTATCAGATCATCATATTCCTCTTGATTCTTCATCATTTTTAGGTAGATTAGATCATCATCAAAGATCACATATGTGCCCACTCTTGTGGCACAAAAATTGTTGAATGGTTCGGAGTTGATGAACTGGTTGATGAGGACCTCCTCTTCAGGGGTCCAATCACTTGTGTCTTCTTCATCCTCCAGCATCTATACACAATATCCCTCATGTTTTGAGAAGGAGGTATGTGTTGCTTTGAAACATAAGACTACATTTTCCGCTATATGTTTAGGGTGAAATGATTCAGATCAGATCTTAATATTTTCCCCATGCTTGGTTCTCAATATTAGATGGGACCAGTTGAGTGCCAAGTATTTGCCAAGGTTTATGGTGAAATTTTTGGAGAGACACATCCTTAATACTAGGGGAATGTCTATCACCACTACTTCTTGTGAGACTTCTGGCTTAGGCATGAAAAGAGGGTTAACGATAGATATTTTATTCGACCAAGGGTTGGAACCTTCTTTCCATCCAATTGCATGATTCCATTCTCAAGCGAATCATATTTAAGCATCAAGGAATCAACCACTTTCTTTGGCATGACCATTGTACTAGCTCCCAAATCAATCATATTATTATCCAAAACTTTATATCCCACAATGAATGTTAAAAAATAAAGGTGTGGGCTTCATCTTTCTTACCCCTTTCTCTCTTTCATTTCCCACATCATTTGTGTAAGCTATAGCTTTTAGAGCTTGAGGTTCTGACGTGGGTCATTTATCTTCTTTTTTATTGCATGACGGAATTGCATCCATCTGTGGTCTTTGTTCCTCATTTTTCAATGCTTCCCAAAACAATGTCTTTTGTTTGGGAATAGATATAACATCCCATAAGGATACGTTGGTAGGTTCCTTCTTCAATTGCTCCACCACATTAAGAACTCTAACTAGTCGAATCTTAGGTTTAAATGAAAATATCTCCCTTGGCTTTGGAGGAAAATAATCTGCCGTGAATGGGTTTGGCATCTTATCCAACTCCTTTGTAGACAACAATGAATTTTATTGTTGCAAATTTGGTCAACCAGTTAGTTGCAGGGTCTTTTTCCCCTACAGTGGTGGTTGGTGTGGCTAAGAACAAGGTGGGGCTTGTTGTACATATTCTCCCATGAGCCTTCTGTTGGATCTTGTGTTGTAGTCTAACTGCACTTTTGGAGCAATAGTCATCAAAGCTTCATTCGTGAATACCACATCCTCTTCCTCCATTCATGAAAAAATCACTTGCATAGGCACAATATCCTGCTCTTGCTCTAAGGACATTCCTTGCATTTGCACCTTAAAGCGGGTATTTTCCATTCAGGAAGACTCATATCCCTCTACATTTGGAAGTGTGCCTTTGTTTATTTGTTGTACTATCTTTTGTTGCATATTCCCCTTGGGAAATTTTAGGGCATATAATTGTCATTGCATTGGAAGCACCATGCATTCTCATCTTCCATCGGGTTGTTTTGGCCTAGTATTAACTCTTTACTCTAGTTTTACTTGACCGTCTACAATGGTATGGTGAGCAAGACTATCTAGTTTGTGGGAATTTCTTGTTAACCTCCTCGACTCGAGGTTCCTTGGTATGTGTTTTTCTGATAGGATGGACTTCCTCCCTAGTAGGTTTGAGTGGCCTGCTTCAGAAGGGATGTTTGTTTTCGCTTGATGAGAACTAATTCATTATCAAAAGACTACATGGGGATGTTCATATCATTGATGTCCACTACTAGAGAGGAAGAACACAACATGCTTGGTTGCATGATGGGGTACACGTACATGGATTGGGGTGGACCCGAAGCCGTCACTTGTATAGTGGAAGTTCTCAGAGCAACTTCTTCTTGAGGACCACTAATTGTTTTTCAAATATAGGCATCGAAGGTCATGGTGGGAGCTTCCCTACATCAATTAAACTATTCCTTGCATGCATAGGAAACTTGTATGCATCGGGTAGGATATCCCCTACCATAGAGGTTATCATCACTGCAATATCCAAATTGAAGGCCTTCAGGTAGAATATAAATGCCATTGCAGCTTGAGGTAGAGCAGTCACAGGGATCCTCTATCAGGTTTTATGAAACCTAGTGTTGAAGTCACTCATGGATTCTTGTGGAGCTCTTTTAATGGTGATTTATTGATGTAAGAATGAATAATGATCTCCTTTCTTTGAAAATAATTCTAACAACCTTTCTCCAAGTTGATCCCATGAGTTGATAAAACCAAAAGTCAAAGATTGATACCAATCTTGAGCCTTCCCTTTGAAAGAGTTTTCCAGTAGTCTTAGCACAATATTCATCATTGCTATGTTGTGCACCCTACATACCTCCACTATGTCTTGAAGGTGTTTAGAAGGGGTTTTTAAGTCCTCCCTAGAGAATTTTGGAATAGCCTTCAGAGCATTAGCGGGTATGATGAGCCAAAAATTTGGGGGAGTAGGTGGCTATAGCGAACTACCACTATCCCAAGTTATGAAATATCTAGGAGCGAGAGGGGGTACATGAGCCATGGAGAAAATATTCCTATGAATATCGTAAACTAGTATTCTTATTTGGAAAATTTTGCCTCTAGGAAGAGTAGATAAGGCTCTAGATTTTGGGCTCTTACTCCTCGCTCTATCACTTCTTATGAGTGATACATAACTTGTAAGTATTCTTATCCTAGGTACCTAAGAGGGTAACTAGGAGTACTAAAAATGGATCTTTCAAGATGCTCTTGTTTGGACTCTAGGCATGAAACTTCTAGTTCCTTTCCTTGGTTTGATTTAAGAAATATTTTAGACTTCTAAAATACGACGTTCAGAAAAATTCAAGTCCCACTAGGCATGCTAGAAAAAAAATTGTTCATCATCAAAGCTTGCATCTCTTTGATAGCCTTATGGAAAATTTAGTGAGTGGGGTACCAGTTCACACCTCACTAAATACCTTTGATATTTTTATAGAAAGTCGACTCTTCTCCTAGTTTGGGAAAAAGGTAGGAAGAAATGTAAACATAAAACATGAAAATTGGTGATGTGCTAATGATTTTACAACATTTAGAAACCCAAATTATTTTCTATGAATGATATGATAGACACAGAACACCACAACCCTTCATTTTTTGGAAGAGAATGAACAACAAAGGCTAGATACAAGTACAGTGTAGCCTTTCAAATCTACCCATAAGAAGTGTTCGCTAAGGTCTGATTAGTCATAAAAGTTCTTAGAGTTAAAAGAAAACATTCAAAAAGTTACATAAACCCCTCCTCTCAATACAACATAACATGACAAAACAATAACCCTTAAAGAAAATAGAAAATTCCAATGATAGTCCAATTTCTACAGGCTATCACTTTATCATATAAGCTTACAACATGGAACTCAAATAATCAAGCTATTCAAATTAAGCTAGACATAATTTTCTATTCTGAACGAAAATAAAAAGAATGAAACATTGAAAAAGGACATATCATGCACAGTTCCAAATATTTCTCTCAAATAGTTCATACTTAAATATCAAATGAACTTTAAAATAGAGGTCAGATGCCAATCCAAAAATAGTTTGAGTTAAAACATATATAACATGCCAGAGTGAAGCAGTGTTCTACAAAATTTAATGAAAATACTCTTATAACTTGTTGGAAGTGGATTCAATCTGAGAGGGGGGGGTGAATCAGAGTGGAATAATTTTAAATTTTGACCTTGAAATCACAATGAAACTATTACTAATTTTAACCCAATGTGATAGATTTGTTTATGCAATTGAACATTAGCACTTTAGATCAGATTGACATGAAACTTGACTAATATTTACAACCCCTATTATAAGAATCATATGATACTGTTCAATCAAAGATTTATGAACAACATTGTTGTGCTTTATGAACAAAACTATAAATATTCACAAAATGTAACTTTGAATTGCTTTTGACAAACTTTTGAGCATTCATATAATGAACACAAAATACAAATGTAAATTCACTTTATGAAAGAATTTTTGTATCACCTTTGCATAATATAAATTTGCATGACAAACTTGAAAAAATTTACATTAATATTTTGAACAACCTTAAAGTATTAGTGTATTCACCAAGTGAATGAGCACAATAACAAGAAACTGAATGAGAGACAAAAATACATCACATAACACAAATATTTCCTCAGTGGAAAAACCCTCATGGGGTATAAAAGCCACTTGCTAGAATTTCCCTTTTATTAATCAAAGAGAACCAACTCAACACCTTTTCTGAAGCACCAAATTCATAGGAGCACCAACCCCTCAATTTACAAAGTCACTATATAAATTGTGCATACATAAATGACCTTACAACTATATTTACATTTGTAGTCCCAAAATCATAACTGAATACAAAATACAAAAATGATCTTCAATGATACCCACTACAACATGTACTGTTCATAACAATACTATGAAAACTCTCCCAAAATGAATACAAATGTCTCTATTGTGAAAACCAAAGATTAGAGTAGAAACCCTCGTTTATTCTTTTCACAAATTTTCTCAAAATAACTCAATCAAAACCACACTAAATTTTTGAATGCAATCTCTATTATGAAACCAAAGATGTGATACAATAAAACCCTCTTCTTATTTTCTCCTTTTCAACAACATACTCTCTTGAATCTCTATGTTCTTTTTAAAACCTCTGAACACCATAATGGCTTATTGCCATTCTTTTTATACAAGAGAAACTGAAACCGATCAATCAAAAATTTTACAACTCAAGTCAAGAAACACATACTCGAATTAGGGTTTCTTTTAATCATAGACCCTTTTACAATTTTTTTGCTAAAACTAGTTTAGTATTCAATTATAGCTTGAGAGAAGAATCGACAAGAATCCTACAGAAAATCTTAACCAACTTCTTCAAACAAATTCTTCAAAAACCATTATCAACAAATTAATCTTCTCTTTAACAAAATCATATTAAGAAAATTTGCAGATAAAATGAGATAAGAAACTAAATGAGAAACATGATAAACTATCAAGATGTTCCCAAAAATCGAACATTGTGTTACATTGTTCATAGTTTCACAGTGGGTATAAAACACTAACCAAATTTATCTTAGAGCCATAACTACCCATGAATGGGTAGTTCATTGACTAAGCTTCCATAACTACCTAAAATCTTCACACCTTTCATTAAGCTATTCTCTAGCTCACAGTCGACTACATTGAAAATAAAACTCCATACTATTCACAAGCTTAAACTAGCCACTTTCCATGTCGGCTAAAACAGGTTTGCGAGTAGTCCAATGGCGGCAGCTGAAGGTAGCGTTTCAGACCATCAAACTTAATAAATAAATAAATAAATTCCCTAAACACTTCTTTTCCATTCCTCAAGACATTTGAATCAAAGGCATTTTATGTCTTAATCATAACTTGATAAAGCTTTGAGTTCCGAGAGGACTTAATCATAATAATTTTTAAACAATATTAGTGCTTCCAAATTCGCAGTCAGAGATATTCACAATGCTGACTTAGTCATTTGCTCACATCAAAATATTGATAATCTTAATCAAAAGAAAACATTATACTATTCTCAAATCATTTTAAAATGTCGACCACAAAATAAACATTATTACCAAGTGTTCAAAGCCATGTCACTTTCATAATGATCTTTAAATATTCCACATAGCTTTTGTCGGTCTTAAGTCCAAATAAATCAACCATTAAGACCCGATAAAATTATAAATGATGCCAACTCAATGAAGTCCAAACACTATAAAGTGTAACAAGAAATTTCGAGTTCTAAAAGATATAAGGTGAAGCCCAAGAACAAGAATGTGCTAAGTGATGCTATAAAAAAGATATACCACCTGATTTTGCACACACACACTGAGTCATATACTATTGAAAATAACATGCCATGAAGCCTGAGCACAAATGAGTTAAAGATGACCTTTTCCATATCATGTAGTCAGCAGAATATATACACCTATAATGTTAGAATGGAAGAAAAATAAACTAAAACAAGATATACCTTCCCACTGTAATGACAAATCAAGTACGTGCAATGTCAAAAAAAAAGTCACCATGAAATGTCTATCTGCACATAAAGCTCCAAACATCAGTACCACAAGATATCAAACCTGAACATAAACAATCATCATAAAGCTGCAAATCTAACTGAGATAATGAATTCAAAAAATCAAGAATGCCAAGTCATCTGAATGTAAATAATAATTCCAGTGACAACCAAACACCAAAATTCCAAACCAAATCATATTTTTGACATCAAGGACAAATAACAAAAGAGAATTTTAACAAACTCCCCCTTTTTCCTTGATGGAAAAAACTTATCCATCAGAACCAACCATTGAACCATCATTTTATACCCATTTTTGTCACAAGGACAAAGGAAGAAACATATAATATGTCATGAAATATAAGAACCAACCAATATGGTAACGATTTGCATAAACAATGTTCACCAAGTAGCCTTGCCCCCCAAAACCATAGCGTTGAAATGTCACTGAGCCATGCACATAATCGGCCCAAGAATACCAAGAACATTAGAAGAGATAAGATTAAGCATGAAAACCTCTAAGAGAGAATATGCACTTTCATTGATACACTAAACAAACACTTTCACTATATTGCCACTATCCAAGCAACCTTGATACACAAGATAACACATTTTTACAATGTTGTCCTCAATATTTCAAAAATATTGATCAAGCATAGATATTGAATACATAAGCCAAGAAAGAATCATACGAATATAGCCATTGTATGAGACACTAAACCATTGAGTGCAAGAAATGCCAACTTCAACATAACCTAGCACCACTTTCATCTCATCATGACTAGGTAAATGTGTAAACTCACTATTCTTGTGAGTTGTTTCAAACATGTGAAAAACTTCTTGATAGCACATGAAGAAGACATAAAAAAGTCAAACATTAATAAATTGTACTAGATATTGTCTGCACTTACCACTCAAGAAATATATATCAGATTCATGACAATAGCATGTCAACCAAAAATTGCATGACAACAACATATCATCTTCTTTGATACCAAAGAATATATGGAAAATACCAAATTGTTTCACCAGTGATATGTACAAAATATCCCTTTAAGCTTCAACCATTTTCATGCAATACTTCCATTTGTTAAGAGCCAAACAAGAATCATAAATAATGCAACCAATATCACTAAAAATATTTATTCATTGTCAATAAAGATCCAAAAATAACTATGAAATGATTACTGAAGCAATGCCAATAATACCAAGCTGCAACACAGATATAATCATGCAAAGTTTTTTCACAAAAAAGCAATAAATCCTTATGATAGATGGTATACATCATATACTGAGTACCAATGCCAAGACTAATCCAGATCACTATGTATCTATTACCTAATCATAAACTTGGAAAACCAAGGTCAAGAATATATAGAATGTCAATGTCTGGACTAAAGAATTTAACAAGTAGTCATGCCACACCGTCATATGATTCCTCAACCAAATATCACTGTATTATCAAAAAAAATATCCTTATCATTGCCAAATTGATTTTAACAAGAATGATTTTCCTAAAGTGCTCCTTATTCACCACTTAAAACTTTATATGCAATAAGTCATTAAAAAATGAGCAAGTATCAACTCCTATCGAATTTGAACTTTGACAAGCAACAAGTAATTAATCAACACTTTACAATGATCAAAAGAAAAAATGAACTTGATATCAACATGTTCTTATTTCCCCAAGATGCGAGTAGCTAGATTAATGCATATGTGTGTCAAGTCCTATATCACCAACTTTTGAAGATCAATATCACTGCTATCCTGTAGATGTTTTATCAAAAAAGAGTCACTATCAACCAAAAATCTATTAATCCAGAATCATCAACATTTAGAAATGTATCATGGTCTGTTCAAACAATGGTACTTGTTAAATATATATGTAATACCCTATATCACCACTAGATCCAAACATCTTGACAACTATCCTTTTGAATCAGTGCAAAATCAAGTAAGTTTGAAATGAATTAAGAAACTTTGATCTGTCAAATAACTCAGCTTGTGAATCATAAGGAAACACAATGAATATTGTATATAATAACTTATCAAAATATAAGGAATACATATCAAATAAAATTATTTTCATGTTGATTGCAATACACACTACAACACTTATTCCAAAGTCATCCTGGCAAAACATGATGACATCCTTGATACCCAAAGATCTAATTATGACATGAACATTTGCATGAAAAAAAATTGAGCATTTTTTATCATGAAGAATACTGACATGTATGTTGTTAGTCATGTACTAAAATTCATCAAATGACTTAGATATACAACTGCTCTTCTATTGGTTCATGAAGTAAACAAACTATACTAAAGCTTCAAAAACTTGTTCCACTGCAGACTTATTGGGGATAGTAAATAAAATCTTGGATTACTCCCCCTAAAACCAAATAGTCATTAAAGGGTAAGAGATGACCCTTGTGCATCATGCACAAAACTAAGTCCTTCCTTATTCTTTTCTTTCTTCCTTCTCTAGACCCTCAGTGATTCTTTCCTTCACTTAAGTAGATTATCAAATTCTTTGTTGCTTCCAAATACTTTATCCCATTGACCCTTGCAAAACTTTTGTTTATGTCCAAAAAGATTACATCTAAAACACATGACATTATGATCTGAACCAAAAGAATGATAACTTCTTCTAAGCATTCTTTAAGAACTGTCATTATAATTCTTATCATTCCACCAATAGTTAATTGCTACATGACCAAATTTGTGACAGATATAACATATAGTCCCACGATTCTGATTTGATAAATGATAATCATTTCTGACATATCTTTTACAATGTCTAGCTCTATGTCCATAAACATGACATGAATAGTAGTAACCATGGAATTGAGAATAATTATACCTTGTCAATTGGCATTTCCTAGTGGACGTGAAACCTATGAATCTGTTAACAACTTTTCTTTTTGTCTATAAAACATGATTGTTCAAGTCTATTTTCTTCTTTGGAGTATGCCTAACCTTGAAAATTTGTCCACCTTTTTTCTGAAAATACTATTTCATGTTGAGACTCATCTTGAACACATGAACTTTCCCTTTTTCATATCCTACTCATGTAGGATCTTTACAATGCTTTTGTCTACGGATCATCTCATACAATAAATTAGTGCTATGATCAAATTTTTGACTTTTATCTAATTGAACCTTGACACTTTCAATTTATTTTCTTAATGTAACTAATTATCCTTCAAGTTTTATACATTCAATCATTTTTACCTCCAAATCAGATCTTACACCATCTTCTATCCTTTTACATTCTTCAATTTCAATTTTCTAACTTATAATCATATAATCTTTAAGAGATAGTTCTTTTAACAAGGAATCATTGTCTGAACATTTCTTTAAAGAGGCAAACTCATTTTCTAGTTTATTAGACACTTCCTCCTTGTCTTTTAACTTGTCTTCTAATCCCTCTTTAGTCTTTTTCTTATGAACCATTTGGGCTTTCAAAAATTCAATAATCTTTTTATCATCATTATGATATTGTATTACAACTTTATTGGCATTGACACTTTCCTGTAAGCATACCTTAAGATCCTGATTTTCTTTTCTAAGCCTCTTAAGCTCATATAAGGAAGCAAGCAGTTCTACCTCCAAATAAACCTCAAACTCATCACCTTCACAATATTTTTCACCAAATTCTTGTTCAAAGTCACTTACTATGTGATATTCTTCTTCACCAACTACAAGATCACTTTTAGTATTAGCTGGCAGGGGTAATTCTTGAGACAAAACTTCACTAGATTTGGCAGGGGTTGATTTATCAAATGTTTGCTTGACAATAGTGGCTTTCTTTCGAACTTTTTTCCTTTTTCACTTAGCCATGATGAATACTTCATGACACTCCAAAAAGAGACTTCCAAGACCAGAATCAGTCCTAGGTTGATTAGACCTATCAGAGGACCCTACACTCTGATACCACTAGTTCAAAGTGGATTCACTCTGAGAGGAGGGTAAATCAGAGTAGAATAATTTTAACTTTTGACTTTGAAAGCACAATGAAACTATTACTAATTTTAACCCAATGTGACATATTTGTTTATGCAAGTGAACATTAACACTTTAGATCAAATTGACATGAAACTTGACTAATATTTACAACCCATATTAAAAGCATAGTATGATATTGTTCGATCAAATCTTTATGAACAATCTTGTTGTACTTTATGAATAGACCTATAAAACTTCACAAAATTCAACTTTGAATTTCTTTTGAAAACCTTTTGAGCATTCATATAATGAACACAAAATGCAGATGTAAAATCACTTTATAAAAGAATTTTTGCATCATATTTGCACAATCTAAATTTGCATGATAGACCTGAAAAAATTGACATTAATCTTTTGAACAACCTTAAAGTAACAAAGCATTGAGCAACTGAATGAGCACAATAACAAGAAATTGAATGAGAGACAAAAATACATCACATAACACAAATATTTCCTGAGTGGAGAAACTCTCATGGGGTATAAAAAACCACTCGCTAAAATTTCCCTTTTATTAATCAAAGAGAACCAACTCTGTAACAATGGTGGAGCACCAACTCAACACCTTTTCTGAAGCACAAACTTCATAGGAGCACCAACCCCTCAATTTACAAAGTCACTATATAAATTGTGCATACAAAAATGACCTTACAACTGCATTTACATTTCCAGTCCCAAAATCACAATTGAATACAAAATACAAAAATGATCTTCAATGATACCCACTACAACATGTAATAGTCATAATAGTATTGTGAACACTCTTGCAAATTGAATACAACTGTCTCTGTTGTGAAAACCAGAGATTAGAGTAGAAACCCTCTTCTCTTCTTTTCACAAATTTTCTCAAAATAACTCAATCAAAACCACACTAAATTTTTGAATGCAATCTCTATTATGAAACTAGAGATGTGATACAATAAAACCCTCTTCTTATTTTCTTCTTTTCGACAACATACTCTCTCCAATATCTATGTTATTTTTAAAACCTCTGAACACCATAATGGCTTATGGCATTATTTTTATACCAGAGAAACTAAAACCCATCAATTAAAAATGTGACAACTCAAGTCGAGAAACAAATAATCGAGTTAGGGTTTCTTTTGATCATAGACCCTTTTACAATTTTTTTGCTAGAAATATATAAGTATTCAGTTATAGCTCGAGAGAAGAATCAACAAGAATCCTATAGAAATGTTAACCAACCTCTTCAAACAGATTCTTCAAAAACCATTATCAACAAATTAATCTTCTCTTTAACAAACCCATATTAAGAAAATTTGTAGATAAAATGACAGAAGAAACTCAATGAGAAACATGATAAACTATCAAGATGTTCCCAAAAACCCAAAATTGTGTTACCTTGTTCATAGTTTCATGGTGGGTATAAAAAACTAACCAAAGTGATCTTAGAGCCATAACTTCCCATCACTGGGTACTTCATTCACTAAGCTTCCATCACTACCTAACATCTCCACACCTTCTGTTAAGCTATTCTCAAGCTCACAGTCGACTACACTAAAAAACCAACTCTCCATACTATTCACAAGCTCAAATTGACCACTTTCCATGTCAACTAAAACAGGTTTACAAGTATTCCAATCAAGGCAGCTATAAAACCCCTCCATTTTGCTCTTTTTATTGAACTCTGTTCTGTTAGTGCTTTGACCTTGGTACTTGGTATTTGATCCTGATGTTATCATTATGTCATGCTTTGGATTAGCATAGTGGATAATTGAATTAATGATGTTTATGCTTTTGATCATATTAATGATGTTAGATTCGTTAATTAGTAAGACTGTATTGGTGAAGGGGACGAGATTGCATCACTCACTTGCGAGCGCCCTGCGATCCTAAGATTTCCTCATCACGGTGTGTATTTTATGTTGTTCATATTATATGTTGTTGTTACTTGATTTTCAAGTTGACAGGTACAGGACATCGAATCCACCTGGTTTCAAAGATTTGAGCATGTCCAATGCCCAACGGTATTCGATTGGGAGATAGTAGCTAGGTTTCTTGTGTCAAGTCATCACCCTAGTCATAAGTGTGTCGTCGGTTTTAGTCTGGTTCAGTTGTTTTAATACTGTTTAAATTGTCAAGATTTTATTTAATTGCAAGTTGAAAAGGGTAATTAAATGACTTTATGTATTTAAGTTGTTGATTAAATTAATCTGGTTATAATGTGAAATAAATATTATTTAATTTATTTTAATTAATAAAATAATTTAATCTTGGATTAGATTTATTTTATTGATTAATTAAATTAATTGTGTTGATTTGAATTAAGTTATTCATTTTGGAAATGAATAGATATTTTGAAATTGAAATTAAGTTTGAAAATTGAAAAAAGGGTTTTAATTTCATTTTTGAAAATTTTAAATGCAAGAAAAAATTGAAATTAGAGATATTAATATATTTTCTATTTTGTTTTTAGAAAAAAGAAAAGTTGTTCATTTTGGAGGATTTTTGCTCTAAAACCCTCTCCTTGTCATTTTCTTTAAAAATTGGAATTGGATGCATTTGTGGATGGAAAGAGATGGGATTTGTTTTGGATTGGATAGGAATGGGTGGAGGATTGCTCGGGTGTCTGGATTCTTCATCTGTCTTTGTGTTTTCCAAGCTTTGTGTGATTGTGTGTGGCAACAAAATTGAGGTAAGTTCATTTTTTCTTCTCCCTTTGATTGTGTTTTGTCATTTAGAGGTCATGCTCACCCTTAAGGGAGCATAGGACTTCCCATTTAGATTTCAAATTGAGCAAAATTAGTTCATTTAAATTGTTTTGTGATTTTTTTTGGAAAATGTCAATTTGTGCCCTCATCATGGCAATTTTTTTTCAAAATCATTGAAAAGTGAAATTGACGTTAAAAGTGTGTTATTGGGCATATTTAGAGCCAAAGGGTATTTTTAGAAAATTGAAATTGAAACTTTAAAATTTGAAGCTTTTCAATCAATGGAGTTTTTGGGAATTTATGGTTTTCCAATGTAAAATAAAATTAGAAAAATTGAAATTGTGCATGTTTTATGATGAATTTTAATGTGGGGATAGAATTATCCCTATTAATTTTCGAGTTAGAACCAAGTATTGCTAGAATTTTTGGTTTTTGAAATTTAAAATTTGAAGAAATTTCAAGCTATTTTAATGGTGTTTTGAAGAAATTTTTGGTTATTGGCCATTTAAAAAGTTGGAAAATTTTGAAAGTTTTAAGTGAATTATGATGTCTTGGAATGTGTGAGTGAAGGTGTACCTTGTGAAATTTTGAAAGAAAATATTTTATATTTTATTTATTATAATTTATAATATTTAAATATTTAAAAATAATATTTAATATTATATTTTATAATATTAAAATTTTTAAGTTTACATATTAAATATATATATATTTAATGGTTGTTTTTTCTTATAATGGTATATTTAAAGGTAATGGAGGAAATTTTAAATGTTTTAAATGAAATTGGGGATATTTTAAATGTTTAAATGATGATTTAAATATTTATATTAAACCGTCAATTCAAATAATGACATGGTTTAATAATTACTTTAAATGATGATTTAATACTTAAATATATCTAAATGATGATTTAATTATTTAAATATATGTATATAATGAGTTGGGGATTTAAATGTTGGTATGTTTTAAATTTAAATGGAGAATTTTAAATTAACATGTTATAGTCGAATTAATGAAGTCTTTTTAAAAAGGATATATTTTGATGAAAACAGTAATTTTGATTTTAAATAACATGTTTATTAAGATGAGTTAAGTATTTTAAAATGGTTATGTCGAGTAGAAGGAACAGTTATCTATTTTAAAACGATATGCCTTGGATCTAAAAGTAATATGTTTTAATAACAAGATTAGTCATCTTTTGAGAAAAGATTTATTTTGTAAGGACATAAAGTTATTTTTAAAAGGTTATGTTCTGAATTGCATAGGTAAATGTTTATTTTAAGATTATTTAAAAGCTATTAGGGAATTAAATATTGAGTTTTACAACAAGATTAATTGATTTTAAAAGTGATTTATTTTCGAAAGGACAAATGGCTATTTCAAATGATAAGTTCTGATTCCTAGATGTAAATGCTTATTTGATTATTCAAGGCAATTAGGGATTTAAGTGTTGGTTTAAATTTCATCTTGTTTGAAAGAGACGTATGTTTAAATCAATTTTATTAAGCAATAGATTGCTGATGTTAATAAGGGAAATGGATTTAGTAAATCCAAAATTAGTTTAATTCCTCACAACTTGCCTTCATGGTTACTTCCTCTATGTTTATGTTTTGGGGAATGGGCTATGTGTCATTAAAATGTAAGTCTTCCAGAGGACCCTAGAGGTTGGGGGTTGTCATTTTGTAATGATGACCATTTGTTATTTCCTTGGGTAGTGCATGAAGTTATGTCATTGTTATTACCCGGTTCACACGAACGAGGATGTTTTGTGCCTCCTGTGAAAGGAGTGGATTATGTGAATTTGTGCCTCCTTGTCAGGAGTGGTTCTGTTATTGTTGTTACCTCCAGTGTTTGGAGCTGGTTTTATCTTTGTTGCCTCCTGAGAAAGGAGTGGAATTTGTAATGTGTGCCTCCTTGTCGGGAGCAGTTCTGTTATTGTTGTTACCTCAAGTGTTTGGAGATGGTTTTATCTTTGTTGCCTCCTGAGAAAGGAGTGGAATTTGTAATGTGTGCTTCCTTTTCGGGAGCAGTTCTGTTATTGTTGTTACCTCCAGTGTTTGGAGATGGTTTTATCTCTGTTGCCTCCTGAGAAAGGAGTGGAATTTGTAATGTGTGCCTCCTTGTCAGGAGCAGTCTTGTTATTGATGTTACCTCTAGTGTTTGGAGATGGGTTCATCTTTGTCACCTCTTGAGAAAGGAGTGGATGTGTTATCTTGATTGTTGCACCTTGGTACCACTGATGTTTGGTTGGTGTGTGTGTGTTGTCCAGTAGAAGAGTGGCTTGTAACAGGGGCCGGCACACGAAGTGGTGCCAGGATAACTCGTTGTAAGTTATTTAATCAAGTGATAACTAAAACAATACTTAGAAGTTTAGGACTAACTTCTCACTAATTAAGATAATAATGCCTCACTCATAGATACAAGGGCTTGTTTAGACTTGGGATGGGTGGGAAGGCTTGGAATGGCAAGGTCATCTATCTTGTCTATATGAAAGGTATTTGATTCCACATGAGTGAGTATGGGGGTTGGGAGTTCGGTAGAGGCCACCAGGATAACCCTTAGTGGGGGTTGCAGCCTAGGAAGAATCCTAGAGGATAACCCATGATGAGTTGTGTGATGACACTCTGTCTAGGACTACATTTAGTATTTGTTTTCACTTTAGTATGTATGAGGGCCGAGGATCAGTTGAGGTCACCATCTTGATGATCCGCAGTGGGTAACTCATGTACTTGTTTATTGTGGGTATGGTTCCCTCAACATACTTGTTGTGACCATAGTCGATATTCGATCTTGTGTGTATGGTTCTCTTAACCTACTTTTCCTTCTTTATTTCTGGAAGCAATGTGACCATGTACTTATGTTGTACTTGTGAGGTGCTTATATGATATTTGAGTGGTACTCGTGATGCTCTTGAGTTGTACTTATGATGTAATTACATGGTATATGAGTTGTACTTATGATGTAATTACATGGTATTTGAGTTGTGCTTGTGATGTAATTGCATGGTATTTGATTTGTGCTTGTGATGTAATTGCATGGTATTTGAGTTGTACCTTGGGATGTACTTGTGTGGCATGTGATTGGTTGTTTCAGTTTGGTTCAGTTTGTGTTAGCCTGTGTCTAGAGGTAGATGGTCTTGACTAGGATTCCTGGTTACTATCTCCTAGCTTAGGGGGTGGGCCTTTGGGTTCCACTTGGTTGGGTGGTGTGCACCTAAAGCCATTGGGTTCTTTCTTCATGATTGTGTGAACGAGACTTCCAGTTGGAGAGCTGATTGGATTCAGTTTCATGTCATGCTTTATTTCATTTCAGTTGCTCTTGTATTATTTTACCCCTCTATGTTATCGAGGTGGAAGTTGTAACTGTAACCTTATTTACTAGACTTGCCTCATTCGGGGAATGAGAGTTGTAATTATAATATTTCATTATGGATAAATGAGTTTGAAAGTTATCTATTATGTTTGGATGTAATTTATCTTGTATGTAATGTATGCATACTTATTATCTTGAGTAGATAAATGTTATGGTTTCATTTACGTTGTTGTTGTGGGTTGTTAAGTAGTTTCAGTCTTGTAACCTTAGGGGACGGTCGCATTGGGAGGCAGACTCACTTATTAATTATACTTTTAAAAAAAAATAGCCTATTTAAATAGTTGTTTGCATCATCCTCTAGGGTTGCGTGGTGGGGCGTTACACATGGTATCAGAGCCTAGGTTTAAACACTGGGTTCTCTGGGTACATTTGTGCCCACTGTGTTGTCCCTGCAAGTTGTTAGTAGAGTGGTTAAGTGATCACGTGTTCATAGCTTCTACTTTAGCATGATGTACTCTTTGAAAAAGTGTAGCATGAAGGAAACCTGATAAAAGGTTTGTGTTGGGAAGTTTTGTTACATATCCCATGAGTTATGGAATTGGATTTCCTATGGGATTATGTATGTAGTTGCACCCCTATAAATGTAAGAAACCAGTAATTGTATCTTGTTTGTGAGTCGTGGAGACACTCTGGGTCATGTGGATTGCATGTTCATTCCGCATCACATGAGGGTTGTTATCAGTCTAGTCAGATGTTGTTTCCTCCTTCCTCATGTTGTGCCTAGTAACTAGTCACACTCTTGTTGTATAGTGAAATTTAAAGATTGTGAACTTTCTTTCGGTTATTGATGATTCTTTTCGGTTGATTGTGAGGGCCGACATCTTGTTATATTTGATTGTGAAGGTTTACCCACAACTTGTGAACTTATTTTCTTAAAACCCTAGTGGTTATAAACTTGATTCAATGTTGAAATTACACGTATTTATTTCTTGATTGTTGAAATGGAACTTCAATTTTATCTTCTTTATGAACTTGGTGGCTAAGCTAGTTATCTTTGTTGTTTTCAACGTCGGTTATGTGTTGTATTGTAATTCCTCTCCAAGGACGTATGATACGGACTTGGTAAGTGTGTACAAGGAAGTAGATGTAGGAAACATTGAGGATGGGGGTATGTGGGGTTGTTTTGCAACTAGGATCCACTACTCACCTTTGTTGTGATGACTATCTCTTGGAGGCTGATCACCTTATACAACAAGAGATAGGTCATGGTGGCCTTGTTGGATTTTGTGTTGGTTAGTTGTTCTTAGTTCTTGGATTCTTCTATCCTGGGTTGGTATGTCACCTTTCTGAGTGATGTGTATTGGTACATACGTGTATTATGTGTGATAATCCTTGGTTATGTGTTTTTGGAGACTTGTTTGGTGGTTTCTCCACCATGTTGTCTTGATTGCATTGGTAGTGTTCTTGGCTGAGTTGATTAAGACATGGATTGCGGTTGTCCTCTTTATGTGGAGGCTTGGAGTGGTTCAGTTTTGGAACCCTGGTTATGTGTGATTGTATGGAGTTTGCTCTAGAGGTAGTTGTAGGCTTCCAGGAGTAAGCCTGACCCTAGTGGGGGAGGATGTAAGACCCCTCCATTTTGCTCTTTTGATTGAACTCTGTTCTGTTTGGTTAGGCCTTATTTTCTGTTAGTGCTTTGACCTTGGTACTCGGTATTTGATCCTGATGTTATCATTATGTCATGCTTTGGATTAGCATAGTGGATAATTGAATTAATGATGTTTATGCTTTTGATCATAATAATGATGTTAGATACATCAGTTAGTAAGACTATATTGGTGAAGGGGACGAGATTGCCTCACTCACTTGCGAGCGCCCTGCGATCCCGACATTTACTCTTCACGGTGTGCATTTTATGTTGCTCAAATTTTATGTTGTTGCTACTTGATTTTTAGGTTGACAGGTATAGGACATTGACTCCACCTGGTTTCACAGGTTTGAGCATGTCCAATGCCCAACGGTATTCGATTGGGAGATAGTAGCTAGGTTTCTCGTGTCAAGTCATCACCCTAGTCATAAGTGTGTCATCGGTTTTAGTCTAGTTCAGTTGTTTTAATACTGTTTAAAATGTCAAGATTTTATTTAATTGCAAGTTGAAAAGGGTAATTAAATGACTTTATGTAATTAAGTTGTTGATTAAATTAATCTGGTTATAATGTGAAAAAAAAATTATTTAATTTATTTTAATTAATAAAATAATTTAATCTTGGATTAGATTTATTTTATTGATTAATTAAATTAATTGTGTTGATTTGAATTAAGTTATTCATTTTGGAAATGAATAGATATTTTGAAATTGAAATTAAGTTTGAAAATTGAAAAAAGGGTTTTAATTTCATTTTTGAAAATTTTAAATGCAAAAAAAAATTGAAATTAGAGATATTAATATATTTTATGTTTTGTTTTTAACAAAAAAAAAAAGAAAAGTTGTTCATTTTGGAGGATTTTTGCTCTAAAACCCTCTCCTTGTCATTTTCTTTAAAAATTGAATTGGATGCATTTGTGGATGGAAAGAGATGGGATTTTTTTTGGATTGGATAGGAATGGGTGGAGGATTGCTCGGGTGTCTGGATTCTTCATCTATCTTTGTGTTTTCCAAGCTTTGTGTGATTGTGTGTGGCAACAAAATTGAGGTAAGTTCATTTTTTCTTCTCCCTTTGATTGTGTTTTGTCATTTAGAGGTCATGATCACCCTTAAGGGAGCATAGGACTTCCCATTTATATTTCAAATTGAGCAAAATTAGTTCATTTCAATTGTTTTGTGATTTTTTTTGAAAATGTCAATTTGTGCCCTCATCATGGCAATTTTTTTTCAAAATCATTGAAAAGTGAAATTGACGTTAAAAGTGTGTTATTGGGCATATTTAGAGCCAAAGGGTATTTTTAGAAAATTGAAATTGAAACTCTAAAATTTGAAGGTTTTCAACAATGGAGTTTTTGGGAATTTATGGTTTTCCAATGTAAAATAAAATTAGAAAAATTGAAATTGTGCATGTTCTATGATGAGTTCTAATGTGGGGATAGAATTATCCCTATTAATTTTCGAGTTACAATCAAGTATTGCTATAATTTTTGGTTATTTGAAATTTAAAATTTGAAGAAATTTCAAGCTATTTTAATGGTGTTTTGAAGAAATTTTTGGTTATTAGCCATTTAAAAAGTTGGAAAATTTTGAAAGTTTTAAATGAATTATGATGTCTTGGAATGTGTGAGTGAAGGTGTACCTTGTGAAATTTTGAAAGAAAATATTTTATATTTTATTTATTATAATTTATAATATTTAAATATTTAAAAATAATATTTAATATTATATTTTATAATATTAAAATATTTAATATTAAAATTTTAAAGTTTACATATTAAATATATATATATTTAATGGTTGTTTTTTTTTATAATGGTATATTTAAAGGTAATGGAGGAAATTTTAAATGTTTTAAATGAAATTGGGGAGATTTTACATGTTTAAATGATGATTTAAATATTTATATTAAACTGTCGATTCAAATAATGACATGGTTTAATAATTACTTTAAATGATGATTTAAATACTTAAATATATCTAAATGATGATTTAATTATTCAAATATATGTATATAATGAGTTGGCAATTTAAATGTTGGTATGTTTTAAATTTAATTGGAGAATTTTAAATTAACATGTTATAGTCAAATTAATGAAGTCTTTTTAAAAAGGATATATTTTGATGAAAATAGTAATTTTGATTTTAAATAACATGTTTATTAAGATGAGTTAAGTATTTTAAAATGGTTATGTCGAGTAGAAGGAACAGTTATTTAGTTTAAAACGATATGCCTTAAATCTAAAAGTAATATGTTTTAATAGCAAGATTAGTCGTCTTTTGAGAAAAGATTTATTTTGTAAGGACATAAAGTTATTTTTAAAAGGTTATGTTCTGAATTGCATAAGGAAATGTTTATTTTATGATTATTTAAAAGCTATTAGGGAATTAAATATTGAGTTTTACAACAAGATTAATTGATTTTAAAAGTGATTTATTTTCGAAAGGACAAATGGCTATTTCAAATGATAAGTTCTGATTCCTAGATGTAAATGCTTATTTGATTATTCAAGGCAATTAGGGATTTAAGTGTTGGTTTAAATTTCATCTTGTCTGAGAGAGACGTATGTTTAAATCAGTTTTATTGAGCAATAGATTGTTGATGTTAATAAGGGAAATGGATTTAGTAAATCCAAAATTAGTTTAATTCCTCACAACTTGCCTTCGTGGTTACTTCCTCTATGTTCATGTTTTGGGGAATGGGCTATGTGCTGTTAAAATGTAAGTCTTCTAGAGGACCCTAGAGGTTGGGGGTTGTCATTTGTAATGACGACCGTTTGTTATTTCCTTGGGTAGTGCATGAAGTTATGTCATTGTTATTACCCGATTCCCACGAACGGGGATGTTTTGTGCCTCCTATGAAAGGAGTGGATTATGTGAGTTTGTGCCTCCCTGTTAGGAGCAGTTCTGTTATTGTTGTTACCTCTAGTGTTTGGAGATGGTTTTATCTTTGTTTCCTTCTGAGAAATGAGTGGAATTTGTAATGTGTGCCTCCTTGTTGGGAGCGGTTCTATTATTGTTATTACCTCCAGTGTTTGGAGATGGTTTTATCTTTGTCGCCTCCTAAGAAAGGAGTCGTATTTGTAATGTGTGCTTCCTTGTCAGGAGTGATTCTATTATTCTTGTTACCTCTAGTGTTTGGAGATGGTTTTATCTTTGTTGCCTCTTGAGAAAGGAGTGGAATTTGTAATGTGTGCCTCCTTGTCAAGAGCGGTCTTGTTATTGATGTTACCTCTAGTGTTTGGAGATGGGTTCATCTTTGTCACCTCCTAAGAAAGGAGTGGATGTGTTATCTTGTTTGTTGCACCTTGGTACCACTGATGTTTGGTTGGTGTGTGTGTTTGTCCAGTAGAAGAGTGGCTTGTAATAGGGGTCGGCACATGAAGTGGTGCTAGGATAACTCATTGTAAGTTATTTAATCAAGTGATAACTAAAACAATACTTAGAAGTTTAGGACTAACTTCTCACTAATTAAGATAATTATGCCTCACTCATAGATATAAGGGCTTGTTTAGACTTGGGATCGGTGGGAAGGACTGGAATGGCAAGGTCATCTATCTTGTTTGTGTGAAAGGTATTTGATTCCGCATGAGTGAGTATGGGGTCCGGGAGTTCGGTAGAGGCCACAAGGATAACCCTTAGTGGGGGCTGGAGCCTAGGAAGAATCCCAGAGGATAACCCATGAGCTATGTGATGACACTCTGTGTGGGACTACATTCAGTATTTGTTTTCACTTTAGTATGTATGAGGGTCGAGGATCGGTTGAGGTCACCATCTTGATGATCCGCAGTGGGTAACTCATGTACTTGTTTATTGTGGGTATGTTTCCCTTAACATACCTATTGTGACCATAGTTGGTATTCGATCTTGTGTGTATGGTTCTCTTAACCAACTTTTCCTACTTTATTTTTGAAAGCAATGTGACCATGTACTTATGTTGTACTTGTGAGGTGCTTATATGATATTTGAGTGGTACTCGTGATGCTCTTGAGTTGTACTTATGATGTAATTACATGGTATATGAGGTGCACTTATGATGTAATTACATGGTATCTGAATTGTGCTTGTGATGTAATTGCATGGTATTTGAGTTGTTCTTGTGATGTAATTGCATGGTATTTGAGTTGTACCTTGGGATCTACTTATGTGGCATGTGATTGGTTGTTTCAGTTTGGTTCAGTTTGTGTTAGCTTGTGTCTAGAGGTAGACGGTCTTGACTAGGATTCCTGGTTACTATCTCCTAGCATGGGGGGTGGGCCCTTGGGTTCCACTTTGCTGGGTAGCGTGCACCTAAATCCATTGGGTTCTTTCTTCATGATCATGTGAACGAGACTTCTAGTTGGAGAGCTCGTTGGATTCAGTTTTATGTCATGCTTTATTTCATTTCAGTTGCTCTTGTATTATTTTACCCCTCTATGTTATCGAGGTGGAAGTTGTAACTGTAACCTTATTTATTGGACTTGCCTCATTCAGGGAATGAGAGTTGTAATTATAATATTTCATTATGGATAAATGAGTTTGAAAGTTATCTATTATGTTTGAATGTAATTTATCTTGTATGGAATGTATGCATACTTATTATCTTGAGTAGATAAATTTTATGGTTTCATTTACATTGTTGTTGTGGGTTGTTAAGTAGTTTCAGTCTCGTAACCTTAGGGGATGGTTGCATTGTGAAGCGAACTCGCTTATTATTTATACTTTTTTTATTAAAAAAAAGCGTATTTAAGTAGTTGTTTACATCATCCTCTAGGGTTGCATGGCAGGGCGTTATAGCAGCTGAGGCTAGGGTTTCAAACCATCAAACTTAAGAAATAACAAAATAAATTCCCTAAACACTTCTTTTCCTTTCCTCAATACATTTGAATCAAAGGTATTTTATGTCTTAATCATAACTTGATAAATATTTGAAGTCCAAGAGGACTTAATCATAATAATTTTCAAACAATATTAGTGCTTCCAAATTCGCAGTTAGAGATATTCACAATGTTGACTCAATAATTTCCTCACATCAACATGTCAATAATCTTAATCAAAGGAAAATATTATACTATACTCAAATCATTTCAAAATGTCGACCACAAAAGTAAACATTATTACCAAGTATTCAAAGCCATGCCACTTTCATAATGAACTTTAAATATTCCACATAACTTATGTCGGCCTTAAGGCCAAATAAATCAACCATTAAGACCCCATAACATTATAAATGATGTCAACTCAAAGAATTCCAAACACTATAAAGTCTGACAATAAATTTCAAGTTGTAATAGATGTAAGGTGAAGCCCAAGCACCCAAATTTGCTAAGTGATGCTATAAAAAATATATACCACTTGAGTCTACACACACACATTGAGTCATAGACTATTGCAAATTAAATGTCATGAAGCCCAAACATAAATGAGTTAAAGATACACTTTTCCATATCATGTAGTCACCAGAATATATACACCTGTAGTGTCAAAATGAAAAAAAAAAACTGAAACAAGATATACCTTTCCACTGTAATGACAAAGCCAGTATGTGCCATGTCAAAAAAAAGTCACCATGAAATGTCTGTCTACACATAAAGCTCCAAACATCAGTTCCATAAGATATCAAACCTTAACATAAACAATCATCATAAAGCTGCAAGTCTCACTGAGATACTGAATGCCAAAAACCAAGAAGGACAAGTCATTTGAATGTAAATAATAATGCCAATGAAAACCAAACACCAAGATGCCAAACCAAATCACATTTTTGACATCAAGGAGAAATAACAAAAGAGAAGTTCAACATAACTAAGGAAAATTAAAGAATTTATTTCCAAAACGGAAAACTTCATAAACTCTTTTCTTTTGTTGCTGCATCAAATTTATAGCTAAAAGGACACCTCTACCTAGAAGTAATTACTGCCAGATGTCTACACCTGATAGCTAACAATCCAATTGTAGATCTTTAATTAGGTCATGATAATATTTGCTCCTCAACTCTCAACTACTACATTAATATCCCTCAAATATTTTAGCAAGATTACCCTCCATAAATGCTCAGATCCTAGAAAACAACCTGGAAAAATTATTGTTGACCAATCATGTGGCTGTATGGCACCGACTCAAAACTTCCACCTGAAAACCAAAGAAAAATCACACTCTGAAAAAATTCAAAGTGAAGGCTCCTTAAAGCGCAACCTATTCACAACGAGGAGATGATGTGTCGAGCAAGCGAGTATTCACAGATTTGTGAAGATTTTCCTTGAGAAAATCTTCACTGAGCTGCCATGTGGCCCAACTTTCTCCCAAAAGGAAAGAGATTAATAAAACTTGTGCAACCACCACATGGTGCATTGTGCACCTTTTAGAACCAATTTTTCTTTGTGCGTGGATTATCTTGAAGCCAAAAATGTATATAGCCAAAAATTAAAAGACTAAGGCAAAATTTTCTTCACAAATATGTTAGGCATATTACAACACTAAATCAAGTCCAAGTTAAGGGGACCTTTTTCTTTCATTACATCTATCCCCCACTTTAGTTGGAGGAGGAAGTTGCTTCCAACTCACACTAAAGTAGACCAAATTCCATAACGACCAAGGGGAGTTCAAATGTACAAATGCCAAAAAGACAGGACAATCATGAACAAGGGGGGTGCACAATCCCCCAAGATCAGGGTACTATGGCAAGCCAACATAAACACAAAGAAAAAAACATGTGAATGATATACAAAAACAACAAGGCACAATCATGCACTGCCAAAGATGAAGGAAGAGGAAAAAGTACAAAGATCAGAACAAGCATCAACCATTTTTCCATCATGATGTGGATTAAATCTAGGCAGTTTGTCTAGAAAATGCATACTCACTCTAAGGCAACAAAAATTTAGGCTGTCTTCCAGGTGAGAAGGCCTAAAAGGTGAGAAATATACCCCCATGGCTAGTATGTACTCACACACACACACACACAAGTGACTATGGGGAAATTCATGCCTCGGTCGGGCTTCCCACTCAAACCATACCAAAGTTATACCTACTGATAACTTTAATAAGTTGCCACACAAAAAATGATCTTTGAGCTTCAAGAGACAAGAAAAAATTCATATGCTTGGAGCTCATGAAAAAATAAGATGGCTCCACAGGCATGCAAGCTGTGTTATGCAAGGCGGCCATATAACAACAAATGAAAAATGCAAAAAAAGGAAGTGTTCAAAAGAGTCTTGCTTAGTTCATGCGAGGTCATTAACTTAAGGAACATTGCCTAATGTCTCCAAGAGAGGACCAATCAAATAATGGAAGATTTAAAAATTAGGGGATGTAGTGTGTCACATCAAGCCACTAAGAGGAATGCAATATGCTAATAGAGATTATGCTCATGAAGGAAATCACACCCAATGACATGCACAAAGTGAAAAATGCATCATACAAAGTAAGAAGACTACACCATGAACCATGAAAAATAAAAATACAAAAGAATAATGACAATGTATGCCTCAACTTTAAATGAATTTCTAAATAACATACTATGAAAAATTACTTTAAAGTATAAAATGATAAATGAAAAGAATAAAGAAGACATGAGATCCAACTTGGAAAACCCTATGCCAAGTCATATGTTTCCAAGTAAAGCTACATAATGAAAAGGACAAGGGTTTTCCCCCAAAATGAAAACACCAAACACATAAGGGATCTATGGATTTTGGGTCAGTATGTTCTTGTTGCAATGTTTATAGAGAGCTAGAACTGTCATCATTCCCCAAATACACATAGAACTAGAAGAATGACACAAAGAGAGTGAAAACAAATAAAATCATTTTGGGTCAACATGGAAGCGACATGAATGTCTCGATGCCTTACATCATCCCCAAAAAGAAAACACAAGACAAATGAAAAAGATAAAGATGAAAGAAAATTTTCTAGGTCAACATGAAAGAGACATGAATGTATCAACACCTTGCGTCATCCCCAAAAGAAAAACACAAGAAAAATTAAAAAGATAAAGATGAAAGAAAATATTTTGGGTCAACATGGAAGAGACATGAATGTCTCGATGCTTTGTGTCATCCCCAAAAGGAAAACACAAGAAGAATAAAAAAGATAAAGAGAAAAAAAAGTAAGAGATTGATGACATAGAGAAGAATGAAGTTACAAATAGAGTAATGCCACAAATAGCTTGAGAATGTCAAATAGAAAATTATAGGGGATCACATACAACACATGCAATCAAACAAAAAAAATGAAAAATAAATAATGTAAAAGACTTATAAGGCATAAGCGAGTCAACCTATGAGCAGGTCATTCACTTCCCAATCATATTAGTTGTATACTGAAGGTGGGAAACTAGCTAAAGGGACAAGGGAAAGTGTTGAACTAGGGGAAGCACGAGGTTCATTTTTTATAGGATTTTTTTCATCTAAGCTCATGGAAGAGGAAAACAATGTGTTCAATTCAGTATGCACCTCTTTGTCAGTTTTAGCAACCTCGTCATCATCATCTATGTTTATCAGAACAAGAGGTCATATGATAATGTCCCTGGAAGAATTTACCTCTTGTTGTGGAGGTTGTATTGGAAGATCTTGTTTTGGTTAAGGGGGAGGCTGGTCAAGCATTTCTTCAATCAAGTTTGGATCTTGATTTTATTTATTATTCTTATCATGGACCTTGCAAGAAACAACTCGACATCTTCACCTATGCTCTCTAGCACCTCTATTTATTTTAGTTTTGTTTTCAAGTTGCATTTGTGTAGGAGTGGGCTGATCAACCATAGGTTTCTTTTCTTCCCTAAGGGGAGGAACGAAAGAGACCTTAGGAGGTTTCTCGGCCGCTTTCTCTTTGACTTTGTAAAAAAAAATTATTTTAGGGGGTGTAACGGGATTGTTTTCATTATCTCTTGGTCTTTTGTAGGATATGGGTCATGGTTTTGTCTTAGGCTGGTCTTGGTTGTTTGGGTCTTGTTTAGGTTCAGCATGGTTTCATCAAGGATGGTAGGTTGAGAGGTTGATGGGGACATGTTTCAGAGGGATAGCTTAGCTATCTTCTTCACCTCAAAATTTTGATAAGATAATAAAAATAAATCTTATCTTGATTTTATAGGTTCCATGGGCTTGGGCCAAAATGCATCTAGGGAATAATTTCCTTTTAATGACAAGGGATTGAATCCACTTGTTGGAGTGAAATTACACTGAGAGGGGGGGGTGAATCAGTGTTTGAACCTTCTTAAACAAATTTAAACTGAAGCTGAAAAGAGACATACATATGTTCTCATTTTAGTGATAGTGTCATTCATGTAATTGAATGCAATCATACAAATTGTAAATGAGTAATGTAAGATTGCATTTTAAGCAGAAAAGTACTGAAGCAAAAGAGACATAGAGACACGTGATATGACAAGTGGAAAACCCTCCTAGGGTAGAAAAACCACTCCTAAACCTGCTGCCTTTTCCAGGCTTTCATTTCAATAGTTTATTTTGACAAAGCCTCAAAGGCTGATTTCTGAGCACCAACTCAAGGAGCACCAACCCCTTCCCTAATTTTAATAGAACATAAAATAGTACAAAGGATTTCTCTATTTCACTTGATTTCTGTCAAGTGCCTCTTGACAGACAAAACATAGAATTTTCAAAAGTCAGAGTTGACTCTTCAGAATTCCATGCATTATCTAATCTCGATGCATCTTGAGGAAAAACCTATCTCTGTTATAGTACAGTCTCATCAAATTCTTTTTCAATCATACATACTTTCTTTCTTTTTCACTCTTTTGATTTTCAATATTTTCTCATACAATTAACTACCAATCTGAATACACAATGTGTTTTCCAAATTTTCAGCATCAAAGAACAAATAGAATTCCAGAGCCCTTTATAGTAATACACCTATTTTTCATTTTTGGTATTCTGACATCATTGAACACTAAACCACTGGTTTTTCCTTTTTCCAAAAGAAAGGACATTACTCTGCGGAAGTGTTACAACTGTTACTCAAAAAATTTACATACCAGAAGGTTATTGCAAGGTTGTATTTGAGGTTTCATAATAACTCTCAGAGAAGATCTGATGTAATAGTGATCACATGAGAGAGATGTTTTTCTTTATGTTGAAGATAGGATAACAATGACCAAGAATAGAAGAGTGATTGAGCAAGTCTTCACTAGAAGCCTGTACATGCAAAGCTTAAACAAAAATGGCATAAGATCTATAATAAACCAATTCTTCAACTACCATGCAGAAGAAAAATGCTTATTCCTTATTAGCCTTATTAGATAAGGTAACGATTCTATAAAGATAAAATAGATGAATACATGTGAGGACCAAAAAATAATTTTCATAAGTGATTTACCAGAACCGTAGAGTAGCTAAGCAACCCGAGCCACATTTCTATTTCGAGTATTCACCCGATGCCAAGAACCTGACAAGATAAATGACCATAGTGATGGTCTTTCAAGATTCTCCATTCGCTGTCCAAGAGTTGCAGAAAAATGACAGTCGAATTCATAGTGAAACGGTCAAGAGAGAGATTCCATGGAGGCGACAAGATTAGGGTTTCAACCCCTTCAAGCAACCACATAATGATTTTGCCCTAAATTCCAAAAATAGTCGAAGCAAAAATACATTTTCAAATTATGATAATGTTTGGAGTTCGTGAAAGAAGTGACATTTTATGCCTTACTGCACAACTGTGGCTTCCATTTTACCATCCTGCGGTACAGCGGTAACAAGCTTTCAAACCGCTAACAGTTTCACCGCATTACCGTGGTTTCCTTTTTGTCTACCTATGGTATGGCAGTAGTGGTTTACTAACCACTAGCATCTTCCACCACGCTACCACGGTTAACATTCAAGTTGCATGCGGTATAGCGGTAGCGGTTTACTAACCGCTAACATCTTCCACCACGCTACCGTGGTTAACATTCTGATAGCCCGTGGTATAGCGATAGCTGTCTGGCTCATCCCTGGTGATTACCACCGTGTTACCACAACTTCCTTCCTGAATACCCGAGGTATAGCAGTAACAGTCTTGTTTGCCACTGGCGGTTTACACCGCGTTACCTCGGCTAGCTTTTTGACAGCCCGTAGTATAGCAGTAACTATCTTGCTAGCCACTAGCCATCTCCACCGCATTACCGTGGTTGCTCTCTTAGTTGTCTGCGGTACCGTGGTAAGATGTCCACCATCTTACCAAACACATTCCGATAGGCTCATTTTCTTTTGACCATAGTTGACTGTTGTTAGTTTTTAAGCTAAGTCGATATTAACCATTTTGACTTGAAGAAAATGCACATAGGAGATAAGTTTAAATCTTTTTAAGCAAGACCAATTTTCCATCACATTTCTTTTTGTCTAATGCCATATATTTTGTACTGTAGCACAATAATAAATTATTGTGAAGTATAATTTTGCATCACATTTAAATCCAAGGCCTTATGAAGAAAAATAAAGACTGATCTCATGAAAAGTTTAGAATTCCATTAACACAATAATGATCACCTTATTATTCTAAGAAACAAGCTGCACCATGTGAACCATTAACAATTGCAGGATGCAAGAGCCTGATCAAGCCATACTGTACTAACCTGTATAGAACACAACAAGCACTTGTAGTTTGCACATGAATCCAAGATATTAGAGCCACTTAAAATAGTATAATCAATGAAGTAAATGTGCCAACCAAAGTATGAATCAATTGAGAGGATAACCATCAAACCATCAAGATGCCAGATAACCATAAGTTGACATCAAGGACAAAATAGCATAAGAGGGATTCAACAAACTCCCCCTTTGTCCTTGATGGCAAAATTGAGCCACCTAACCAAAGATAAAGAACTGTAACCAGATGCTCAAAAATCTCCCCCTTTTTGACACAAGGATAAAGGGAGACCAACCAAAGGTAATCCAGAACCAACTGTGACATGCCATTAAACTGTATAAAGAACCTTTAAGCAACAAAGTATAAGTTGTAGGAAGAGTTAACCAACTCCCCCTATCACCAAGATAGACTAATTAAGATAACAAATATTGAGAGACCACTCCCAATCGAGACTGAAGTCTCTCAAAGACATATTTGGTCAAAGGTTTTGTAAAAATGTCAGCAACCTGAGCTTGTGTAGGAACATATTACATAGACACCTCATTAGCCAACACCTTTTCACAAAGAAAATGAAACTTTATAGCTATGTGTTTAGTTCGAGAGTGCATAACTAGATTTTTTGAGATATTTATTGCACTAGTATTGTCACACAGAATAGTAATTGGTTTTGGAATTTTAATACCCATATCTGATAATGTCTGTGACATCCAAATTACCTGAGTGCAGCAGGAAGTGGCAGCTATATATTCTGCTTCAACAGTGGATAGAGAGACAGATTCTTGTTTTTTGTTGTGCCAATCCACTAAACGGTCACCAAGAAAGAAAGTAGCACCACTGGTGCTTTTCCTGTCATCTAGACATCCTGCCTAGTCAGAATCAGTATAAGCTATTAAAGAGAAATCATTGCTTCTAGGATACTAGAGTCCATAATCAATTGTTCCTTGTACATACTTAAGGATTCTTCTCACAGCATTGATGTGAGATTCTTTAGGAGCAGATTGAAAATGAGCAACCATGCAGACAACTTGCATTATGTCAGGTCTTGAGGCTATTAAATACAATAGGCTGCCTATCATAAACCTATAATCAGTTGAGTTTACTATAGGGGAGTCATCAACTTTGCTGAGTTTGCAGCCAGTGGCCATTGGGGTGCTTACTGGATGACTTTCATTCATTTTAAACCTTTTTAACGTTTCTTTTGCATATCTTGTTTGAGATAGAAAGATGCCAGAGTCAAGTTGTGAAATCTGAAGACCTAAGAAAAATGATAGTTCTCCTAACATTGACATTTCGAATTCAGATTCCATGATTTGTGAGAATGTTTTGCTCAAGGCAACATTGTTGCAACCAAAAATGGTGTCATCAACATAAATTTCAACAACAAGAATACCAGATCCTTCAATTTTGACATACAGATTGCTATCAACTCCTCCTCTAGTGAACCCTTTTGATAGTAAATAACTGTCCAATCTAGAGTACCAAGCTCTAGGAGCTTGTTTTAGGCCATATAGAGCCTTTTGCAGCTTGTAGACATGATTTGGTTTGTTTTTACATATAAACCCTTCAGGCTGCTCTATGTAAACTTCTTCTTCTAAGTATCCATTTAAAAAGGAAGACTTTACATCCATCTGATATATAGTGAAATTTTTGAAAATAGAATATGCTAAGAAAATTCTAATGGATTCAAGTCTAGCAACAGGAGCAAAAGTTTCACCGAAATCAATACCTTCTTGCTGAGCATATCCTTTGTAGACATATCTGGCCTTGTTGCGAACAACCTAACCATTTTCAACATGTTTGTTTCTAAAGATCCACTTTCCACCTATGACATTTTTGTCATCTGGTCTTGGGACTAGATCCCAAGTCTGATTTTTCACAATTTGGTCGATTTCTTCCTGCATTGCATTTAGCCAACATTCATCTGTTAGAGCATGATCAAAAATTTTGGGCTCAAACTGGGTGATCAAACAAAATGTAGTAAGCTCAGCTATGTGAGCTTTTTCATCAAGGTTAACAGATTTTTTTAGACTTGTTTGAACTCCTGCAGATCTATCTCCTATAATCAGATCCTTTGGATGATTTCTAGCAAGAGATTTTGATGTAAATTTGGGTTCACATTTTTTTGTGCTGATTTCAGAATCTTCAGATTGTGCTTCAACAAGTTTAGGGCTTGTTGGTTTGGGTTTAGGCTTTTCATTTTCAAAGCTCTCTATGATTATATCAAGCTCAAATTCATCCTCTTCATCATCCTGTAAAGGTTCAACATCTAACAGAGGATTTTCATCAAATTTAACATTGATAGATTCAACAATTTTGTTCAGCCTATTGTTAAAGCATTTATAGGCTCTGTTGTGTGTAGAGTATCCTACAAAGACACCTTCATTTGTTTTAGATTGGAAACTGCCTAAGTTTTCATCATCTCTTTTGATAAAGCACTTGTAGCCAAATATTCTAAAATACTTAATTTGGGCAGATTTTCCATACCACAGTTCATATGGAGTGAAATTTGATTTCACTTTGATCTGTACTCTATTCAAAATATAGACAGCTGTATGAACAACTTCTTTCCAGTACATGTTTGTCAGATTTCTTTGATTCAGCATGGTTCTTGCCATTTCTTTGACAGTCCTATTCTTTCGCTCAACTACCCCATTTTGTTGGGGTGTTCTAGTAGCAGCATACTGTCGTTTTATGCCATGTTTGTCACAGTAGTCTATGAATTCTTGTGAGGTGAATTCACCACCTTTGTCATATCTTAAACACTTCAATTTTAAGTCTCCTTCTCTTTCTACCAATTTTCTAAAAACTTTAAAGCATTCAAAAGCTTCTGAATTATTCTTGAGAAAAGTAACCCATACCATGCGAGAGTAGTCATCAACAAACAGCATGAAGTATTTCTCACCATTTATGGATCTAGTCCTTGTAGGACCACATAAATCAGTATGAACAATTTGCAGAGGCTTTGTAGATAAGTGTTCCCTGGACTTAAAGCTTACCTTGGTTTGCTTTCCTTTTAGACACTCTTTACAAATAGCTTTGTCAAGTTTTCTAAGAGAGGGAAAACCTCTTACATTTTGATTTTTGCCAATTTTGACCATATTGTAAAAATTAATGTGGCCCTGTCTCTTGTGCCATAACCAACTCTCTTCAACCTAACTCATTAAGCATATACCCTGGTTGTTCTCATGTCCATAGGTGTCTAGTAAGTTGTAGACATTTCCTTTAGTCCTCCTTCCAGCAGCAATAGTTTTACCTGACTGGTTTTTGATTTCACATCCTTGTGAAGTGAACATGACTTGATAGCCAGTGTCACATATTTGACAAACACTCAAAAGGTTGTGTTTTAACCCTTCTACATAATAAAAATTTGAGATTGGAGTGTCTTCATTTAGCAACAGAGAACCTTTTCCTCTAATCTGAATTCCAGAGTTGTCTCCAAACTTTACATACCCCCCAACATAGTCTTCTAGTTTTGTAATTTTTTCTTTATTACCAGTCATGTGGTTTGAATAGCCAATGTCTAGGACCCATAGGTCTCTCTTCTTAGAGTGGAAAGTAGTTTGAACAAGCATAGTCTATTCAATGTTGTTTACTGCTTTGGGTTTCAAAACTTTGATGGTTTTCAGCTATTTATTTTGTTGGTCATCATTGCATTGCTTTGCTGAATGACCCAAAGATTTGCAAGTAAAACATCTAATCTGTCTTGCAAAACCATCATTCTACCTAAAACCAAATCTAGGAGTTCTAGCATTCACAAATCTGCAAGAATTTACTTTGTGACCAAACATATTGCAGAAGTAGCAATACCCATAAAAGAGAGGGTAGGAGTTGTAAACCATTCTATTTCTTCTTAAAGGATGAATGTGATCCTTGACAAACTCAGAATGTTTGTGTTCAAGTTTTTTGTTTTCAACATCTATATTGTTCTTCTCACTGTCATTTGAGCATTCACCTTTAACAAAGCCAATGCCAGTTTTGTCTTTGTTTAATTTATGTTTACTAAGCCTATCATTCAGTTTAAGAGTGCTTTCATACTTTTCGATATTCTTCCTGAGATCTACAATCTCATGTTCAAGATTCTGAATTTCTTGATCTTTGGAACTTATGTCAATGCGAAGACAATCTTCAACTCTTTTGGATTCTTCTAGTTGAGTTTTTAGAGAAATTATCTCAAGATTAGTGAACTACTCTTTTGACTTGTCTTGAACAACATTCTGTTCTTGAGCATGCAATTATTTCTTAAGTTTTCTCAGCTCTTTTAGAGCACATCTCAATTCTCCTTCATAGTCCACTTCACCTTCTTCAACATCATTGCTGTTTGTTTCATCTTGCTGAATGATTTCAGCCATGAAGAGATTTTCATCTTCTTCATCTAGAGAGTCATTAGATTCAGAATCTGTTTCATTTTTGCTGAACAGACTTTTCTTCTTTTTGAAGTAAAATTTTTGTTTGGGTCTGTAGGCCTTTTTCTTGTCAAACTTCTCAGATTTCTCATTCTCACTATTTGTGTCACCATAGGGACACTTTGCAACAAAGTGACCTATCTTACCATAGTTAAAGCATTTGAAGGGAAGCTTTCCCTTATACTTTCTAGAACCCTTTTTGATTTTTCTTACAAAATTGGATTCTTTAGAATCAGAAAATTATGATTTAGAAAGCTCAAATCTTTCTTTCCTCTCAGCATTAAATGCTACTTCTTTTGTAGAGGTGTTGATTTTATTGATCCTCATTTCATAGGCAGTCAAATTTCCTTGTAAACTATCAAGGGTAAGCTGAGAAAAATGTTTTTTCTCTTCTAGAGTAGCTACTTTAGGTTCGAATTTAGTTGGCAAGGTTCTGATGACCTTGGTCACTACGTCAAACTCCTTGACTTCTTCTCCCAGACCCTTCATAGCATTTACTATTTCATCAACTCTTAGAAAATAGTCAACAACTTTGTCATCGTCCCTCATTTTCAATTCTTCAAACTGATGTTTTAAAGTTAGGACTTTGGACTGTTTTACTTTTTCGTTTCCTTGATAGATAGTCTCAAGTTTAGTCCTAATTTCACTAGCAAAACTATAATGCATGACTTTGATGAAGACATCTTTAGTCAGAGCATATAGAAGAGCATGCTTAGCTCTTGCATTAGTTTCATATCTCTTCTTTTCATCAGAAGTAGTTGGCAAAGTAGCTAGTATAGTGTACCCAGTCAATACTATGCTCTAGACATCAAGGTCTATAGAAGTTAAGTAAGTCTCCATTTTGATTTTCCAGAATACATAATCAGTTCCATCAAAGAATGGAGCTCTAGTCATGGAAGTTCCTTCATGAGCTTGAGACTTTTTGAATAGACTCCAAGTCCAGAATCAATCCTAGGATGGGAAGCCCTATCAGAGGACCCTAGGCTCTGATACCAATTGCTGGAGTGAAATTACACTAAGAGGGGAGGGGTGAATCAGTGTTTGAACCTTCTTAAACAAATTTAAACTGAAGCTGAAAAGAGACATACATATGTTCTCATTTTAGTGATAGTGTCATTCATGTAATTGAATGCAATCATACAAATTGAAAATGAGTAATGTAACATTGCATTTTAAGCATAAAAGTATTGAAGCAAAAGAGACACAGAGACACATGATATGACAAGTGGAAAACCCTTTTGGGGTAGAAAAACCACTCCTAAACCTACTGCCTTTTCCAGGCTTTCATTACAATAATTTATTTTGATAAAGCCTCAAAGGCTAATTTTTTAGCACCACCTCAAGGAGCACCAACCCCTCTGTTTAGAGACACCAATCTCAAGGAGCACCAACCCCTTTCCTGATTTTAATAGAACATACAATAGTACAGAGAATTTCTCTGCTTCACTTCATTTCTATCAAGTGCCTCTTGACAGACAAAACATAAAATTTTCAAAAGTCAGAGTTGACTCTTCAGAATTCCATGCATTATCTAATCTCGATGCATCTTTAGGGAAAACCTATCTCTATTATAGTACAATCTCATCAAACTATTTTTGAATCATACATACTTTCTTTCTTTTTCACTCTTTTGATTTTCAATATTTTCTCATACAGTTAACTACCAATCTGAATACACACTATGTTTTCCGAATTTTCAGCATCAAAGAACAAATAGACTTCCAGAGCCCTTTATAGTAATACCCCTATTTTTCATTTTTGGTGTTCTGACATCATTGAACCCTAAACCACTATTTTTTCCTTTTTTTTTTAAAAAGGACATTACTCTTTGAAAGTGTTATAACTGTTACTCAAAAAATTTACATACCAGAAGGTTATTGCAAGGTTGTATTTGAGGTTTCATAATAACTGTCAGAGCAGATCTGATGTAACAGTGATCACACAAAAGAGATTGTTTTCTTTCTATTGAAGATAGGATAACAATGACCAAGAATAGAAGAGTGACTTAGCAAGTCTTCACCAAAAGCCTATACATGCAGAGCTTAAACAAAAATTGCATATTCCTTATTAGCCTTATCAGAGAAGGTAACGGTTCTATAAAGATAAAATAGATGAATACTTGTGAGGACGAAAAAATAATTTTCATAAGTGATTGACCAAAACTGTAGAGTAGCTGAGCAACCTGAGCCACATTTCTATTTCGAGTATTCACCCGATGCCAAGAACCTAACAAGAGAAATGACCATAGTGATGGTTTTTCAAGCTTCTCCATTCATTGTCCAAGAGTTGCAAAAAAATGACAGTCAAATTCATAGTGAAACGGTCGAGAGAGAGATTCCATGGAGGCAACAAGATTAGGGTTTCAAACCCTTCGAGCAACCGCATAACAATTTTTCCCTAATTTCCAAAAACGGTCAAAGCAAAAATCCAATTTCAAATTATGATAATGTTTGGAGTCTGTGAAAGAAGTGACATTTTATGCCTTACCGCACAAGCATGGCTTCCATTTTACCATCCTGCGGTACATCGGTAACAAGCTTTCAAACTGCTAATAGTTTCACCGTGTTACCGTGGTTTCCTTTTTGTCTACCTGCGGTATGGCGGTAGCGGTTTACTAACCGCTAGCATCTTCCACCATGCTACCATGGTTAACATTCAAGCTTCCTATGGTATAGCGGCAGTGGTTTACTAACCGCTAACATCTTCCACTGTGCTACCGCGGTTAACATTCTGACAGCCCTCGATATAGCGGTAGCTGTCTGGCTCATCCCTGGCGGTTACCACCATGTTACCATAGATTCCTTGCTGACTGCTCACGGTATAGTAGTAACAGTCTTGTTAGCCGCTGGCAGTTTACACCACGTTACCTCAGCTAGCTTTCTGACAGCCCGTGGTATAGTGGTAACTGTCTTGCTAGCCACTAGCCATCTTCACCGCATTATTGTGGTTGCTCTCTTAGATGTCTGCGGTATCGCAGTAAGATGTCTACGGTCTTACAAAACACTTGCCGACAGGCTCATTTCTGTTTGACCATAGTTGACTATTGTCAGTTTTTAAGCTAAGTCGATATTAACCATTTTGACTTGAAGAAAATGCACATAGGAGATAAGTTTAAATCCTTTTAAGCAAGACTGATTTTCCATCACATTTTTTTTTGTCCAATGTCGTATATTTTGCAGTGTAGCACAATAATAAATTATTGTGAAGTATAATTTTGTATCACATTTAAGTCCAAGGCCTTATGAAGAAAAATAAAGACTGATCTCATGAAAAGTTCAGAATTCCATTAGCACAATAATGATCACCTTATTATTCTGAGAAACAAGCTGCACCATATGAACCATTAACAATTTCAGGATGCAAGAGCCTGATCAAGCCATACTGTACCAACCTGTATAGAACACAACAAGCACTTGTAGTCTGCACATGAATCCAAGATATCAAAGCAACTTAAAATAGTATAATCAATCAAGTAAATGTGCCAACCAAAGTATGAATCAACTGAGAGGATAACCATCAAACCATCAAGATGCCAGATAACCATAAGATGATGTCAAGGAAAAAATAGCATAAGAGGGATTCAACACCACTATGGTGGGCAATGAATATGTCATTATCAAATGGAAACTTCTAAACATTTATGCACAACTGAAGGGACAAATTTCATTGAGCAAAGCCATGGGTGGCCTAGATTCACAAAAAATTGTTCTGACTGTGGGATGACTGAGAATATGACATCTAATATCATTGGTTGTTCCCACTTAGGTCATTCCCATAGGGTGAGTACTTTTTCCCACTATGGCAGGCCTGCTAAAGGTTTAACAAAGCGTAAATGATATGAAATAAAAGTGAATCTAGCACTTTGGTCACCCAGTCAAGGGGAGAGAATAAGCCTAATCACCACAAGTATAGCATATAAGTTTGTTCTATTTTAAAAGCCCAAAAAGAAATTTTCTAATCTATGTAAAGGTGTTGCTTCATAGAAATCATGGTGTTCTTGTTAACTTCTACTATAAAAATGCGGTGACTATCCTAGGATTGATAGATTTGCTTTAAGAAAAAAAAGAAAGTGACTATCCTAGATTGATCAATTTTAGAAAATTTTGAAGTGACTATCCTAGATTGATCAATTTTAGTTCAACTGTGAAAAAAATTAAAATCTGGCTGTGGATGCGTCAGATCCAGACTGACTTTTACAAAAGTGCTGGAATATTACACCGAAGCGCTAAAATAGTTACCTGATGCGCTAAAACCTGAAAGCACCAAAATAGGAACTCAAAGCGCCAAAGTTTGGCATGGAAGTGCTAAATTACCGAAAGCGTTGAAATAGTGACTGGAAGCGCTAAAAAATGGAAGCGCTGAAATATGAATCAGAAGCACTGAAATAGTGACTGGAAGCGCTGAAAATCGAAAGCGCTAAAATAACAACCAAAAGTGCTAAAACTTTTAACGGAAGCCCTAAAATAAAAAAAATGCCAAAAACTTGCGTGACACTTTTCAGAAAATTGAAAATTTTGATAAAATTGGGGTTAGTGCCCCACGGTGGACGCCAAATTGTAAGTGTGGAAATGGTGAATAAGATCTAAAACACTTCTTAATACGACATTATATGAATGAGTAAAAAAATTGAATCAATTCAACAAAATAATCAAATGAAAGCGTCTTATTGCTCTCTATCTCCAAAGATTTATTAAATCCTGATTCATCTTAGATTGTGTAAGCAAATAAGACTGTTAAAATGACTATCTAAGGAACGAGATGATGATAATATAATGCTAAATGATAAATCAATTAAACTAGCATGACATAGATATGAAATAGATAATTGCAGCTACAGGAGGCAGCCATGGTTGAAAATTGGATTGCTTGATGCTTGATTGTGTGGATGCTTGATGCTTGATGTCTGGATTCCTGCAGAGTAAGAGTGCAAAAGCTTGATTATTTGGATCATTTTCTTGGTTGAATGAGGTTGTATTTATAGATTTTCTGCCTGTAGAGATGCACAAAGAAAGCTTTGAGAGGCTTGGATTCAATCTAGAGAATTGAATGGTGAGAGATTGAGGAGATTGAGAGAAAGATGGAGATTTTCTCTAGCCATGAAAACACCAGACAAGAGAAGAGGAAAGATTGATGGAAGAGGATTGAGAGATCAAATTCCAAATTTGTCTCCAATTTGTCTCCAAAACTTTCCGTGAAGTTGAATCAATTAATTTGACATATTTTGACATAAATTAGACATGGTTTAGACATAGGAAATCTAATTCATTTTTGAGAGAATATATATTGGAATATTCCTTGTGCAACAATTCAAATATTTTGATTTATTTAAATTAGCAAAAGAAAGATAAATAATCTAATAAAACGAACTATAGGATAGTTGTTTATTAAATCAAACAGAAGAATATGGCAATTAATCAATAAAGTGTTTTGATCTTTATTTAATTAATTTATAATCGATGTGATAGATTGAAATAGAGAAATGATAATTAAATCAAACAAAGTATTTATTTTTGTTTATTTAATTAAGACGAGATTTAGAAGAAATTATGAAGAATGTGAATGTGAACTATATTAAATAAATATTTCTATTTATTCAACAGTAGAGGAAATTAGGATAATTAATTAAATAATTCATATTTAATTAATCAGATGCTCCAAACCATTTTTAGGTGTATACATTTTTCCCCTCTTTGAAGTGATGTGTTTACGCGTTGCTTCAAAGAAATATTTTGTTGCTACTGCCAGGATCGATGATATGAACGAAATAATTTTGTGTGTTCTAGACATGATTTTTAGATGATTTGATAACCAGACATGCCAATTCCGTGTGTCCCAGACATGATTTTCAGATGATTTGATGATTTTTTTTTTGAAATTTTCAAAAATTTATGATTTTCTGATGATTTTATATTGTTTTGATTTGAAAATAATTTATCTCCTGACAAAATGATGACGAATTAGAGCGTTCAAATGAGTTTTAATTAATTTCATGGATAAAATTAATCAAAATGTAATAAAATCCACCAAAAATACATTTTCAAAGTCATTATTTTCTTTTTGAGTTTAAAGTTCATAGTGATAAAGACTTATCAGCCAGTTGGAGCAAGATGCCTATCCCCTACCACACTCACCAATTTGAGCATGTTCAATGTCACAGACAGCCGCCTGTATATGGACCTCCGATATGTACCCCTTGACCTCCTCATAATTTGTGTACATTTGTTTTTTATGATTTTTAGGTCCTAGGCATGTCTAGGGTAGTTTCAGTGCTTTGAAGCCGCGTTGTAGCACTTACATCCCGATGTATTGCTTCTGGTAGGTAGTTTAGCACTTTGAGTTTTAGTGCTTGCGTTGAAAACTCTAGCGCTTCAATGTCATAATGTAGCGCTTTCAGCGTTTTAGCGCTTAGGAGCCAAAGATTAGCACTTTGAAGCCGGATTTTAGTGCTTTGAGACTTCTAGCACTTTGAGTTAGTGAATTAGCACTTTCGAGGTCTGTTCTAGAACTTCTAGTAAAGTGGCGCTTTGATGGCCTGTTGTAGCGCTTTGATGTGAAGAAGTAGCGCTTCGGGACTTTAGCACTTTGGAAGCCTGTTTTAGCGCTTCTGGGTGCTGAAATAGCTCTTTTATGGTTTTAGCGATTTGGGTTCCTAATTTACCACTTTTGGATGATAAAATAGCGCTTTTGAGATTTAGTGGTTTCGAAGCCTATTTTAGTGCTTCCATGTCAGAATTGAAGATTTTGACTAATTGAACTTTCATAATGTCAATTCTGATCATGTCCATTCTTTTGATTGGTATGATTGACAATCCACATTCTTGATGTTGGATTCGATGATTTAAATAAGACTAACTCTCATGATAGGTGAGAAGAAACCCCATTTATTGATGATCCTCATGATAGGCGAGGACATGATTCAATATCCGATAAATCTCATGATAGGCGAGATTTAGATAATGTTTTGATGAACCTCATGATAGGTGAGGTTTGTTGATTATTTGAAAACCTCATGATAGGTGAGGTTTGATGATCGTCTATGAGTTTTGATAAAAAAATTCATACCAAAGCTTTTGGAATACATTGATAGTAGAATGACCTTTGATTCCTTGACATAGTTCACTGATTGTAGAATTTTTTTGTTATGATGATAGGAGGATCTGGGTACTCTCCAGATGCGAGAGAGATTTCCACAGATGACTGATTTGATACCGCACTTGACACCAAATGAGCTTCAGGTGATAGGCCAGTGTGGCCTCACGAGTTTACTTGATATGCCCCAGATTAGGATTAATCAGGGTTTGTTGACCGCATTGGCTGAGAGGTGGCATAGCGACCACAACACCTTTCACCTACCCACTCGTGACATGATAGTCACACCAGAGGATGTGTGGCCTATATTGCACATTCCTTTCATGGGGGAGATTGTGACATATGATTCACATGGGACCAGCAGCAGAGATACTTTCCATAGAGTATTTCAGGATTAGGCCATAGCGGGTCCTAGCATTCAATGGCGGAGGATTGCAAACTCTTATGCGACACTACTAGCAGTGCTAGCTGGATTCATTGGAGGATTACTTTGCCCTGATCACAGGTCAAAGGGATTCCTTGTTGGCTGGGGCAGGATGCTTGAGAGCATGATGGTACATGGTACCAGATATGCATGGGGATGTGCATGTTAGCACATCTATATGATGATCTACACTAAGTGGTGTACTTAGATGCACGCAGTATATCTACAGGGATGACATTGCTACAGGTGTGGGCTTGGGAGCATTTTGCCATATGTCGGCCATTTCCAGTTGCAGACAAACCAGCTGGCAGACCATATATTTTCTGATACAGTGGTCCATTCACGCAGGCCCAGATGGGAAAATTAGAGCATTGGAGGTGATTTTTTGATGACACAGAGATAGTTATTTGGCATCCATACCTTGACTGGGAGGAGTGGGATGAGGATGGTGCAGTTTTGCGGTTTTTTTGTGATTCTATGTACCTCATTGGCCGGACTCCTTTTGTTCTAGAGAGATTCCTACTCCGTCGGGTATACAGATAGTATGGCATTGTTTAGTGCATGCCACAGGGAGTAGCTCACTATGCCAAGCACCAAATGGATGTACCTAATTAGGGTTTGACATTGTCCTATGATGTTCTTGTGGAGGGATATAGAGCATTATAGCTATCTCCCTAGGACATGTGGAGAGATATTTTTGAGGAAGCTATGACAAAGGATTACACAGCTTTCCTGGCCTTGGTCCCCCATCCTCACATTACTATTCCCGATGATCCAGCACCTTTACCTGTAGTGGAGGAGGTGGCCGAGGGTTTTGCTGATAGTGGAGGTGGAGAGGATTCCTCATCCAGCCATAGCTCAAAGAGCAACAGTGGAGATAGTAGTAGCAGCGATGATAGTGATGGCAGGAGTGGAGGATATCGAGGGGCAAGGCTAGACATTCATAGTGCACCTTCTTCCAGTAGGCCTCACAAGAGGCAAGCTATGACAGTGTCGGTAGGCGGGCAGCAGAGACAAATAGATGGGCTTTAGGCACAGGTCCAGATCTTATAGGCACAGTTGGTACATGCTCGAGGTATGCTTGTGCAGACTCAGGCATAGATGCAGACCCAGGCACAAGCTCACGCATAGGCCTTAGCACAGGTATAGGGGTAGTTAGCCAGTATGCAGACATAGGTTGATACCCTGACAGCTGAGTGAGATAGTGCTCGGCAGATAGTCGAGAGGGCATAGGAGACAACAGATACCCTCCAGAGATTGGCCAATGGCACCTCTATTGGTGACTATATGAGAGAGGTTCTGCAGGTTGGTCGAGAGGCAAAGTTCTATCGGGGCCGTTATCATGATGTAGTGCATGTTGAGCACCGAGTTAGTTATGCCCCATCGAGATCTAGACAGATGCACACATGGACAATCAGTGAGGGGATGACATAGCCTCCACGCAGAGATTCCAGAGATCCGAGTCCTTCTGGGGGTGGTGGTGGTATAGGTCCTATTGGGCCTATGCATTCTGGCAGTAGCAAGTCATAGATGCCATTTTGATCCTGTGTGATGTATATTATGATTGTAGCCCATTGTGGATCATGTATTTTGTAGACCAGACTTCATTGTATACTTGACATTGATATATATATGAGATATAGTTGATGTGATATGATGATGGCTTTATAATTTCTATGTGATGGATGCTCTTATTTATATGATTTAAATCTAAATGTGATGATGTATATGAATGATTTTATTTGAATGCAATGATGCAACGATAAATGCATGTGTAGAATATGATATATAGATAAATGATGTGATTTGATAACATGTATGGATAGTTGGATAAATGCTTTTTAACTATGGGATGATTTTATGATAAATGATCTTTGATGGATGTAATGATGTGATTTTATTATTTTTAAATGTATGGATACATGATACAATAATGATGATGTTGTATGATGTAGGTGATAAAATGACTATTTATTATGATGCAAAAATCTGTATGGATGATGAAATGATTAATGATGAAATATGGATTTGTAACTATATGATAACCGATGATGATTTTGGATTTTATGTCAAGTATACTCAGTCTTATTTTTAGACTAGATAATCATTGATGTGAATCCTTTATGCAAAAAATATTCTGTAGATAATAAATGATGATGGATGCAATCTAATTTTAACCATGTCATGATATGTAAAATAGATGTCATTTTAACAATCTTTTTGTGCTTGGTATCATCATAGAGCTTTATTGAATGTTGAAAGTGAATACAAGCGTCAATGATTGTGCTAATCCAATGACGACCTGAGTATTTCTTTCATCATTTTTGATATTGCAATCGAACACAAGCATCTAGGTATAATGGAACCGAGATGACCTAAGCATTCATTGCGTAAACAGGAAAACATTATCATTTGAGTGTGCAAATTCTGAATGTCATTGGTGATACATTTTCATAGCACATCCCCCAATAATTCACACATTTATATGATTATCGTACATACAAAAGATAATAAAACTATCATTCTTTTTCCTTGTTCCTCTAGCTCAATACATCATTGAGTTACTCCAAAGAAATGATAATCAAAAAGGACAAAATATCCATTTTTTACTTAGAGTGTTTTATTCATTCATCAGATTTTAGATCATCCATCTTGATTTTGACATGTTTTTGACTTTTCGAGATTTTTGACTAAAGACCTAACCTACTAACCTATCTTAGGAGTCTCGGGGGCTGATTTAAGATTAACTTTGCCTATGTTACACATAAAGAGACCACGTAGTTCGACTGACACAGATCTTTGTTTTTGGATTTTCCCTTTTTAGATTTCCTATTTGACATGTTTTTTTGGATTTTTGATATGATACGAATGGTTGATGCCCTTTTGATGATGATTGATATTGTGCTTTGATCTTTGTTTTTTGGTTTTTTACCATTTGATGTAATCAACACGTTTGTATTGCCCCTAATGATATCCAGATGTTGCCCCCAAGCTATGGATTTATATGTTTGACCAAGTGACATGATTTTGATAATGGATGTTATGATGGCCAGACGAAAGATATGATATGAATTGACACTGAATTTTTAGACAAAATGATCCCAACATATATCCAAATAGATGGGAAAGCTGATCTTTGAATCACATATGATGCCTGTTTCCAGGTTTTCACCACATGCTTTGATTACACCTTGTTGTGTTTTTGTATTTTTTAATTTTGTGTTCGCCAAGATGCTTGTTTGCCAGGTTTTCACCAAGGAAACAATTTTTAGAATTTGCCCCGTGCACTAGGAGATTTTAAGCATAGAATTTTCTGAGATGAATACTGTTGATAGGTTCATCAAATAGGTCCCCTTTGGATGTTGATAACTGATATGACGACAAATGGACCAAGCCAGTTAGGCTGAAATTTTCCTTTCTTTTCTCTGTCTTGCTGATTTCTAGGATTTTCCTTTAATACCAAGTCACCAACCTGAAAGACCCTTGGTTTTACCCTTTGATTTTAACTTTGTGACATTCTCTGTTGATAAGCTGTTAGATGATTAACAGCTTGTTGACGACGCTCATCCAGTAATTCTAGTTCCTACAATCTAGATACCCTGTAGTCTTCATCTGGAATGATACCTTTGAATGATACACTAAGGGATGGAATTTCAACTTCAATGGGTAATATGGCTTTTGATCCATATACCAAGGCAAATGGTGTAGCTCCTTTTGGTGTTCTAATGCTTGTTCTATAGGCCCATAGTGCAGGGTTGAGTTGAACATGCCAATCACGTCCAACATCATTGACCGTCTTTTTGAGGATTTTGAGTATGGTTTTGTTTGAGGCCTCTGCTTGGCCTTTCCCTTGAGGATAGTATGGTATTGAAAAAAGATGTTGGGTGTGGAACCTATCACATAGCTCTTGGACATCTTGATTTTTGAAAGGTTGTCCATTATCAGTGATAATGGATTGAGGGATACTATACCGGCATATTATATAGTTCAAGATGAAAGAGGAAATTTTTTTCCTAGTGATGGTAATAAGAGGTACTGCCTCAATCCATTTCATGAAATATTTTGTAGCTATAATAATGAACTTGTGTCCATTAGATGAAGATGGATTGATTTTCCCTACTAAATCTAGGCTCCATTGACAAAAAGGCCATGTTGATGTAAAGGGATGCAATTCTTGTGCTGGTGCATGAACTAGATTGCTGTGAACCTGACATTTGTGACATTTCTTAACAAATTGATATGATTCTTTTTCCATGCACGACCAATAATAACCTAAATGGAGGAGTTTCTTAGCTAGATTCATTCCACTCGAGTGAGTACCACAAATACCCTCGTGAACTTCTTGTAAGGCCATTTCAGATTCATTGCATTCCAGACATCAGAGTAAGTTACCATCAAGACCTCGATGATAAAATACATCTGTGATTAATGTATGTCAAGCGGATTGGCGGATAAAGTTCTATTTTTGGTTTCTAGAAAGATATGGAGGAAGAATATCATCTTTTAGGTAAGCATAGGTTTTTTCGTAGAGAGAGGGTTCAATGGTCTCTATATGGCATATGGTAGCAGATTCTGATTGATAACGGGAAGGACATGATACTTGTTCTACCATAAACTCATAACAAACATGCTTCTTAGGCAATTGTAGTAAGGAAGCAATTGTAGCAATGGCATCTGGAAGTTTGTTCTCTACTCTTAGAATCTGATCAAACGTGATATTGACAAAAAACTGTTTCAGATAATCTATTTTTTGTTTGTATGGCATCAACTTTTCATCTTTGGTTTGATATTCGTCATTCACTTGATAAATGACTAGTTGAGAGTACCCATACACCTGTATGTCCCTGATTTTCCATTGAATAGCCGTGTTGACCCCAATAATCAATGCTTCATATTATGCCACATTATTTGTAAATTGAAACATGAGTCTATATGATTTCAGAATTGTGTGTCCTTGGGGGGAGATGAACAAGATTCCTACTCCCGATCCTTGTTGTGTACATGATCCATCAAAATAGAGAATCCATTGTTGAGGCATAGCTGTCATAATGTTGGCATCTAGAAATTCCATTGTCATTGGGTGATCATCTGGTAGAGGAGCTTCAGCTAGCTATTCAGCAATTGCTTGTCCCTTGATTTCCTTTCTCTTGACATATTGAATGTCGAATTCACTAAGGAGCATAACCCATTTTGCCAATCTAACTGTTAAGGCAGCTTTACTTAGTAGATACTTCAAAGGATCAATCTTTGCAATTAACCTGATTTTATGAGCCATCATGTAGTGTCTCAAATTTTGAGTAGCAAACACCACTGCTAAGCAAGACTTTTCTATGAGTGTATAGTTTATTTCATAGCCATTTAAAGTTCTACTGATGTAGTAGATGGCATGCTCTTTTCCTTTATTATCCTCTCATGCTAAGAGTGCCCCCAATGAGATATCAGTTATAGCAGTATACAATATGAGGGGTCTTCCTTCCGTTGGTGGTATGAGAATAGGTGGTGACATTAGATATTGTTTGATCTGATTGAATTTTGCTTCACACTTCTCATCCCAAATGAAAACTATGTGTTTATGCAATAGATGATTGAAAGGATGACTTCTATCTACCAGCTAGGAGATGATTCTTTTCATTGATTGAAGCTATCCTTATAGTGATCTGAGTTGGCTGATGTTTCTAAGAGGTGGCATCTCCATTATAGCTTTGACTTTTTCCGGATCCACTTCAATGCCCTTTTTTGAGACAATGTACCCTAGCAGCTTTGCTGATGTAACCCCAAAGACACATTTCTTAGGGTTTAACCTGACATTAAATTTCTCCATGCATGTGAAGATTTTATCTAGGATATGCAAATGTTCTTCCCTAGTAGTAGATTTTGCTAAGATGTCATCTACATAATCTTCCATGAAGGTGTGCATCATATCATGGAATATTGTCGTCATTTCCCTTTGATAAGTCACTCCTGCATTCTTTAAACCAAATGGCATGACGTTCCAGCAGAAGGTTCCCCATGGACATGTAAAAGCCATCTTTTCTTGATCTTCTAGAGCTATTCTTATTTGATTGTACCAAGAGAAACCATCCATGATTGATAACATGGCATGCTCTGCCATCAAGTCCACAATGATGGCCATATTCAGAAGTGGAAAATCATCCTTTGGGCATGCTTTATTGAGGTCCCTGAATTCTATGCAGATTCTGATGCTATTGTATGGCTTTGAAACAGGCACAAGATTTGATATCCATTCAGCATAATCTATAGATCATATGAATCCAGCATCCAGTAATTTCTTTAGCTCTGTTTTGACCATTAATGCAATGTGGGGGTGCATTTTTCTTAATTTTTGTTTAATAGGGTTGATTCCTATTGGCAAAGACAAATGATGCATAAGTAGATTGGGATCTAAACCTAGCAAATCAGAATATGACCAAGAAAAATTGATGCTTCTTGCTTTGAAGAATTGGATGAATGTCGGTCTTTCTTGTTCTGTCATGGATTCCGCTAGATGTAGGATTTTTGCCTTCTCTTCTGTGCCAATGTCCACTGATTGTGTAGGTTCGATTAGAACTAATGATTGCTCATGATAGTGTTCTGGGAGAGTGTCAAATCTTCCATCCTTTAGTGCCTCAGAAAGGTTTTAACCATTGGATGCATTCTTTATTTTTACTTTTTCCAGATCTAATGCTACCATAGAATGGTTTTCACCATTAGATCTATTTTCCCTATTGTCAATTTTGCAACTAGAAGATTTTACACCCTCCTGCTGAGTCGTATTGTTATGAGTTTTATATATAGTCTTTGTATCAGGTCTGGTATGACATAGGAAATGCACGATGGCATCATCATTTGCAAATTTTGGTATAGTCAAAGGCTCAATAGGTTCCCAATCAATAAGTTCTAGATGGATCAATGGCATGGTATCATCGGATTGATTTAGGTCAATGGAAGTAAGGATGAGGACAGCAATATCATCATAATTGTCATTCGGGATATCGAGATCCATGATGGTACCCTCTTCGAAGTCATCTAGTTCACTCAAATTTTGTTCGTCCTCACTAGAGTCATCGATATTTAGTGATCCCTCAATGAAAGGTCTAGACCCAGAGCCTTGGCCCTCCTCACATGTCGGTGTAAATTTTTGAATCACATCGACTGGAATATCAATGACAAGTAAATCACAAGGTAAGGCCCACTCATATTCATTTGAGTATGTTTCAAAACCATCTCTAAAATGAAGGATATTTTCCATAGTTGTCCTTGTTAGCTCTTGCTTCTCTTCTTCAGAGTATCCCAATCCTGGTTTTTCTTTTGTGTGGAGAGTGAGAGGTGTGATAGGTTCTATGATTCTGTCCTTTCGCAACCCTACAGGTCCTTGTCCTTCATAACCTATCTTTTCTAGAATAGCCTTTCCTTTTCCATACTTGTCTGTGTTGATGTTAACATTTTTGATACTGATCTCAGATGTTGATGCTTCTTCATCCTTGTAAAGCCAATCTAGGATTGTTTTATTGTCTGTTTCTTCCACTATGGTTCTAGATTTTATGAATGTTTCTTGAAGAGAAATTCTTGGTAAAGATGTCAGAGGTTTGATCATTGATGGTTGACCATATTTCCTAGGAGATGGCATTAACTGTGATAAGTTAAGCGATTGCTCTATTGAGTATTGTCCCATTCCTTCATCTGTCAACTGAACTTGCTTCTGAAAGTTGTCTGATAGAGAAGTTTGTGTACTTGGAATGTTTCTTTCAACATGACTTGTTTCCTTTTCTTTACCTTTCTTTTGCACCCACTTGGTAGTGACGCTTGGACTTTGTTCATTCTTCGATGATGATGAGCTTGAAGCTTCCCTGTTGTGACGGACAAAGGTGTCTTGAGATACTCTCAAGGTGTCACAATGTTGTGGATGATTATAATCAGCAGCTATAGTCACCTCTTGTCCATTTACTAGAAACTTTAGGCATTGATGGTATGTAGAAGGTACAGCCTACATTTCATGAATCCAAGGTCATCCTAAAAGTATGTTGTATGTCAACTCTCTTTCTAGCACTTGACATGCTATATGCTTAATCATGGGTCCCACTTCAATGGGTAATACAATTAAACCTTGGGATGATCTTTCCTCCTCATCATATGCTTTGATGGTCATTTTCCTTTGAGCATCAATAGCATCATCAAAATATCCTAGTGCATGGACTAATTTGAGGGTGCAAATGTTCAAACCAGCTCCCCCATCTATTAGAACTCTCTTAACACGATGATTATGGATACATACTTCGATATGCAATGCGGTGTTACGCGGATGGTTTAATGAGACATCATCCTGTTCAGAGAATGACAAACAATGTAGGGTAGTCAGGTGTCCCACCATAGCTTGGAATTGACAAACATCCAGATTTTTTGGCACGGTTGTGGCAACTAATGCTTGTTCGAGAATTTCCTTATGTGATGGTGATAACTTAAGGAGCTCTAGTACTAATATTTGTGTGGGGATATTTTTCAATTGGTCAATAATGTTATAATGAGATTGAGGTGTAACCACACATTGGGATCCCACTCCTTTTAATACAACCTTGGCTTGCCCCCTAGTCATGACGTTTTCCGATTGATGTTCTTGATTTTCTCAGGGGATGTTTTGCATTTGATTGATAACATCATAATGTGATGGAGGTGGAACCGCATGTGTGGAGCCAATTCCCTTTAACATTACTTTGGATTGTCCCCTCGTTAGTGCATTGGTAGGTTGATGTTCTTGATTTTCTCTGATTTTTAAGACATTTATCTAATTATCAGAGCTTTGCGCTCTTGGGAGTAACTCCAAAGAGGTAATGGTGTTGGTTTTGTTCTCAACAATGTTATCATTAACTGTATGATCATTTTTGACTTCAGATAGACATAGGATTGTTGTGTCATAGACATGATTAGCATGCTTTCCTTTGCTGTTTGAAGATGATGCACCTTTGTCATAATTGGGCAAAGGATCTCTGAAGGCCACATTATCATTGTTATTTTGAGGTCCTTCCCCATACACTTTGTTGCTATCCACCAACTCTTGTATTGCATGTTTCAATTCCATACAGTCATTGGTTTTGTGACCCTTGTTATTATGAAAATTACAGTAATCAGCGTCATTCCACCGTGATGGTTTGACTTTTGGGTCCCAGAACCTAGCTTCTCGTGTCGTGAGAAGGCCTCTAGTAACTAGTTCTTTCATTGTTGAATCCATTAATTGACCTAAAGGTGTGAACCTTCGCCGATTTGATAGTTTTTGATATGACTGTGGTTTTATGATTTCATTGTTTTGTATGGTATTTGACTTGACATTTTGTTCATTGTTCTGATTCTTTGATGTGGATGCGGTCAAATTGAAAACCGGTTTGACATTTTGGGGATCATTTGTCATTTCATTGATAGTCGTGTTGTGACTCTTTTGCCAGAAATTTTGTTTCTCACCGCTTGAGTATTGATTTGAGGAGTTACTTGTGTTGTTTGTTTTATCATTAAAATGTTTGATAACTCCTCTCTTGACTAACGCCTCTTCGATTTTAAGACCATTTTCGATCACTTTTTCAAATTTTGGAGGACATTGTAGTTCTAATCTATAACTCATTTCTTTTGTCAAGTTTTCAATAAACAACTCCATCTTTTCCTATTCAGGAATGGACCTTGGATACCTAGCGAACAAGCATTGCCATCTTTGGAGAAAATACAAGAATGTTTCTCCCTTGTTTTGTTTGAGATTGTAAAGGTCTTTGATTGTCACATCATGTTGGATGTTGAATGAGTATTGAGAGATAAATCTGTTAATGAGTTCCTCAAAAGTTCTAATGCCTGGTTTCAACTTTGAAAACCATTCCATACATGATCCTCCCAAACTCCTTGGGAATAGTCGCATTAAATATGTCTCTTCTTGTGCAAACTTAGGACTCATCATTTTGAATTCTCTAATGTGATCAATTGGATCCATTCTCCCATTATACTTATCATATTTTGGGATCTCACAATGTCTTGGGAAAGGTATCAAGCCGACCATTACGTCGAAAGGATAAGGACAAATGTCCTGTATCGCATATCTCTTGGTAGTCCCTTGCGTCATATCTTGTATTTTCTATTGTAACTGTTGCATTTGAGATGTTAAAATGGCAACCGGATCTATTGTTTGTGTAGGTTGTGGTATCTCAGTCTCATTCATTTCTGGTGTTTCTTTCAAATGGTTTACATCAAAATCTTTTGGAAGTTTTTCCCCTAATTCGGCTAACATTAAAAGATATTTTTCCATGTCTTGTTCTAGAATTTTCTCCATAAATATGTGAAACTTGCGATCTTGTTGAGCCGCTTGGATGTCCTCTGGAGTTATTTCGTTTTTATCATTTCGATTCAAATTATTCCAAGGATTTTCCTCTGCCATTTCTTGTGATTTTAAAATTTCTTGTTCTAAGAATCTCTATTTTTGGGACCTAGTTAAGATTGGCATACAAATTTTTGCCCTTTCTTCTGAAATGTTGACCTTATGTGTCGAATAGTGTCAATTTGAACCTTTTTAAATAAAGTCGAATAAAATGACTTATCTTATTGATGAGACAATATTTAAAAAAGTTAATCGCTATACTTTGTTTCGTGATGAAGGATGATAGTATCCTGATAAAGAAACTTTAGTATAGTAATTGATTGCGTATTTGATATATGAAACTTGTGATTTGTAAGATCTTGATTCAGTTGATAAGCTGATAATTTGTATAAACCTTTTTGACTTTGATTCCTAGACAATGATTCTGATAGAAGAAATTTTACTATGATGAAAACTATGGATAAAATGACAGACTGATGGACTGGTAAAAATCTTGAACTCTCTATTTTAAAAGCGCTAAAATAGAGACTAGAAGTGCTATTTCCCAGAAGCGCTGGAACAGAGACCAGAAGTGCTGAAATAAGTCATAGAAGTGCTATTTGATCAAAAGCGCTAGAACAGTTCCTGGAAGAGCTGTAGAAATTGATGAAAGCACTATTTTACTGAAAGTGCTGAAATACAAACCTGAAGCACTGAAAGATTTAATAAAAGTGCTATTTTACCAAAAGCGCTGAAATAGAGCCCAAAGTCGCTATTTCTCGGAAGCGCTAAAACAGTGACCAGGAGTGCTGAAATAGGTTTCCAGAATGCTTAAATCAGGAGTTCAATTTTCTCTATTGTAGAATCTGGTCTGGCCTTTTGGCATACTATATTAGAGACTGCGGAAGATATGAAGGATGAATCTGTTGACTATGGTTGTGGAATTGTGTGAGAGCTCTTCTTTGAAAGAAGGCTTGTGAATAGAGCGGTTCTACCGCTTAGTCTAAAGAGTGACCCCTAGCAAAATTGTGATAATGGTGAATGAATTTTCTATGTTGTAAAAAGAGTTTCTGATTTTGATATAGAAAACGTTGTCTTCTCAATTTATTTCTATAACTGAGAGGTTGCTTAGGCCTTGTAACTTTGATTTTTCTCTTGACAAACATGGTGGATTTCCACTTTTGCAGCATGGATTTTCTGATTTGTTTTGACTTGAAATTTTCAGGATGATCTTTAATCTGTTTTAAATGAATTTGTAAAAACACGGCAAGCAATTTTGAATAAGTGTTTTTTTTTTTTTTTTTAAACTGAAAAGATTGTGTATATTCAAAAATCACGAATGATTTTCATTGATTTTGACAAGTTGTTTTAACCATTGTATTCAAATCAAGCAGACTCACACTTAAGGACAAGTAGGTCATCATTATACTCATAGCCCACATCTTGCAATTATGTTGACTCACACAGCCATGTCACCCCCTAGAGGGTGCCCGTGTTTTTGTCATTGCCAGGTGCGTACTCAAAGTGATGGAAGTGGATACCGAATCCCTTGAGCAAGTAGTCCTTAGTAATTATATGGTGAGTGTCTTGGGGGCAGATTCTTCCCTCCCCTTGCACCGTGAGTATGACAATGTATGGATACTGACTTGGCGAGAAACTACTCTATGGTACGTAGATAGGGTTTCGTTCGGTGTGGTAAATAGATAAAATCCCTCAGGAGACCTCCCAATCTTTAGAACAAAGATTTTGGGGATGGTTATCTTGCCTACTACTGTCAAGTTGGACTTTTATCAACAACTTGCATTTTTATTATAGTGGGTTGGATAACCTAGCTTTGGTTGTTCCCACTTAAGTCATTCCTGTAGGGTGAGTAGTTTTTCCCACTACGACAAGCCTACTAAAGGATTTTACAAAGCATAAATGATATGAAATAAAAGTGAATCTGGCACTTTGGTCACCCAGTCAAGGGGAGAGCATAAGCCTAATCACCACAAGTATAGCATATAAGTTTGTTTTGTTTTAAAAGCCCAAAAAGAAATTTTCTAATCTACATGAAGGTGTTGCTTCACAGAAATCATGATGTTCTTTTTAACTTCTACTATAAAAATGCGGTGACTATCCTAGGATTGATAGATTTGCTTTAAGAAAAACAAGAAAGTGACTATCCTAGATTGATCAATTTTATTCCAACTTTGAAATGACTATCCTAGATTGATCAATTTTAGAAAATTTTGAAGTGACTATCCTAGATTGATCAATTTTAGTTCAACTGTGAAAAAAATTAAAATCTGGCTACAGATGCATCGGATCTAGACTGAATTTTACAAAAGCACTGGAATATTACACCGAAGCGCTAAAATAGTTACCTGATGTGCTAAAACCTGAAAGCGCTGAAGTTTGGCATGGAAGCACTAAATTATCGAAAGCACTGAAATAGTGACTGGAAGCACTAAAAATCGGGAGCCCTGAAATATGAACCAGAAGCACTGAAACAGTGACTGGAAGCGCTGAAAACCGAAAGCGCTAAAATAAAAACACGCCAAAAACTTGTGTGACACTTTTCAGAAAATTGAAAATTTTGATAAAATTGGGGTTAGTGCCCCATCGTGCATGCCAAATTTTAAGTGTGAAAATGGTGAATAAGATCTAAAACACTTCTTAATATGACATTATATGAATGAGTAAACAAATTGAATCAATTCAACAAAGTAATCAAATGAAAGCATCCTATTGCTCTCTATCTCCAAAGATTTATTAAATCCTGATTGCTCTTAGATTGTGTAAGCAAATAAGACTGTTAAAATGACTATCTGAAGAATGAGATGATGATAATATAATGCTAAATGATAAACCAATTAAAATAGCATGACATAGATATGAAACAGATAATTGCAGCTACAAGAGGCAGCCATGGTTGAAAACTGGATTGCTTGATGCTTGATGTCTGGATTCCTGCAGAGTAAGAGTGCAAAAGCTTGATTATCTGGATCCTTTTCTTGGTTGAGCGAGATTGTATTTATTGATTTTCTAGCTGTAGAGATGCATAGAGAAAGCTTTGAGAGGCTTGGATTCAATCTGGAGAATTGAATGGTGAGAGATTAAGGAGATTGAGAGAAAGATGGAGATTGTCTCTAGCCATGAAAACACCAGGCAAGAGAAGAGGAAAGATTGATGGAAGAGGATTGAGAGATCAAATTCCAAATTTGTCTCCAATTTGTCTCCAAAACTTCTCGTGAAGTTTCAATCAATTAATTTGACATATTTTGACATAAATTAGACATGGTTTAGACATAGGAAATCTAATTCATTTTTGAGAGAATATAGATTGGAATATTCCTTGTGCAACAATTCAAATATTTTGATTTATTTAAATTAGCAAAAGAAAGATAAATAATTTAATAAAATGAACTATAGGATAGTTGTTTATTAAATCAAACAGAAGAATATGGCAATTAATCAATAAAGTGTTTTGATCTTTATTTAATTAATTTAGAATCGATGTGATAGATTGAAATAGAGAAATGATAATTAAATCGAAAAAAGTATTTATTTTTGTTTATTTAATTAAGACGAGATTTAGAAGAAATTATGAAGAATGTGAATGTGAACTATATTAAATAAATATTTCTGTTTATTCAATAGTAGAGGAAATTAGGATAATTAATTAAATAATTTGTATTTAATAAATCGGATGCTCCAGACCATTTTTAGGTGTATACAGTGGGATTTTCATAGATGCGTTCAGCTATGTAGAGAGGACCATCAGGTGCATGTTTAATTATATCCTTTGAGGAGAAAGAAATGTCAAGAGGATTCTTAGTTTGAAACTTATGAGGGATGACATCTATCACCCCTACCATTTCATTTGTAGGATCATTATGATAAGGATCATGTTGAACAATATCATTGTTGTGATCATCCATATTTACATTCATCACATCATTCTTTGTAGTTTCGCTAGCTTTGAAAAATGAGATATTATGTTTTGCATGGGGTTGGTGAAAATTTGCAAGTTTTGGTTAGGAGGGGAAATGGACTTATTTCCTTGCTCACTAATACCTCTAATGGAAAGACAACCGGAATGAATGAGGTCTTGTAGGAGATGTTTAAGATGCTTACAATGTTCTATGCCATGTCCATTTTGTTAGTGATAGTGGCAAAGAGCATTTGATCTAAAGATCAGTGGTAAAGGTTTATTAGGATCGAGTGTTTCAACAGGAGGCAAAGCAATCACTTGCTTGTCTAAAATTTGGGACATTATGCTATGAAAGCTATCGAGTAAGGGATTGAATTGTCTTTTCGGGTCCCCATAGCTAAAGGTTATCATGGATTTAAAAGAAAATAATTTTTTATTGACTTTTTGAGTTGTTTGTTGAGGGGGGTTGAATTCGAGGAACCCTTTGTTTTGTCTTCTAAATTGTTGGGAATTTTTTGGTTTATGGGCTCAAATTTTTCAATTTGGCTAGAAGTGGATTTTGTATCTCGAGTACTAATTGAATTATTATAATCATGAAGCATGGTACATAAGTGAATGAAGAATGTAAACTTAATCATAGTAAGCTTGTCTTAGATTTTATTTGTAAGTTTTTTATGAACATCTTTTTGAGACGAGGGTTGAGGACCTTGACATCTATTTGGGAATAAAGTGATTGATAGTGTGAGATAAAGTAAGTTATCTTTTCTTCTTCTTTTTGCTTACATCTTATCAAATCAGCCAAGTTCATTGTAGGAGTCATATGCACTTGGGAATGGTTGAAAAAATGCCTTAACAAGTTCATTAAATGAATGAATTGAGTTGTTCAGTAAAGAAGAGAAACATACCAAGGTGATGTCTTTTAAGGATCTAGGAAAAATATTTGCCAAAAGCTCATCATCTAGGATAAAGTCACTACATAAGGCAGTATAAGCATTAACATGGCTAGAATGATCTCCCTTCCCTCCATATTTATCAAATCTAGGAACCTCTATACCGTGTGGCATAATTATTTGTAATATCTCCATGGAAAATGGACTAATTTTGACATAATATGTAGGTGGACCATTTTGATTGTGGTTGATGGTGGTAATTTTCTTTTGGATGGATGAAACGGCTTGGAAATGTTGAGCTATGAGAGGATCACTACTTGTGTTATAAGAGGGAAGTGAAAGTGGTGAAGGGGTGTATGTGCTTGAAAAGAGTGAATGGAATTCTTATAGGTTGTAATTTGGTATGAGATAGGACTTGTGATGCCACATAGGAACTAGGGATCCTAGCAGAAATACCAAGGGAAGTAATCACATTACTAACTTGTTGCATTGTTGTTGTGACTTGAGGAGTGGTATCAGTATGTATTGAGGCAATTGTTGAGTGAGGGGTAATTTGAGTTCCTCCTTGGCTTGTAACATTTCTTGTGGTAAAGGACAAATAGTGGTTGGGGTGAGGTATTTTCCAAAGATTTGAACTATGTTTTTCACAAGGTCAAGCCCATCTTCACTTTCAAGCATGCGGTGAATGTTATCTATAGTAGGAATGAAATTAGTTGAGATGTCATTTTGGACTTGGTGTTGTAAGTTTTCTAGGTCCTCATGAATTTGAATTATGTTCTCTTGTGGGACACTATCATTTCTTGTTTCAACTTGCATACTACTTGAAGGAAAACAGTTACTAAAGGTATTGTCTATACCTAGTGTACTAATATCAATACTAGGAGTGAAATAGCTTGAAAACCCAAGATCCACAACAATTATTCTATCACGGGATGACACAAGTCTCAAACTTCGTCTCACTATAGTATTATATATACGGCATCAAATACTCATGCAAGGGATACTAAATGTAATGTGAATTCAAATACAATATAAGCTAAGAATAATGAAATGCTTGTAACTAAAATTCAAGAAACTTAAATAGAAAGTAAATAACAACAAAACAAAATTAGAAATTGAATTCTAAATTCTATAAAATGCAATGAAATATGTGTAGAGGGACTGATTTGCAAAGGGTGGTGAATGAGTCCCAAGGATGATTTTTTTTCAAAGTTTTCAAAATTTATCAATTAAATTTTATACTTTTATGTTTTTTGATCTAGATCTGAGATGTAAATGCAAAAATTGAATGGTTTTCAATGAAATTAGATGCAAAAAATGAAATCTATATGAGCTTTCACTAATGCAAAATTTGAAACCCTAGAATGCAAATTAGCCAATGCAAATCCTAATGCAATGTTAATGTAGGAAAGATCTAGGATGAAAATGCACTCCAAGTCAGAAATTTAGTGTTCTAAATGCAGGTTCACCAAAATGAAATGGTGAAAAAGTGGTTTGGATGATATCATATGGTCTTGTACATAGAGCATACCCACTTTTCCAATTTCATTCAAGGATAACCCTTGAGATCTCAATGCAAGGGAGAAAGAGATCTTGCTAAGGGCTTTCCTAGGGGCTAAATATGATCTATTGAGGGGTTCACCACCAATTTTAGACTTGGAAAAGACAATGTAATGAAAGATGAAATTGTAAGACCTAATTCAATGCAAACTAAAACTAAATGGCCTAGAAAGTAGTCGAAATGAAATAAAAAATGTAAAACAAAATGTGTGCACATGGGAATCCAGAAAGTAGTTGAATGAAGGTTTGAATTGATAGAAATTATATTATTAATGATAACTAGGACTCATTTTCCAAGCTAGGTGAATTAATCTTGTTTTTGGGAAACTATTTTGGAACAGGTTTCAGGAAAAAGGGTATCAGAATCTACAAAGTCCTAAAAAATGATTGGAACTGGGACTCATTCGCCAAAAGTGGTGAATCAGTCTAGTTGGGATTTTCTACAACTTCAAAGGCTGATTTTGTACTCCTCAACCTAATTTTCTCTTCATGATTGGTTTTTGGATCTCAAACAACAGTTTGTGACCTATAGATGATCTCCAGGGCTTTTCAACACTTGATGACAACTTTGAAAAATTTAGATGTTTTGCAACACTTCTCCAATCTTTCTCATTAGGAAATACGCAACCTAACCATGCAAATCACACACAAAGGAGAGTGTAAAATTTTGGAGGATAGTGGATAGGGATTTTCCTTGGTCAAACCCCTTGTTGGAAAGAAATCCTTGAAATGAAATCAAATATGGAAGGAGAATGATGAATGAAAAAGATATGATGCTACAACTCACCAAACCCTACAAATAAGGTGTTGCAAGTATGATTGAAATGATGTGGTTCTTGAATCTATCTTGAAGGAGATAGATCTTGAATGCAATTTGCTTGAATCATAGAACCCTACACCACAATTGTTAGCACAATATCAAACATGATGCAAGAGATCTTTGACATGATGATTAATGCTTGAAGAATACTCTAAAATGTTGAATAATCTAACCTTGAATGCTTTGGAATGCTCTTGAATACTCTTGTGAATTCAAAATTTCTATAAGGATGCTCATTCAACTTGCTAGGTGAGAAATGAATGAAAGAAACTTGTATTTATACTCAATTATGGAAGAATTCTTGAAATTACAACACTATAAACCGACATTGGATCTTGGAGAATAAAATCTCATCAAAGATTTAAATTAAAATTTGTTTTTGAGCTAAATGGGACTTATTCGCCACCCTGGACGAATGGATCCCACCTAAGGTGACTCATTCACCTAGAATGGCGAATGAGTCCCACCGTAGGAATTTGAGGTGGGTTTTCAAGACTTTGGTGTATTAAATGCTTTTTTCAGGATTATCGTTGAAAATACACATAAATAAGGCTTTGTGATGCAAAATGGGGCCAATTAAAGGATAATAAATCTTAATTATTAATTATAAGCCTAGGAAAGTGTGAAAGTGTGTTACAACACTTTGAAATAAGGCAAGATTAATGTTAAAAGGAGGTTATTTGGGTGTGAGACCTTAGAAAAGTGTGAAAGAATATTACAAAACTTCACAACACTTAAGTAATGTGTCATTGAATTCATTTAGTTAACAAGGGCCCAAGACGTAATGTGAATATGTTAGGCATATTACAACACTAAATCAAGGCCAAATTAAGGTGACCTTTTTTTGTCATTATAGTATCATTTAAATTATGATTTAGATGTCAATTTTTAAAATCTATTATGATTAAATACATGTACATAGATCAATACTCTAATGTATTCTTATCTTTTTGTAACACCCCACCATGCAAACCCCAAAGGACACAACAACTAACCATAAACGAAATAATTTTTTTTTTCAACAATAATTACATTAAACATAATTAAATAATTACTCAACATTAATATAAACCATATGAAATCAACCTAGTCCCATGGGGTTACATGGTGCGCTACTCAAAATGAACCCAACCAACAACATTGTAAAATGAATCCAAATTAAATAAACCATAGAAGTGTGAATAAATGGCATAGATATAACATACATCCAATCATAAATAAAATAGATAAAGAAATGTATGAATATCATATTATTAAAAATTCCAAGTACTTCATTACATTTGTGGAACATATTTCTATAATTACAACACGGGTATGTGCAGGATCATGATGGGCCAAAAAGTGGCGATATGTAAGTGATATGATGACCCATGTGGCTGATGACATTTTTTTTACCCAAAATTGATGAAACGAAAAGGGTTTTTAAAGGAGATTCTCATCTTTCCACCAATATAAATTATTCTTTACTTTGAATTTAATAAATAATTACTATTCATTTTCTATTGGAATTACAACTAAAGTCCCAATTGATAGGTTGATTGAAAAACATCTATAACTTTCAAACAGTATCAATTTTTTTGAATCCAAAACATGCGTCACATTATATGCTTCACATACTATAGGATTAAAAAAACAAAAAATTTAACTTCATGAAGTTTTGAACAAGTTAAGGTGGTTAGACATACAAGTTTTTATATTTTTTAAAAGTTGTAATAAAAAAATCATAATTAATTAATTACTTAGAACAAAATTACCAAAAACCATGCATCACACCGAGACATGAGTCCTATACTTATATCTAAAATATTATTATTTTATTGTGGTTAGGGTGGTCAGACAAACACTTACTTCTTATTTTTTCCTTGAAATTTAAGTATTACTACATTGAAATTTCAAAGTTTCACCAAATAGATTTAAAAATAAAAAATAAACCTAGTAGTTTAGAAACAAAATTCAATTTTCTACAGAGATTCTATTCTTACATATTTTTGAAATAATATAGATAACTTATTCAAATTTTTATGTCAAGTTGTCTAACTCTGATTTTTTTGAATTTATTGCCACTTAAGTGCTTGTTTTTTCCATGATGATCCCGCACATACCCACACATTAAGAAACTAGTATTAAATTACAAAGATGCTTTCCTTATAATAATGGGAAGTGTACATTGGTACAAGTAAGATACATCCATAGTGAAAAGAGTACATAAGGAGTTCCATCAGAAGGAAATATAGGTCAAAGCACCAAAACTAGAAAGCTCAGGAACCACTGCAATAGGTACATCTCCGCAACATCACGATTATCGATGGGGAACCCAATGTCTGTGTAGCACATTCCACCTGACCATGTGAACCCGAATGAACAACCCCCATGCTAGGAGATGACAAGAGGACCCTCATCCAGCAAAGGTAAAAAATATAAAGGACTAACACCACCCAACACAAAACCACATAAAAACATAAACAACAACAATAATGCTCCAAAGGCAACAAGAGCAACGGAAGACAACGGGAACAGTGGGAGAGTTTCATCGCATGGCCTTACATGGATTAACCAGACAACCTAACAGTAGGATCCCTCTCCATCAATGTGGATCTTAACCAGACTACCTAACACTAGAAGCCGATTAACCTGACAACATATCTCAAGGCACCGCTCCATAGGTTGACTCATGCAAATCTGTTTACCTTTCTGGAGACAAGGAAGTGACCTTACCAAAAAGTTCTTCCCACCTATCCTTAGTCTTTGAGAGCACTAACGGTAGGGATGAGGTGCATCTTTTAGTCTTGTTGTGCGTTTAACTAACCCAACCCAATAGATACTTTAATTAGGTTATCACTTATTTAAGGGAAACTCTTCCATGGACAATCACTTGTGCACCGGCCTCCATGAAGAGCCACTCTCCCCTATGGCTATCCAGAACCAATGTCAAGAAAAGGGGTGTACCTCATCACTCAATCACATAAAGAAGATTCATAAAAAAAAACACATGAGGCATGCCCATCTCGTGAATACATAATGTAACAAAACCCATGAATCAAGGAGGTACCACCCATGCACACATCCTCAAGATAAAACAATAGATATAGTTGTACAACAAAAAAATGCACAAACACACAATTTCCCCTAGCCTCTAGAGGTAAGTAAACATCTACCCAAGGATTGAAAAGACACATGATTTCCCAAAATCACAAAATAAATTAAATAAAATTTCCTAAATGTACAACATATAACTCTTCTTAAATAAATAAATCAACCACTAGTTTTCTCATTTATAAACAAAGTACATTTAAATGATACATCATTCCAATTAAAATAATGTTTCCAAACAATATAAAATTTAACATAAATAAACATATGACATATAGAATAATAATTTCATCATTTATAATCATGTAATATAGATAAAATACAAGGTTAACAAATTCATTCCAACTCACCAATACATTATGAAAATTAAATATTTTGAACTTAAACTATTAAAATAATTATAAATAATTTGTGTATATTTTTAGAAACTAATCTTATTTAGATATTTATTATTTCATTTTATTTATTTTTCCAAATCAGAATAGTCTTTTAAAACTAATTTTCCATAATCAATAAATCTAACTGACATATTCATTTCTAAATAAAAGTTTAATAAAATCATACTCAAATCTGAGTTTTATCAAGATAAATTTATGTTCTTTAATCTCAGAAATAAAATTAGATTTGCACAATTATCATATATATCAAATTATACATATAAATACATACATATATATATATATATATATATATATATATACCTTTCATTTAAAAATTAAATCATATACTATGTTGGTTCTACTATAACATATCATCAAAAGAAAATTTAATAAATAATATAATATATTTTTGTTCAATTAATTTAGAACAAAAATCATATTTGAACAATTATAAATATATATCCAAATATATATGCGCACGCACACACACACACACACATACATATATATATATATATGTCATTAAAATAAATAATTTTATCAATGCTGGACTACTGAAAATTACCATTTAACAACAGATTTTATAAATCATTTCCTACAGAATGGAGACAAAATATATATATTTATAAATTTACAAACTCAAATAAAAATATAAATGAAAATTCACTTGAGCGCATACATCATAATAATGTAATTCACAGCCATTGCTTTCATATATATATATAATAGATGCAAGCCAAAGAAGCGTGGGTATAGCCCAACACACAAAGTTTCTCCAGAAAACAATAACCATAATGGAAAAATGCAGCAATAAAATAAAATAAGGAAGTTTTCTAATACAAAGAAATTACAATGCAACTGGCTGAGAAATACCAACGAATGAAACGGATTCAAGCGGAGACAATTATACAAGAATGAAAAATGTTTTAGACGCTTTTCCAACCAAACGCATAAAACTAAACAATAAATGAGATGATGATGGATAGGAACCAAGAGGCAGGAATATGAATAGTTTACACACAAAATTTAAACAACAACTAAGACAAATGATTTTACAATATCAAGAATTTAAAACTCATAGAAATGCATTATTCATTACACAATTTTTTTGACAAGCAAGTGTAATACAAATTTTTTTTTCTATTTTCTTTTTAATAGGAAAGAACAAATATATTTAAGTTTATTGTTACTACCTAGAGTCCTTCGCTTAAATAATTAATTCAGAGATGAAATGCTACATTGAGCGCTTCCAGACACCTACGTTCTTCCACCAATTTTTGAATTCCATAGCTTACAGAACCAATTTCAAAGAAGCAATGTAGAGAGAAAACTAAAATTCTTATTTCCTTTATTGTTAATTTTCAAAAGAAATGTTGAGAACACAATTTTTCCATAAAGAATAAAGAATGTGAATTGCAAAGAAAATTGCTTTCTTTCTCTCTCCTTTTTTTGAAAAAACCACTAGATTGGATATAAAATCTTAAAAAAATAGAAATGAGAAACTTGCAAACAATTTTTGAATTTTACTCCACATAAAAATAGCCACTTGCAATAATTTTCATTTCTTCCAATTCGAAATAAGCATTTACACCCAATTTCCTTTTCTAACTAATTCTTCAATAATTTAAACAATATAATTATTATGGTAAAATATAATTAACTCTAAGATAATAAATATTCCAAAATAAATAAATAAATAATATAAACTATGCAACATTTAAATTTACCATTTAATATTGAATTAACTTCTCAAGGTGATAATTAATCACAATAAAAATAATTTTCAAATATCTTAATTAAATAACTTATAAATACAACTTATTAATTTACATATATTTAAATTCAATGATATACCATCAATAATTTAAATTATATAATATTAATAATGCAATTAATGTCTACTCAAAATAAATAATCATTAATTATATTATCTAGAAAATTTATTTTCTAAAGAATAAATGGCATTCACGACAAATATAATTTAATTATTTAACTATCTTTTAAAAAGAATATCATTTAACTGAAGCAATTATTTAACGACATCTAAATAGCCATAATAAAAAATCTTTAACACAAATTACTAAAACCATGGAGATAAATAACTCAAAATAAAACAACATTAATAATACTATCAAAATTGATCAGTCAAACCAAAATGAATAAAAACCTACACAAATAAAATCTTACCCAATCGACCCAAAGACCCAAGCGGAGAGGAACTACATCCTGCCCCCCTAGTCTTGACTTACTCCTGGAAGTCACAAGGTTAGGTAATCATACACAGTTACAAACAACATCATTACAAGTCACACTAAAAAATGGAAGATATTAAATAGGTCAACTTGACAAAATTAACAACCAACAAACAAGGTTATCAAACATGGGTTGAGGTATTTTTTTCATCACCTATTTTCACATCATATCCATTGGGTTCTTGGGGTATGCTTAAACTTGACAGTGCAGGTGGAGATGGTACCTGGTACCTGCAACCTACATAAAACAAGGTGTCAAACAAAATATACATGTATATATCAATTTAAGAAACACACCATGAGAGGAAGTCACAGTGTAGGAGGGCACTCGTGAATGAGTGATGCTACCCTATTCCCCTCACCAAGACCTCATACAATAACCAAAACATCAAATAATAGTAATTTCATTATAAGCAACATCATAAGGAAATAACGACTCATCACCATAATAAGCATAATCATGAGCCATAAGACACACATAATCAAAATTATCCAAACACACCACTAACTCCATAAATTGAATGTAATATAAACGACAATAAACAATGTCATAATCATCCAAGCACACTAAACTACCAACCAACCAAACCAACATGGTGTAACAACCACCAAAAAGGTCTCAAAAATCTCATAGTAAATATCGGTCTAGAGAAATCATTACAGTAACAACAACATGGTTTACATGAAAACCATAACTACCACTGACAAGGCCAACCTGAGATTGATTCATAATCACTATCACTGCTTGTGATAGGTTCCTCCTGGTCATTAAAATTAGAGGGGATGAGTCTAGAACCAAGAGCTAGTATGTGATGCAGAGAAAGGGATTAAAAACTCAACATGCAATTCACTTGACAAATTTCATAAAATTATTCATCTCAAACAATGATTAAGTGCATTCTAGATCACATTGGAAACATTCTCATGGTAGCCTACAATTCAATGCACCAAACTAACATTTATAACTTCCACAAAAAAAAAAAAAAAATCAATCTCTTCAGTGAGATTGAAGATAACATAATTATAGACTTCCCTTCCAATTTTTATGAAGATTCAAGGGTGTAAAATTAATTTATTGCATTTTCCCCAAAACTGCAAACCCTAGGCAGTGTTCAAACCTGCCCACACAATAATGGTCATAACTTATTCAAAACTTAATTAATTTTGATGAAACTTGAAGAAAATGAAATTATATTCACATATAAACAAAATCAAATTGGTTTCAGATCCAAAATATAGACTTTACAATCTGTACCATCACATTTTTTATACTGTAAATTCTGCAAAATATTGTTAGAATAGGCAATCTCACCAAAATAGTCATATCTTCCACAAAACTCAATAAAGTTTAATGATACAAAATGAATTGGAAACTAGAAACATAGATATTTCCATCGATATATGATATAACATTATTTGATTCCATAAAATTCCATACAAAGCACAACTTCAGCCTGAAAACAATGTAAAAATCAGAAAATACACACAAAACTTGAGGTTGCCATTCATGAAACTTCAAAAATAATGTCTCCAACCACCCAATTCAAGTTTTGGAGGGTATAATTATACATTTCCAACCCAAAAAAACTATTTTAAACCACCTTTTAATTAATTTTTTGACAAAGCACCTTAATGACACTTTTGACAAGTTGCTTGACAACTTTCTTGAGCAACTTTTACAATATTTACAATATGGAACAACTTTAAACATTATTTGAAAAATGAATTCAAATATGACTTGCTAATACTCAAAATCATATAAAATGGTTTGATAAACCTTATTATAAGACCCAATACGTAAAATAGAGAAACTATTTACAAATGGCCTCATGGAGGCTTGAAAGCAACTTGGTGCTCCTGCACCATACACCCCTTGAAGAAAAAACTCAAGTCCCCTGAGTTAGCATAAAATAAAGCACCTGCAAAAAGAAATGAATCTTCACTATCACCTGAAATCACAAGCACTTGTATCTTCATCTTAACCCATGGTTTTTTCTTCCTCTTCTTCTTCTTATGTCTTCTTCTATCAATCATCTTTTCAACATCTAGGCTCCAAAACTCCATTTCTTGTGTATAAACCTTAGTAGCATCATCTATATCTTCATTCTTATAACTAGAGTACCATATACAACCTCCATCATACTCTTGAAAACCTACATATACCTCATTATAAAATATATTTGCAACATCTTTATTAACAACCTTATTATCAACAACAACTTGATCATGAATATCAACATCAATGTTATCAACAACTTTATCATCATCAACTTGAGTATCAATACAAGCGTTATCAGTAACATCAACAACATTATCAACTTTCTCATAAACAACAATTTCATCAACTACATGAGTACCAAAAACAACCACATCATTAATCTTAACATCAACATGTTCATTAACTAACAAAATTTTTTGTTCATCTTCAAACACAATCTAAATATCATGCATCTCAACTTGTAACTTATCTTGCTCAACTTGAACAATAGATTAAAACTTTACCTCTATCTCATTTGTTGCCTTCTTTTGTTTTGTTTTCTTCTTCATAATATTCTTTAGAGGCCATCTTGACCTCTTTGACATTGGTATATTCCAACTCCTTTGTGCTTCCTTAAGGATTTGGTGTTCTTTGGCTAATCTTTCCAACCTTTGGCTTATCTCTTCCATGAATTTCTCAAACTCTATTTGTCTTGCCTTCTTTCTTTCCTTCTTTCTCATTTCATTTTCCTCTCTTTCCTTCTCCCTTCATGAATCCTCTTCCTACCAACATATTCTCAAAAATTCCATGTTCACAAGCAAGTCTCTCCTTGCTTCCACTTCACCTTGCCTCACTTAGGCAATCAGGTTCCTTCCTCAACTTGCAAACAACCACACACACAAACCACCAAAAACTTTCCCAGAGCATCTTTAGGATCTGATACCAAATTGATGCAGCACAAGGGATTTACAACTCAACATTCCATTCACTTGACAAATTTCATAAAATTATTCATCTCAAACAATGATTATGTGCATTCTAGATCACATTGGAAACATTCTCATGGTAGCCCGCAATTCAATGCACAAAACTATCATTTATAACTTCCACAAAAATAATAATAAATCCAATATCTTTGGTGAGATTGAAGATAACATAATTATAGACTTTCCTTCCAATTGTTATGAAGATCCAATGATGTAAAATAAATTTATTGCATTTTCCCCAAAACTGTAAACCCTAGGCAGTGTTCAAACCTACCTACATAATAATGGTCACAACTTATTCAAAACTTAATGAATTTTGATGAAACTTGAATAAAATGAAAGTATGTTCACATAGAAAAAATCTCCAATTGGTTTCAGATCCAAAATATAGACTTTACAATCCGTACCATCACATTTTTTAGACTGTAAATTCTGTAAAATATTGTTAGAATAGGAAATCTCACCAGAATAGTCATATCTTCCACAAAACTCAATAAAATTTAATGAGACAAAAGGAATTGGAAACTAAAAACATATATCGTTTCATCCATATATTATAATCTATTATTTGAGTCCATACCAGGCCGTACAAAGCACAACTTCAGCCTAAAAACAATGTAAAAATCAGAAAATACATACAAAACTTGAGGTTGCCATTCATGAAACTTCAAAAATAATGTCTCCAACCCCCCAATTCGAATTTTGGAGGGTATAATTATAAATTTCCAACCAAAAAAAGCTATTTTAAACCACCTTTTAATTATTTTGTTTACAAAACACCTTAATGACACTTTTTACAAGTTGCTTGAGCAACTTTTACAATTTTTACAATATGGAACAACTTTAAAAATTATTTGACAAATGACTTCAAATATGACTTCCTAAGACTCAAACACCTATAAAATGGTTTGATAAACCTTATTATAAGACCAATTACATAAAATAGAGAAAATATTTACAAATGGCCTCACGGAGGCTTGAAAGCAACTTGGTGCTCCTGCACTAGTATGGAAACTTTCTTAGGAATCACTGGTTCACTCATGATACTCACAAGAATTTTTTGGTGGGCTTTGTTTTGCCTCTGGTAGGTAATCCAAATTTCATTTTCCTTTTCCACCCATAAGTTACCCACCAGACTAGGTTTTATGCGAGCAAAAGGATCCTCAAGTATGGGACATAACTGCACACCCTCAAAGCTTGGTTGTCTCGGATCCTAGCCTCCACCTCTCGGGTTTTTTTGTGAACCCTGACTTTCCTCACATTCAAACCCATGAGAACTTGAAGATGAAGTAATTTGGTAGTTAGCACCTTGGCCACCACTACAACCTCTACCATGGCCTAGTCCCTGACCCCTAGACATACTCCTACACAATGATAGTAGGGAAACATATAAGTTCCAAAGTTAAACACAAGGTTAATGTAATGGACACACTTGAACATAGAGTACCCAGTGTTTATAACCTTGACTCTAATACCAAGATGTAATGCCACACCACACAAACCCCAAAGGACACAACAACTAACAATAAACGAAACATTTTCTGTTAAAACAACGATTACATTAAACATAATTAAATAATTACTCAACATTAATATAAACCATACGAAATCAACCTAGTCCCATGGGTTACATGGTGTGCTACTCAAACTGAACCCAACCAACAACATCGTTAAATGAATCCACATTAAATAAACCATAGAAGCATGAAAAAATGACATATATATAACATACATCCAATCATAAATAAAATAGATAAATAAATGTATAAATATCACATTATTACAACTTCCAAGTACCTCATTACATTCGTGGAACATATTTCCATAGATACAACACATTAAGAAACTAGTATTACATTGCAAAGATGCTTCCCTTATAATAATGGGAAGTGAACATGGATACAAGCAAGATACATCCATAGTGAAAAGAGTACATAAGGAGTTCCATCAGAAGGAAATATAGGTCAAAGAACCAAAACTGGAAAGCTCAAGAACCACTACAACAAGTACATCTTTGTAACATCATGATAATCGGTGGGGAACCCAATGGTTGTGTAGCATGTACCACCCATCCATCTGAACCTGAAGGAACACCCCCCCATACTAGGAGATGACAAGAGGACCCTCATCCAACAAGGTAAAAAATATATAAATGACTAACACCACCAAATAAAAAATCAAATAAAAACATAAATAACAACAACAATTCTCTAGAGGAAACAAGAGAAAGGGAATATAATGGGCACATTGGTAGTGGCAGAGTGCCATCACATGGTCTTACATGGATTAACCAGACTACCTAGCACTAGGAGCCATCTCCATCAATGTGTATTAACCAAAATACCTAACACTAGAAGTCGCCTTCATCTATGGTTAACCTAATAGCATATCTCAAGGCGTCACCCCATAAGATGACTCATGTAGAGCCACTTACCTTTCAATTAGACAAGGTAGTGACCTTACCAATCAGGTCTTCCCACCCATCCTTAGCCTTTGAGAGCACTAACAATAGGGGTGAGTTGCATGTTTTAGTCTTGTTATTTATTTAATTAACCCAACCCACTAGATACTTTAATTAGGTTATCAATTATTTAAGGGAAGCTCTTCCATCGACAACCACTTGTGCACCGGCCTCCATGAAGAGCCACTCTCCTCTACAGTTACCCAAAACCAAAGTCAACCAAAGGGCTGTACCTCATCACTCAATCACATAAAGGAGATTAATAAAACAAAACACACAATGCATGACCATCTCATGAATACATAACGTAACAAAACCAATGAATCAAGGAGGTACCACCCATACACACATCCTTAAGATAAAATGATAGATATAACCGTACAACAAAAAAATACACAAATGCACAATTTTCCCTAGCTTCCAAAGGTAAGTAAACATCTACCCAAGGACTGAAAAGGCACATGATTTCCTGCAATCACAAAAAAATTTAAATCAAAGTTCCAAAACGTACAACATATACGTCTTCTTAAATAAATAAATCAACCATCAGTTTTCTCATTTATAAACAAAACACTTTAAACGATACATCATTCCAATTAAAATAATGTTTCCAAACAATATAAAATATAACACAAATAAACATATGGCATATAGAATAATAATTTCATCATTTTAAAATCATTTAATATAGATAAACTACAATGTTAACAATTCATTCCAACTCACCAATACATTACAAAAATTAAATATTTTGAACTTAAACTATTAAAATAATTATAAATAATTAAAATAATTTGTGTATATTTTTAGAAACTAATCTTAGAGAGACATTTATTATTTTATTTTATTTCTTTTTCTAAATCAAAATGATCTTTTTAAAATAATTTTCCATAATCAATAAATCTAATTTACATATTCATTTCTAAATAAAAGTTTAATAAAATCATACTCAAATTTGAGTTTATCAAGATAAATTTATATTCTTTAATTTCAGAATATAATTACATTTGCACAATTACAATATATATCAAATGATACATACATACATACATACATACATACATACATATATATTTATATATATATAGATGTATAGATGTATATACCTGTCATTTAAAAATTAAATCATATACTATGCTGGTTCTACTGTAACATATCATCAAAACCATATTTAGTAAATAATATAATATATTTTTGTTTAATTAATTCAGAACAAAAATCACATTTGAACAATTATAAATATATATCCAAATATATATGCACACACACACACACACATAGCTGCCAGGGCTAACTTCATGCATTAGTGCAGAGTGCAAAATAGGATCAATTTTAAAAAAAAAAAATTGGTCTTCTTCGTAAGCGAGTTAGGACCTTCAAAAGAAAATTTTGGCTTGTGGGTATTTAAAATACCTTTTGTAGAACCCGTCAAACGAAAAGTGCTAAAAAAAGGTGTTTTTAAACCTCCACCCACTACATTTTCATGACTTCACCCATACTCGTTCATTCTAAATCCACTAATTTTTTATTAAAAAATTCAATTTACAATTATCAGTTAACCTATTTAAAATTACGTTTGTATGTGGGCCCAGTCAAAATATCACATGCCTCCGCTAGGAGGTGGTCACTTAAATCTCAACCTCACCACATTACATTGTTAACCATGTGCCCCATATGCTTCATCAAGCCATGCGTATGACTCTACCTCACCACCTGTGCTTGTTAACCACGTGCCCCATTCGCCTTCATCAACCCACCAAAAACTTCTAACCTAACCCCCAGTTGTTGGGCAACTTTAAGCCCTAAATTCATCATCTCCCGCGGTTTTTTCATTGTCGTCTCCTCTCTCCCACCGTCGATGCGAGCTCATGTGGCCATGGTGACTTCATCCGACACCTAAACATTGCAGTTAATGTCTCCACCTCTCTTCACCTACAAGTTTGTTTGTAGAACAATGGGTTTTCGTTGGCGTCGATGGTGTTTGAGTGAATTTCTTTGTATGGTGTTGTGATAACTAACTATAATCATTTTGTTTTACATGTGACTGTTACAAAATTGATCCCTCATGAATTATTATGTCAATGCCATCGAGGGTTTGCTTGGGTTTGACTATAATCATTTTGGTTTACATGTGACTGGTACAAAATTGATCCCTCGTGAATTATTTTGTCACTACCATCGAGGGTTTTCCTGGGTTTGACTATAATCATTTTGTTTTACATGTGATTGGTACAAAACTAATCCCTCATGAATTATTCTGTCAATGCCATTGAGGGTTTGGCTGAATTTGACTAAAATCATTTCTTTCTACATGTGACTAGTACAAATTTGATGCCTCGTGAATTAATCTATCTATGCAATCAAGGGTTTGCCTGCTATGATTTTATTCGACATTATTTTATGAAATAATCACATGTAATGTGATTCAAACATAACATTGATAAAATTTTTACCAAGTATAATAATGAAATTTTATGGGTTTCCAGTTTTAACCCTAAATTATTGAGGGGTTTCAACATACGAATTAATGGGTTTATAGATTTTGTTGATTCTCTTCGAATCCTTGCATTATCAAGATGACACTTGATGGGTATACAATATTTTTCCAAAAAAATACTATGGTTTTAAGATTACAATTTGTAGGCAAGCAATATAGACTGGTGTATAAAGTCATGCCGTATAGGGTTTCATTATATAAAGTTGTGCAGAGTTTCATCACAATTGCCTTCATAGATAATGATATTTTATTTTATAGATAAGTTTTACCAAAGGGGGTAACTCCCATGTACATTCAGATTTGGCTTTTATAGGTCAAGAATGAAATTACAAACCTTGCTCATTCTATGAGCAAGAAAATTGCTGCAAGGATGTCTCCCATCCTAGTCAACCATTGCAAGCAGACCCCATTGAGCCAAGCCAAGTCGGATCGCATGAAGTTGGAGAAGGCATCCATGTTGGCATTTTTGACGCCTGCTCTAAATACTTTCCCATGCATCAATACAAAAGTTATTTGCTATAACCTGATAGGCACTAGCTGCATCTTCGTCCACGTCGTCCTCTTCGGATTCCGCCTCCTCCTCATCATTTTCCTCCTCATCTTCTACCATGTTCAGTATTGTTGGGTCGAAATAATACTTTAGGAAGCCGACCCAACACTCATCACTTAGGTTCAAAATGGAATTGGCTACGACCTCAGTGTTATTGATTTCTATGAATATGTCGACCCACTCAACCACAAGTTCCCTAGCCTTGGTTATGTCCACTAATGCACATAGTATGAGCTCGTAGATTCTGCCGTCCCACCAGTGCTGGTCAAGAGACAAAACCTCAGAGACTAGGTCAAAAATTGCATTCCTTATTGCTAGGTCTGGAATGTTAAAAAGCCTTCTACACTGGGCCATTCCTGACTCCTTAGTGCAATGGCAGTCAACTTCGAACATGAATACCATCCTGCTTTTTTGGCAAACTTGGGGCTTTTGTTAAGAGATGGAGGTGGAGATCATACTATCTAGCTATTAATAGTTTTAATCCAATAACAATAAGGATTTCTTTAGAACCGGGCCAGTTGATTCATGGCATACCAAATTTGAACTAAATCCATCCTTAGATTTTGCACATGTGAATCCAGTCCTTCTTTGAGGTTCGCAAGGTTTTTGGGATGAGAGATCTGGGTTTTTGGGATGAGTGTTTGTCAATAAAAAAAATCAGAACACTTTGATTGCAAACAAAATTTGCAAACATTGATATGTTATTATCACATTGTATGTATATATTTACAGACAATGATTTATTCTTATGTCATTGTATGTATATATATTCATATATACATACAATCTGTTAAGAATATATCATTTTTTGGAAATTGTAATTTGATAAGAAATCCACAAGAGATGATGAGTTTAGGGCTTAAAGATGCCCAACAAACCATGGTTAGGTAAACTCATACGTGTGGTTTGATGAAGGCATATGTGGCACATGGTTAACAATGTAATATGGTGAGGTTGAGATTAAATTGACCACCTCCTAGTAGACAATGAAATGTTCTTATCAGATTGTAATATGTATTTGTAGAAAATGATATATTCTTATCAGATTGTATGCATGTATATATATACACACAATTTGATAAGAATATATCATTGTCTACAAATAGTGATCATTGTATTTGTAGACAGTGATATGTTCTTATCAAATTGTATGTATATATTTGTAGACAGTGATATGTTCTTATCAGATTGTATGTATATATTTGTAGACAATGATATGTTCTTACTAGATTGTATGTGTATATATACAATCTGATAATAATATATCATTGTCTACAAATTGAAATCATTATATTTGCAGACAATGATATATTCTTATCAGTTTGTATACAATTGTCAATCACTAGTTCTTTCTTAATGATTAATGTTTTACTAGCACTATAGCTTATACCATCAATTATCACAATCTAACCACATTGTGTTGTATCACTAAGTACACTATGTTTCAGTGTTTGTCAATAAAAAAATTAGATTGTATGTATATATATTCACATATACATACAATCTGTTAAGAATATATCATTGTGTGCAAATTGTAATTTGACAAGAAATCTATGGGAGATGATGAGTTTAGGGCTTAAAGATGCCCAACAAGCTGTGGTTAGGGAAACTCATGATCGTGGTTTTATGAAGGCATATGGGGCATGTGGTTAACAATGTAATGTGGCGAGGTTAAGATTAAAGTGACCACCTCCTAGTAGACAATGATATATTCTTTACAGACAATGAAATGTTCTTATCAGATTGTATATATGTACTTGCAGACAATGATATATTCTTACTAGATTGTATGCATGTATATATATACATACAATCTGATAAGAATATATCATTGTCTGCAAATAGTGATCATTGTATTTGTAGATAGTGATATGTTCTTATCAGATTGTATGTATATATTTGTAGAAAATGATATATTCTTATCAGATTGTATATAATTGTTGATCACTAGTTCTTTATTAATGATTAATGTTTTACTAACACTATAGCTTATACCATCAATTATCACAATCTAACCACATTGAACTGCACTCTTAGCTACTCTAACAAACTCTAACATACAATCTGATAAGAATATATCATTGTCTGCAAATTGTATTCTGACAAGAAATCCACGGGAGATGATGGGTTTAGGGCTTAAAGATGCCAAACAAGCTGCGGTTAGGTAAAATCATATGTGTGGTTTGATGAAGGCATATGGGGCACATGGTTAACAATGTAATGTGGTAAGGTTGAGATTAAAGTGACCACCTCCTAGCGGACCAACATGATATTTTGATCGGGGCCACATACAAATGAAATTTTAAATAGGTTAATTGATAATTGTAAATTGGATGTTTTTAAAAATTTACGCACCATTGAAATTAGACAGGAGTGACCATTGTAGTATGAATAGACTGATTATTTGGCACAAAAATTAAGATTTGAAATTCAATCACCATAATTCAATGCATTCAATATGCACATTCAAATGATTTTATAAGAGGGAATTTCCAGTGTCATTTTCAGTACGAATTCTCCTATGCTTTCACTACATATCCTCTGCAAAATTCAGCTTGGTACATATAATGAAAACTAAAAACATATTATAATAGACTGAATTTATGCAAGCCACCTATTTTATCAAGCACACTCCAATGTTTTTATAAGAGGGAATTTCCACGTTCATTCCCTCAATATCCTCTGCAAAATTCAAAGCTTACTAATGCTACCTATGCACATTCCTCTTAAAAGGAAGCTTATTCATGTTGGTACACCCAGAATAACTAAATACATGTTTTTATTTATCATCTTACTAGATTTACATTAATGTTGTTTTTTTCATTATTCATTATACTCTTTTATATTTATGTACTGAGTGTTTGCAGTATTTTGAGGGATACAAATTATTCAGTTTTCAGTGAATTGTTCAAATGAGAATTATTCATTATGTAATCATATCACATCATTGTATGATGTGATATAATTTGTTTTCTTCCACTTTCTATATGTGTTTCAATAGTCAGATTACATATATGTATATACATATACATATACATGTACATGCATATACATATACATATACATATACATGTACATGTACATGCATATGTATATGTACATACATATACATATACATATAAATATACATGTACATGTATATGTATATGTACATGCATACACATATATATATATACATGTACATGTATATGTATATACAAATTTATATACATTGTTATTTTCAGCTTCATACATTGGATCAGAGCATTGTGGATTTTAAAGCTCCAATCAAAACTCTTATTGTTGTGCATGTAATATTGTAAGGATGATTTGATGTGGGAATGTTACGAGTACCGAGTACTACCCCTATTTATTATAATTGTTTTGCAGGCAAGCAGGAGCGTCAAGAGGTGAACCGAGTATGTCGATTATCAACATACCATGGAAGTTGTGTTTATTAACACAATAAACTCTATAGGGAAATTTTTCTCTTAATGTCTTATGATATGTTTATATTTTATGTTGTATTGTTTTCATACATATTTTGTTCTTACAAATTCTTATTTGATTCGAGGAATATATTTAACTACATTGGTCTCTTAATGGCAGGCATGCGAGGATTTTTTGATAATCAACATAAGGTATTAAGCATTAATGGCAGGTAAAGTCTTTGACTTTACTTTGGCAATGACCTAGTAATACAGAAAACTATGTGATTTTATATATATGGCTGAAATTTAGATCAACAAACTATTAGGGTAATTATAATATGAAGTAAGAATATAATATTAGTATTATGTTTTATTGCAAAGTTATTGTGTTGGAATGAAAATAACAATATTATTATGGAAACTTTAGGGTCATGTCTAACTGGATTTGTTTGAAATAATATGAAATCTATAGAGGGTTAACTTAGAGGCTAATAGAGCAGCTAAGAGTGCAGTTCAATGTGGCTAGATTGTGATAATTGATGGTATAAGCTATAGTGCTAGTGAAACATTAATCATTAAGAAAGAACTACTGATCGACAATTATATACAAATTGATAAGAATATATCATTATCTTCAAATAGAATGAATTCAATTTGCAGACAATGATATATTATTATCAGATTGTATATATATACATACAATCTGATAAGAATATATCATTGTCTACAAATATATACATACAATCTGATAAGAACATATCACTATCTACAAATACAATGATCACTATTCGTAGACAGTGATATATTCTTATCAGATTGTATGTTAATGTTTACATGCATACAATCTGATAAGAATATATCATTGTCTGCAAATACATATATACAATCTGATAAGAACATTTCATTGTCTATAAAGAATATATCATTGTCTACTAGGAGGTGATCACTTTAATCTCAACCTCACCACATTACATTGTTAACCACGTGCCCCATATGCCTTCATCAAACCACACATATGAGTTTACCTAACCATGGCTTGCTAGGCATCTTTAAGCCCTAAAATCATCATCTCCCACAGATTTCTTGTCAAATTACAATTTGCAGACAATGATATATTCTTAACAAATTGTATGTATATATGAATATATATACATACAATGTGATAAGAATATATCATTGTCTATAAATATATACATACAATCTGATTTTTTTATTGACAAACACTGAAACATAGTGTACTTAGTGATACCATAGAAAATACAAGGCTAAAACCCTCATAAAACATATAAGAGACTTAACTATGAGGTTCAAATAAATATCTACAACAACATTAGGAAATTTTATAATCATATCATAGTTAAATTTTTTTATCAAATTGCAAGAATTCATTGGGTGGTGCAACAAAAAAACATGGCTGAAAAATACTTGAAACATATCAAAATATTACTAGGTGCTTGTATTGAAATTCTTCTCACCTTAAACATATGTGAGGTTCCAAACATAATAACAATAGTATTATCACATCTTATAATCATATCAGAGTTATAACTTGAAGCAGATATTTTGATCTGATATGCAAAGTAGATCAACAGAATATACTACTACATCGATCAAAAAAATAAATCAATACCAACATATTTAGTTTTCCATATTGCTAGGAAAAGAAGGTAGTGTGAGATATCCGCCAGTAGTTGAGTCTGTTCCACTTGTAGGAGGTGACACTTCATTAATTGAGGTTTGAAGGCATGTTGCTATTTGAGTAAGCAATGTTTGGCTTGCATCTACAGTCAGTCCCATTTGTTCTGAGCCACTCCCAACTTGCATATTGTTGATAGTTGTAAAGATTGGTGCAAATATGTTCATCATATCGAGCAGTATAGGGTGTTGGGGGGGGGTATAGGATTCCCTGCTGTAGACTTACACTTTATCCTCTCTACTTGTTATGCTTTCTTTTTAGGTGCTTTTCGTAGACGTTCAGCCTTGGCCTGCTCTTGTCTGATTTCTTTCTCCCACATTCTAATCATCTTCTCCTCATATTCTATCGCTTTCCTTCTTGCTTCTTAGCCCTCATTGCTCTAGCTTCACATTTTTCCTTTCTCTTCAACATCTAGTCATTCTTACGTTGTTGTAGCTCTGCTTGCCCTTTCTTCTTTGCCTCTTGTTGACTATACATTTCAATGAAGGTGTTTGATGTTAGTACTTGGGAATGCCTACTAAGGCGAAGCACTCTAGAATAACCTCCTCATGATGATCCTTGCACCCTCTTCACTAGAAGTTTCAAGAATTTTCTATTTTATCTAGTTGATTGTTGTTCATCATGTGGGGTGCATGGCACAAACTCAGCTTCTTTGTCACTCTATGCATTGTCATTTTCACTTCGACCATCACTATGCTCTTCCCAATTCCTTGTAGTATTGAAGTAATGTATCACTTCAACTGGATCAATGTGTAGTGGGGATGGCATAGAAAGGCTGACTTCTTCCTCAATCATATTTAATTTCCATCCAAGGTTTGTGGATACTTCATGCATCCAATCTGGTTGGCTGATTTGAGTTGGCAAACTCAGACCAGCTGATGTAGTCTCTATATCTTCATTGTAGGGTGCAATAGGAGGTTGGACTTTTGCTTGGAAATCTGCAAAAACTGGCTGAATTCCTAGTTGAATGTGTGCTATAGTTTTAGTGCCCTCGTTGTGGTTTGTTTATGTATCTTCATTGCAGGGTGCAAAAAGAGGTTGGACTTCTACTTGGAAATCTACAACAACTGGCTGAATTTATGGTTGAATGTGTGATGTAGTTTTAGTGCCCTCATTATGGTCTGATGTAGTTTATGTATCTTCATTGCAGGGTGCAAAAAGAGGCTAAACTTCTGCTTGGAAATATGCAACAACTAGCTGAATTTCTCATTGAATGTGTGTTGTAGTTTCAGTGCCATGATTCCATTCCCACACGAAACCATCAATTTGTTCCTAGTTGTAACCAAGTAGATGCAAACATGTCTCTACTGCAATAAGATCCTCTTCATCTTCCATCGTGCAAGCATCACCTTATGTTCTAGGACTTGGTACATCATCTTCAACAATATAGCCTTGACTTGGCCCCATGTCCTTGTCAAGGGCTGACTGATCAAGTGGCCAAATACTTGTTCTATGGAACCCACTAATAATGTTAGATGGTGTCAAAGCTTTTTTGAAAGCTTGGCTTGCTAGAGCTGCCAACTCTTCATGCCCAATATAGATATGTGGGTTGTTAGCCTGCCAGATGGTTCGTACCTCTCTGAAATATGCCTTGAATGGAGCAAAAATGCTAACATCCAATGGCTACAACTTGTGACTGGTATGAGCAGGAATTGGTAACAGGTCTATTCCTAATTTTCTTGCTTCTTCAATGGTTTGGAAAGCCACATGGCTGCCATGGCCATCAAAAATTAGAAGGGCCCTATTTGTTGGTGAAACACCACCAGGGATATTACTTGCAAAATGGTCTAACCATTTGAAAAATAGTTTCTTTTTCATCCAAGCATGTTCTTGGATTTCCATTAATGCACCTATCTCACAATTTACTATATAATTTTGCATGTGCCTTTTTGATTTAAACAAGTAGAACCCAAGAATACTTAACCCAACTTCATTTACACAAGCCAGCATTGTGATTCACTCTCTGCTCTTTGAAACCAAATGTGGTACACAATTTACACCCAATTTTATAATAACTCTCATTCCATAGTTCCTACTAGCTTGAATACCATCACAGTTCCAGATTTGGCTTGCTCCATAGTGGTTAAGGTTAATCATATCTTGAAGGTTGTCATAGAAAGCTTGCACAACTAAAGGATGAACCATAATTGCTCTATCACTTTCCACTCCTTCAGTAGTTCTGATTGTCAAATTTGGGTGCCTTCTTCAAAATCCTACCCACCATGACCTCCTGGGGACACCATTTGTGAATGGATTGGGCCGAGTTGTAGTGATTTGGGAAACTGTGGATTCTAGCTGATTGACCTGCAGTCCGTGGCCCAAATCTGCCATGTCCTTGCACCATTGGACAATTTCACCCTCCTCCTCATGAGATAATATGGTACGTGGACCCCTCTTCCTAGTGGTGGTAACTCCTAATAGCCATGCCCTCAAACTGTTAGGTGGCATACCCCACTTGATTGCTGCTCCTCTGACTGACATGTTGTGTTCTTCGACACTTTTGAATGCTCCTTCCATATCAGCATATGTCCATTTCCTAATGGGTATAGGTGAGGGCAGTTGTACATTAGGCTGAGCATCTGGCTAAACATCTGGCTCAATAGGTGATTCATCTTTTGTTGTGTTGGTGGCTTCATCTGCAGAGTCGGGAACATATTCTTCTGCAGGATTTACATGCACTTCCTCTACAGGCTCTTCATCAATGAAGTGCACCCCATGAGTGACTCTAATGGTGTGTGGTCCTCTTCCTATAGCCTTTTTAGAGAGTCTTCTAGCAGGTGCCATTATATTCCACTTAACCTGCACAAATAGTAAAAGTTGCATAACTTGGTAGTGCAACAAAGAATAATCATTGTCTGCATAGATATATATAAAATTTGATAAGAACATATCATTCTCTGCCAAAATATATGTATAATCTGATTACAAAATATCATTGTCTGCGAAGCTTGAAGTCATTAAATTTCATGATTATAATGAAGGGATTCGAAGGGAATCTGACAAAATCTGTATACCCATTTATTTTCATGTGCATATTATAATTACTTAAAATAGAAAACATCTACCCATCAAGTGTCATCATGGTAATGCAGGGAGTCTAAGAGAATCGACAAAATTTGTAAACCCATTAACTCGTATGTTGAAACCCCTCAATAATTTGGGGTTAAAACTGGAAACCCATAAAATTTCATTTTTATACTTGGTCAAAATTTCGTCAATGTTTTATTTGAATCACATTACATGTGATTATTTCATAAAATAATGTCAAATAAAATCATAGCAGGTGAACCCTCAATTGCATAGTCAAATTAATTCACGAGGGATCAAATTTGTACCAGTCACATGTAAAAAGAAATGATTACAGTCAAACCTAGGCAAACCCTCGATGGCATAGACAGAATAAACCACGAGGGATTAAATTTGTACCATTCACATGTATGTAATCTAATAAGAATATATATATATGAATGTATGTATACATGATGATAAGAAAATATCATTCTATTTACAGAGAATGATATATTCTTATGAGAATGTATCATTGTAATTGCAGAGAATGTTATATTCTTATAAGATATATATATATATATACAATTTGATATGATGAAACCCTACATGGCATAATTGTATATATATGTATTTATCTGCAAATTGTAATCCATAAACTACTCTATAAATTGGGACAAAAACTATAAACCCATTAAACTTCACGATTAGTAAAGAGGGATTCAGAATATAACTGTGATATGATTCCTAAATGGGTAATGCTACTATTATTATCTTGATTTATGATGAATGCAGGTGAAAAAAATGTAACTATGATATGATTAAATAATGGAAAATGCTGAGTTGAATAGCTGACTAAAAATATATTAATTTGTATGCTTGAAAAGAATGTAAACGTTAAGTACGTAAATATAAAAGAGTATATTCAATAATGAAATAGGCAACATAAATGTAAAACATATTGCCTGAAAAAATGCAAAGATTGAGTATGTAAATATAAAATAGAATATTGAATAATGAATCAGACAACACAAATGTAAAATAGTATGCCTGAAAATAATGTAAATAATGAGTACATAGATATAAAATAGTATCTTGAATAATGAGAATAGATAAAATAAATGTAAAACAGCAAAATGATAATATAAAACGTGAATTTACTTATTCTGGTAATGTAAATAGTGATTACATAGATATAAAACAGTATCTTGAATAATGAAATCAGATAAAATAAATGTAAAACAAAAAACTGATAATATTAAACATGAATCTACCTATTCTGGGTGTACCGACCTGAATAAGCTCCCTTTAAAGATGAATGTACAGAAATTGCCTTAAGAAGCTCTGAATTTTGCAGAGGATAAATTTCCTTAGGAAGCTCTAAATTTTGCAAAGGATATTCAATGAAAGCAAAGGATAATTAATAATGATAATGACCCTGGAAATTCCCTCTTATAGAATCATTCGAATGTGTAAATTGGATGCATTGAATTATAGTGGTTGAATTTCAAATTCGAATGGATTGAATTGTGGTGGTTGAGTTTCAAATTTGAATTTTTTGTGGGAAACAATCTATCATTTCATTTTGCAGTGGCCATTTATGCCTGAGTTCTGTCGTGGCCTTTAGAAAATCAATTATATATTTGGTTTAATAGATAAAATAGGTGGCTTGCATAAATTTAGTCATTTATATGAATTATAATATTTTTTTTGGTTTATTAGGGAGCCTTACACCATTAACTGTGTGTGCAGGTACCACAAGTTGATGGAGATAATATATGAAGATGTGATAGGAAGTGTGGGTGAATGTGTAATTGATATCTCATAAAGCTGATCAATGTTTGCTATTATGTCAAAATGTGCACCATTAACTATTCATAATGGTTTATATAATGTGAAATTGTGCACCATTAACTGTTCAAATATACATTTATATATAATGTAGTTGAAGCTTTGAGCCACTTGCATAGAGTGGTAATTGTAAACATCAATGTACTTAAATAAATGCAAAAATTACTTTATTGTCTATAATTTGTCTTGTATTCAAAACATATATGTACCAATAGATGTTTAGATTTTTTTTTATTTATTGGTTAGCTACACATTTAGTAGTGAACATATATTGGTGTCATGTGTAAATTTTTATTGGCACAAATAAAATAATGTAATGACTAAAATATAAACGGTTATTGGGGGATCAGGTGAGCATGGAGTGAACGGGTATTGGATTGTGGGCGGTAATTGGGGGTTTTCCCCTATATATCTGTCATTAAAAATAAATAATTTTATCAATGTTGGACTGCTGGAAATTACCATTTAACAACAGGTTTTACAAATCATGAATATATTTAATTATATACACACATTTATATATATATACATGTCATTAAAAATAAATAATTTTATCGATGTTGGATTGCTGGAAATTACCATTTAACAACAGATTTTACAAATCATTTCCTACAAAATGGAGACAACATATATATATATATATATAATTTTTTATAAATTTACAAACTCAAACGAAAATATAAATGAAAAGTCATTTGAGCGCATACAACAAAATGATGCAATTCGCAGCCACTCCTTTCATATATATATAATAGATGCAAGTTAAAGAAGTGTGGGTACAACCCAACACACAAAGTTTCTCCAAAAAACAAGAACCAAAATGGCGAAATGTAGCAATAAAATAAAATAAGGAATTTTTCTAATACAGAGAAATTACAATACAACTAGTTGAGAAATACCAACGAACAAAATAGATTCAAGCGGAGACAATTATACAAGAATGAAAAGAGTTTCAGACATTTTGTCATCCAATTCATAAAACTAAATAATAAATGGGACGATTATGGAAAGGAACCAAAAGGTAGGCAAATCAATAGTTTCCAGAAGAAATTTAAACAACAACTAAGAAAAATGATTTCGCTTAATCAAGAATTCAAAACTCACAAAAATGCATTATTCATTACACATAATTTTTGACAAGTGCAAGCGTAATACAATTTGAAATTTCCTTCTTTTTTTTTTTTCTTTTTAACAAGAAAGAACCGAGATATTTAAGTTTATTGTTACTACCTGGAGTCCTTCATCTGAATAATTAATTCAAAGATGAAATGCTACATCAATCTCTTCCATAAACCTATGTTCTTCCACCAATTTATGAATTCCACAGCTTACATAACCAATTTTGAAGAAGCAATATCTAGAGCAAACTAAAATTCTTATTTCCTTTATTATTAATTTTCAAAAGAAATGTTGAGAACACAATTTTTCCAAAAAAACTAAAGAATGTGAATTGCAGAGCAAATTGCTTTATTTCTCTCTTTTTTTCAAAAAAACCACCAGATTGGATATAACATCCAAAAAAAGAAAAAATTAGAAACTTGCAAATAATTTCTGAATTTTACTCCACATGAAAATAGCCACTTGCAATCATTTTCATTTCTTCCAGTTCAAAAAAAGCATTTTACACCCAATTTCTTTTTCTAACTAATTCTTCAATAATTTAAACAATATAATTATTATGCTAAAATATACTTAACTCTAAGATAGTAAATATTCCAAAATAAATAAATAAACAATATAAACTAAGCAACATTTAAATTTACTATTTAATATTAAATTAACTTTTCAATGTGATAATTAATCACAATAACAATAATTGTTAAATATCTTTATTAAATAGCTTATAAATACAACTTATTAATTTACATATATTTAAATTAGATGATATACCATCAACAATTTAAAATATGTAATACTAATAAGGCAATTAATGTTTATTCAAAATAAATAATCATCAATTATATTATCTAGCAAATTTATTTTCTAAAGAATAAATGACATTCACAAAAAATATAATTTAATTATTCATCTATCCTCTATAAATAATATCATTTAACTGAAGCAATTATTTAACATCTAAATAGTCATAACAAAAACCTTTAACAAAAATTACTAAAACCATGGAAATAAATAACTTGAATGAAAGCAACATTAATAATACTATCAAAATTGATCAATCAAACCAAAACCTACACAAATAAACTCTTACCCAATTGACCCAAAGACCTAAGCGGAGAGCCACTACTATTTTTATGTAGCAATCTGGTACTTTTACATCCATGATGACTACTTCTAAAACATTGGAAGAAGCTTCACAATAGGGAAATATTTTTTTATATTCTCAACATTATGATTATATGTACATGTGCATTTAAATTGTATTATATTCTTGTCATTTTTTATATATAGGGAACTATCTCAGTCAATTCATCAATCATGAGCCCATGTACAACAAGTGTACAAGCATCACAAGAGGTATGTGTTTATTTTATAGTGCATATATATACATTTAGATATGAGTAGATATATATTTAGTAAACATGATTGTTTACCAACAATCACTAGTACAAAAAAAATAATAAACTCCTAAAAAACTACTTATAAATGACTACAGTTGGTCACATGATGACTAGTAGTTTATTTACAGTTATATATAACATGACTAGATTGTTCACTAAACCAGTTTTAGTCATTTATTGATTATTTTGATTTATCGATTTGGTAGTATATTTAGTCATTGATTCAGTCATCCATTGTTGTGATCTGGTCACTTATTTAGTCACTCTTTTTCCACTTCAATATATTTAGTTGTTGCCTTAGTCATTGATTGTTGTAATCTAGTCACTTATTTAGTCATTTTTTCTTATATCATATATTTAACTAGTCACTTATTTATTTTTTAATTTATACATTGATTGCTATAATCTAGTCACTTATTATTTGTTTATTTAGTCATTGATTGGTGTAATTTTGTAGTATATTTAGTCATTTTTATTCACTAATTTCATTGGTCATATATCTACTCATATTTATTTACTCTTCATTGAATTCTATCAATTGGTAGTATATTTAATCAATTTAATTATTAATTGATGTCAATTAGTAGTATATTTAGTCATTTTAATTGATTGATATTTGAGGATTTAAGAATAAAACACATAAATACACATCAAGCACACAATAAGACAACCATTAAGAAGGAAAAAATGGTGAAGTTTATTAATAAAAGAAGGGTGTTCTAGTTGCAACTTACAAATAGAGTATTACAATTATTATTTTCATTCGCAAGACTAAAAATATGAGTTAATATATCATAGAGAAATGACTACAAGAAAGAAAATTCTCCAAAAGACTTCTACAATGATGGAAACGCATGCTTGAAGACCTTCAATGAGAGCACATGCCCCTTTCATCTCTTAAAAATTCTACAATGTGGGAAATATTCCTGGAGAAAGTTGTAACGTGTAGAATCCAAGGAGAGTGTTGAGTGTATCCCATATAGGAAGCTCTCTCCTTCAACACATTCAACAATAACCTAGCTAGAATATTTACTCATTTATATGCAATGTGCCATCTGATATGAGAAATAGGGTGTTGCCTTTTTTGCCATGAATGAAGTTGTGCCTCAATACAACCAATAAAATTAATATTAGTCTCAATTCAAAAAGAATAAAATTGCATTTTATATTACAAGTTTACAAAATAAAGTCCAAACACAACAGAAAGATAAATCAATTAAAAAATTGTAGCCTTGTCAAAAAATAACTTAAACAGAGTTTTCAACATAGGCCTAAAATATGCATATTGAACCCTTGATTTTAGAACTTTGTTTAAATTTTAAGAAAGGTGATATGCTCAAATTATAGAATGAAGTTGACATTATAGAATAAAGGCTATCAACACTAACTAGACTAGAACAACATTATCAACATAAATTTTTTTGGAAACCATGCCCAAGAATGCCATTAGACTTAATTAGACAACAAAAATGTCAACCCTGGTTCATGTGTTGTCTGAGTAAAGACTTGCACCATGGAAGAATCCATTTATACATAAATTTAAAATTAAGTTGATGATAAAATATCTTTGATATCCAATCGGGAATCCTTAACATCCAAAAATTACTAACCTGATGGTTCACAACAATTTTCTTGATAGTGACATCATCTTTACTTAAGAAACTGGATATTGATCCACTGCCATATTGAATCTCATAGGATTTTCCTTCACAAACAAAAAATGATATATATTATTTTTTACCAAATTCCTTTATATCCTCATGTAAGTAGACTAAACTAAGTGAGGTTGATGGTTTGAAGTAGAGTACCATCTTCTCGGCATGTGCTTCACTTTGATGACTTGTATCTTGATTGAAAATAGCAAGCTAGATACACTATGAAATTATTTTTAATCATTGTTACAAAAATAACCACAAAATCCTATTTAATTAAAATAATCCTTCTAGTTATTTCAGTTAATTTCTAAGAGAGCTATTTTCACTATCCAAACGGTCATCAATCTATTTACTGTATATAATTTCCTAGAATTCAGAATTTAAATGTAATGAAACTAACTAAACTTACCAAATATTTGACACTAAAATGTAGTACAAAATGAATTGTTTGATAGAATGCCTCAAAGAGATGTCATCTCATGGAATGAAATGATATGATTTCATAATGTACACAAAATGGATTTTGCAAGGAAGCTCTCAAAATCTTTGAATTAATGAAGCACTCTGGAATACTGACATTGTAAGCTTTTCTTGTGTTCTAGATGCATGCAATCATACATGTTTAGTCGATGAGGGTTTTACATACTTCATATGCTAGTAACCCTTATTACATTAAATAAATAGTTGATCATTAGGTGTGCATGGCTGACCTTCATGCCTATGTTGGCTATCTTGAGGACACCCTAAATATTATTATTGAGATGTCAGTTCAAAATTTGGTTGTTGTGGATCATATATGAATATAGGCTGAGTATTCCAGCAACATTCCAACAAAATTGATTTTTTAGTTGGATCCTAAAAATTCTACAACTTATGCTCTTATCTAAAACATATGTGCAAAAGCAGGTAGGTGTGGTGAGGTTCAAATAGTAAGGAGATTCATGAAATATAGAGGAATTAAAAAGATACTTGCATGTAGTTGGATTGAAGGGAATAAATGGGTACATTATTTTTGTGTAGGACATAGATCACATCCACAAACATGGGAGATCTAGGAAAAATTAGAGAAATTGGCTTGGAAAATTAAGGGAATAGGGTATTTCCAGATTCAAGACTTTTACTCAATGTTGTGGAATAAAAGAAAAAAGAATCATTTATCTACCACTATAGTGAAAATTTAGCAATTGCATTTGGTTTGTTAAACATGGCCCCTGGTACAACTATTAGAGTTGTTAAGAATCTTTGAGTATGTTATGATTTTCAAACTGCATCTAAATTCATCTCTGATATTGTTGCAAGAGAAATTGTTCTAAGAGATGTGAACCATTTCCATCATTTTAAATAGGGAAAATGTTCTTGTGGACAATATTTGTGATGCTAAATGAAAAAATATGAAAAATAGGCTTACACTATAATAATGTGAACTACATCAGATATCCAATAATAACAAAGGGACATCCATCAAAGCATAACAACATGGATTTTTTTGTCATATGTTGTAGTTACAAGTGCCTTGATAGACATACATAAAAATGTGGAAGCAATATACACAAGGCAAGAAAAGTGTTTCAAAAAAATGCCTCAAAAAAATGTGATATTTCCTTTTATAGTTTAACAGTGATACCACACCGTTTTGATATGATCCTTGTGGTGATGCAGGATGTTACCACTAAATTGCACTGTTATTGCTCACACTTTGTGGTAATGTGGGATGTTACCGCTACACTGCACCATTATTTCTTGGCCTTTGTGGTAATGTGGGATGTTACTGTTACAACGTACCATGTCTTCTTGGCTCTTATGGGGATGCAAGAAAAAAATTTGAGTTACTATCATACCACACATTTATTGCTCGCCCTTCACGGTAATACGAGATGTTACCGCTACACTGCATCGTGTCTTGTTGGCTCTTACGATATGGTGGTATTATAAAACTTGTCACAACAGTCTTATGAAACTTGTCATGACCATCTACTACCTTGACAAAATAATCCTATGAAACTAGATCCTATAGGGATGAGAATCCCAAGAAACATAGAAATGGTTACACCAAAAAATAGTTAACTAGAAACCATGATTTTTAAATGCATAATAGAGAATATATAGAGAGTTAAGTTAGCTAGAAAACATCCTTGGAGAATTTTCATCAAAATTATGACAATTTAAGAGTTCATAGTAGAAAATCATATACCCACAAAGACCTAATATTCATAATAGACCTAGTGATAGCTTTTAGATTCATAAGACAATATATGAAAGAGCATGAAAAGACACTGAGATGGAAGGGAAACTAGTAGAGTTGAAGAATCAGACTTGTAGTGATAAGGTAGGGAGAACAAATTAATTTATAGTTAAGATCATCATGGCAATTTCTCAAGTGACTATATTTGGGCAAGGAGAGAACTTAGTGACAACATTACCATAAAAAAAAAGGATACTCAAAACCCTACCAAACCCTAGGGCCTTTTTCATCACCTTGTAGAGATCTCAAACATGCATGAAAATAATTCATAGAGATTAAAATCATTTCTATTTTTTATGATCACAAAAATTAACAAAAAAAAGATTTACAAGTGATGAAAAGAAGAGTACATGGAAAGTATATTATTTTAAATTTATTTTAAAATAAAACTTAACCATTAATTATCCAATACATTCTAACAAAATATATATATACAATGAAATATTATGATGAAAAAAATGATAATTTTAATGGTTATCTTAAGGTAGACAAAAAAAATTTGTGCAAGTGAAAAATAACACCCTTAGATTATTCTGAAAAAATAAAATTTTCATTTACATCATTTTCAAGCAACAGTTTTTTAGATCCATCCAACTCTACAAAAATCAAATCAAATCTGCAATGATCTCAAAGATCTAAAGGTTTAAAAATCTGATATTTTTAGATCTATTCTTGGGTGTATCCTAGAAACTTCATCATAGAAGGATGGTTCATCTGTTGAATAAACTAGATACTGAGAGGGGGGGGGGAGGGGGGGGGGAATCAATATCCACTAAAACTTATTAAACAATTACCATTAATTCATTTCACCATAGAGTAGATAAAAGCAATAACAAAGAATGAAATTTCAGAACACAGAAACACCAGATTTTATGTGGAAAACCTAATGAGGGAAAAACCACGGTGAGGATTAGCTCACAGTATATAGTTATATCAAAGGACTGGCTTACTACCAGATACAAAAGCTCACTACTTGCTATCCAAAAATGGAGGTTCACTACCTACAAAAATGTATAAATAAAATTTGGCTAACTGCCAAATTTGAACTGATGAAGATACACCTCAAGCATTGATTCAATTCCTTATATGAACATAGGATTTTCTTGCAAACAACTTTCCAATTCACACATATACTTCTTCTCCTTTTCTCATTTGCATCACACACCATAAAACCTGGCACTTCCTTATCTCTCTCTCTTCAAATCTTCTAAACATCTTGAATATATACACATATGCAATAGTTAGGTTGAGGTCAAAATATAATTCAACCATGTCAAAACATCATGAAGTTAGTTGGGACCAAGCTAGGTCTTCACATATAATTCACAAACCATCAGACTAGATATTAGGTCGGCCAGAACCTAATACCAAAGAGTAAATACAAAAACTCAATGCCATCACATCACCCAAACATCTGAGAAGGCATACGTACACACTTCCAACCGTTATAAGCCTTTTCAAAAATTCTTAGATCATATAGATTATCAGAGAGCATATGCGGACCAAAACTACCAGAATTACTGAATCAAATATTGGATGGGATAAACTAGTTTTCCACACTGGTACACGGTACCGGACCAACATGGTGACATCAATGACAATCTAAGACACATTTCCAACAATCTCCCCATTTGTCATTGATGGCAACATAGAATAATTTCCAATTAAAAATTCATATATCTCTCCCCAAAACTCCAATTTCTCTCCATACCAATCTCTCCCCCTTTGACATCAATGGCAAAGGGTGCCAAAAAGAGAAAAACAACATGATGAATTTCAATATTCAAAATGTCAAAACTTCAAAACTTGTCAAGCATCCAATTCTTCAAACCAGAAATACTATTTTCACCTCAAATGCCTTTTTGTACTTTTCTTTGATCACCGGAAGAAATTTCTTCCATTCTAGAGCTGAAGAATCCATTCTTGTAGACACACTTTCCAACATATCCAATAGTGTGAAGGAGGAATACCAATATGTGGATGAATTTTTTTTTCACAGTCTTCAACATCAAAGAGTATTCTAGCAATATGGTCTAGGCAAACCTCAACAATCTCCTTTAGAAGCCAAAAAATCTTCACAACATCATCTCTCTTTCTCTAGATAATGATCATTTCAGCTTGCAACTCACCAATTGTCAACCTTTTCTTCCCATGTTTGTCCTCAAAGATGTCAAAGTTCTTCCCAATACTATTCACCTTAGATTCTATTGCTTCAATTCTACTTCAAAAATTGTCAACTGTTGTAGGCCACTGGAGGCAATACTTGTAAATAAAAATCATTTCTTTCATGCACCTCTTCATTTCCACAATCAACTTAGATAACCTATTTTTTTGTTTAGTACATCTCTTCTCAACCAGAGCTTCTAGCTTGCATCCTTCCAGACCTTCAAGCAACATTCTTTCTTCAATTACTTCAAGTAGATTCTCAGGTAGAGAATCGGAAACAACATAAACATCAATATTATTGTGAAATAGATACTCAATCAAAGAATCATCAACTTTAAGCCTATCAATCGGAGAGGTTGTACTCCATAATTCACCAACTTTCTTCATTTTTCATTTAATTAACATAGACTTGATGCCATCTGGATCAGAAGATTTAGATCTAGGCAAATATTCTTCTTCTTCTTCCAACTCTTCGGGAATAGCAACAATATCTTCAGAAATAATTTTTCTTTTCCTTGATTCCTGAGGGGAATCACTAACAACAACTTCCAATTCTTTCATACTAGAGGAAGAACCTTCCTCAAAACGACTAGGCATAAATTCACAAGAGATCACTACATTCTGCAATGATAAGAAAAAGTTATTTCTTGCACTCTCTTTATCCTCAAGACTCTCCAAATGTCTGTGAATTTGTTTTGCAATGAGAATCCTAGATTCCCACACAATATCCTTCTTTCTTGGTAGGGATTTCAAAAAATAAAGAACCAAACATGTAAGCAATGATCCAAAATGAAATGGATATCCTTCTTTTAGTGACAATTGAATGTTCTTGACTAGATTCTCAATAATTAGCTTGCATAGATCAAATTGTATGTTGTCCTTAACCATCTTATACACCAAATATACTGCAATAGCCGAAGTAGAAATTTATTTATTCCTAAAAAATATTTTATACGAAATACCATATGCAACATACCTAACCTAAGAATCAAAAATAGTATCAATCACCAGTGCATGGGGATCCTTGTCGACTCCCATCAATTCCTCTACTTCCTTGTATTTAATTTTCTTCTGTCCAAGAATTTCTCCAACACCACACAGAACGATAACCACTTCAATCACATCCTTTGAAAGAAGATAAGATTTGTCCAATATAATGCTATTGTCCTTGAATTTTCTCAGAAGGAACAAAATAAATGCTTTATCAGAAAACCAAGGGAATTCTCCCCAAATATCCAAGCCTAGGGTTTCCAAGTTCTGAAACTCACTTGATTCCAACCCTAATTCTAGTTTCTTTATCTTTCAATTATCAAATTCATCTAGCTCGAGTCCTTTCAACTTTAGAGGAGTATTCCTACTCGATCATTTGATAGAACTTTCCATTTTATCTCTTTAATATTCAACAAAAATTCTTCTATTACCTTCTTTTGTGGTCACAAGATAGGGAAACTTCCAACATGTTCTTTTGAGTATCCACAATGTTCTCTTTGATGTTCTTTGACTTGCTTTAGAAATGCTTCGAGAGATTTCTGAATTTATCTAAAACTCCTTCAAATGAAATGATGATCAAAATTATTTGAGAAACTTCTTTTATATTCCATTATTTTTCCCTAACTCACATTAAATAGGAAAACCTGACAAAACTTTTCTTCCATTCGATTGAGAAACCCTAGTTCATTCTACAAAATAACATGCTTCCTTCTTTTCTACTGGTTCCTTTTGCAACACCTTAGTTCTAAAACAATTCACACCATATCCATGTTCTAACACCTAATAAGTCATATTGCTAGGGTTTTTATTGATTTTATGATAATGCTTCCCCTAAGATCAGGCTAGGTCTAGTTCCAAGAGGATTCATTTGTACCGGATGTGGGTACAGACTCATCAGTAGTCTCTGATTATTCTTTATTTTTCCATATTTTTCTCATTTCATTCTTAACCTCTTCCTTATCAATATTTTCAACTGGTTTATCATTTTCCACCCAGGTAGACTTTTTTCCCTTTTTACTTCTACAAAATTTCAAAATATGTCTTGGTTTATTGCAATGGTAACACCCAACATTTCTTTGTCTAGTTTGATTTGCATTCATCCCTATTCTGCATTGATTAGCTTTATGTCCAAACATGTTATAGGTATAAAAATAGCCATCAAAAGATTTATTTATCCTTCCTCTATTAAATTTAATCATCATCACTCTAATAACCATCCCTACTTTTAATCTACATTCAATAGCTTTATGTCCTATCTTCTTACATGTATAACATTGTCCAAAGAAGGGACCAGAAAATTGATTCAACCTACTCCTACACTCAGTTGCCTTATGTCCAAATTTATTACATGAAAAACATACACTATTGAAATATGAGTACCTTTGTGCATTCGGTTGTTTGATAGGTGGTTTCCTTCCAAAGTTTCTTTTCTGCTTTCCTTTATCTAGAGTCTTTTGATTATCTACAAGATTTGAATTTTTCATTTTTCCATCGGCTTCATTACCTAAGCCACTTTTCTCTTTAGAAGGTTTTTTTCCAACTATTAATTCATCAAGCTTAGCGGAGCTTGTCTTAAATTCATCTTCATAGAGTTTTTCTTTCTCAAGATCTTGTTTTAGATTCATCACTTCCTGTCAAGTCTAGAGAAAAAATCATCCTTTCTTTATATCCCTGTCTTCAAACATTCAACTTTCACCTTTTCATCTATCTTCAACTTCATTCTAGTATTCTCATCATTTTCTATCTTCCATTCTTCACTCACTTCTCTATATCTCTCTTTAATTTTTTTTATTTTCTCTTTCAATTTATAGACATGGTCATTAGCTTCATAAATATTCTCCTTTAGATCTTTGTTTTCAATTACAACCTTGTCAAGATCTTCAAGAGCAGTTTGGACCTCTTCTTTATCCATTGTTCAATCTATAGTATCTCCATCAAGTTGTTAAACTTATTGAGAAGGAACCAGGAGTTGTGATACCAATTGTTAAATAAACTAGATATTGAGAGGGGGTTGAATTAGTATCCACTAAAAATTATTGAACAATTACCATTAATTTAAGTCATTTCACCACAGAGTAGATAAAAGAAATAATAGAGCATGAAAGTTCACAACACGGAAACACCATATTTTATGTGGAAAACCCAATGAGGGAAAAACAATGGCAAGGATTGGTTCATAGTATATAGTTATATCAAAAGGACTCGATCACTACAAGATACAAAAGCTCACTACTTACAAAGGACTTGTTGTCGAAAAATTTAGGCTCACTACCTACAGAAATGTATATTTTTTTTTGGATAACCACCAAAGTTCAACTGATGAAGATACACCTCAAGTGATAATTCAATTCCTTATATTCACATAGGATTCACTTGTAGACTAATCTCCAATTCACACACTTATACTTCTTCTCCTTTTCACATTCGCATCACACATTATAAAACCTCACACTTCCCTATCTCTCTCTCTTCAGATGTTCTAAACATCTTGAATATATACCCGTATGCAATAGTTAGGTCAGAATCAAAATATAATTACACCATGTCAAAAAATCATGAAGTCGGCTAGGACCAAGTGAGGTCTTCAAATACAATTTGTAAACCATTAGACTAGATATTAGGTCAGCCATAACCTAATACCAAAGAGTAAATACAAAAACTCAATGCCAACACATCACCCAAACATCTGAGAATCAATACGTACATGATTCCAACTGTTATAAGACTTTTCTAAAAACCTTAGATCATACAAATTACCATAGAGCGTATGCAGACTAAAAATACCAGAATTACTAGATCAAATATTGTATGGGATAAACTAGTTCTGTACACCGATACAGGGTATCAAACTAACATGGTGACATAAATGATAGTCTCAGAAAAATTTCCAACATTGTCACCTCATTCATACATAGATTTGGAACTACCTTTATTGTTTCCATAGAATCCAAAATAGGCCTAACAAATGTTGGAAGAAATAACCCTGTAAACATGCAAAAGGAAAAGCTAAATCAGTAGTAATTTACTAATTTTCACTCAACTTCTCTGTAATCATTTTAAGTACCCGATTCTATTGTAATTTAAATATTTATAATATAAATTTTAGCTATTAAAAGAGCTTAAATAATTTGAAGTTATAAAACTAATAAATAGGCTTTAGAAATTTTTTAAAAAATATCTGCTTCTAAAATTTTAAATATATTTACTGTATCTATTTACCATTGTAAGAAAGTTACAAATTGTGAATTGTCCTCTGTCCTATAGGACTGAGAAAGGAAGAACACTTTCAAACAATGAGTGAATCATAAAAAAAAATCCAAAAACAATTAAAGTTATTGTCAAATGGTGACAAAGATCTATCCTTTAAGTCATTTGCACATGGTGATTGAGAACATAGTGAGTAAGAAGTAAAAGAGCACTGGATCATAGCACTGTAAAATGGTCATGAGTTATTCAGTTAAATTCACTATTCTTTTGATCACAAAGGAGATCAATATAATAACCAACATATTGATGTGCATAGATAATTTTCGTTGAGTGAAAAATTCCTTACAAAGCAATTACCACATCAGAGTTTGAAAGGAATTGCACCTGCAATTTTATGCTGATATGGATATGTTCTAACCTGTAGTTAATTGTTTTATCATAAAAAATAGGCTAAATAGTTTCTCATATACCATTTTTTCAAATTATAATTTTCTATACCTTATTCTAGGAGAAAATCACAAGGGGAGTCTATACATAAGACACCATTTTTTCAAATTCAAAATTGTTGGCTCTTTCACAATTTTTTGCTTCATTTATTTGATCTAAGACAACCTGTTGTATAGAAGATGCTCTCAAAATAACTGTAAAATTATTTATTCTAGGATGAATATTCAGAATATTTCCCATCATAACAATGAACAAAAGCATCTACCATTAACTTGAACTTTGCAAGAGTTTCATCAAATTCTACTTTTCCACTCTCTTTTTCATTCTGAATTTTATTCCCAATTTCATCAATGAAGAACTTCCTCACTTTGTAGATCCTATTGTTAGCCATAACTAGTCTAGGTGTCAAGGATAGCTTCGATTTTTTACCCAAGTAGAAATTGAAAATTTTTTGCCTTACCACTAATCTGGTAAGGCCGAATTTTGTCAATTGTTGCTTGGGTGAAAACTCGAAGCTATCCTCGACACCTAGTAAAGTTCGTTGCAAGTATGAATTAGTATGGTAGTGTTGTCATTAATTTTGTCATTGATGTCAACATAGTATAGGTTGATGTAGTGAAAGGAATCAAGTGATTGTAGGTGGTACATGTATAGTTGAGCAACTGTAGAGATTTTGTGAGCACATGGAGATATCTTTATGGTGTTGTAGGTGCGCTGATATGATGAGTTACCAAGTGCTGAGAAAATTAATATAGTGAAGAGAAAATTGTGTGTGTTCAGAATGTGCTCCGGTAATGTTTTCTTCATTTCTTCTATGTTGATCCTATGCTTGTGTGGATATGTATTATTGTTTATGGGAATGCTTGGGTTATATATCCTAAATTATAGCTTCTAGTTTGATGAAGAGTGAAAGTTATGTTCATCAATTTGTGAACTGGTCTAGCAGAGTTGCTTGTCTGTGGACTGGGAGAAATGTATCTTCTATGTTGGTTTGTTTCAGGTCTTGTGGATCTAGAAGAAGGTATCTAATATGTGTTCAAGTGTATGGTGAATCGTGTTATGTGGTGTGCATGTTATCTTCTTGTTTCTAATGTGTGTACTTCAAAGTTCATTGGTGTTTTCATTAGGTTTGGCCAACCTAGTGTTTACACGTTATGAAAAGAATAAGTATCAATTAAGGAAGCATGTGATTGATCCAAGATATTGTTTTGGGTCTTGGTTAATTATTGATCTATTCAACTCTCATTCTTATCCACTATAGGAATGTTAATTCATCGACCTAATATGAATTTGTAAAATAAAGAATGTGTAGCCAACCTTAGAGAAATTTTCTAAGGTTGAAGTTGGTATAAATACAAGGCATGGTGTTAAGGGTTTCAAGCCACAAGTGTGAGAAGTGAATTTGGTGTGAAATATTGTGTGAAAGTGACATGAGGCAGTGAGAACTTCAATGTTCTAGAATCTTGAAGGTAGTGAGCTAATGGCGTCCGCAATTCTTTAATCAAGGTTGTGATTGTGTGGAAGTTGCAATGGTGCATATTTTGTTGTGTTGAGATAATGTTCTCTTTGTAACATTCTTCTTTATATGTTTATATATTTGTAGGTAGTGAGCCTCCCATTTGGAAAGTGAGTCATCTCTGGATAGTGAGTTCTATTTGGCGTAGTGAGCCCTTTGCAAGTGAGCCCCTTTGTATTCAATTTTTGAATTACTCTTACATTGTGAGTTAATCCTCACTGTGGTTTTTACCTTCTAGAGTTTTCCATGTAAATCCGGTGTCTTTGGTTTTTTCTTTTTGTTATATGCATTTCATGTTTACACTTAATAATAGATTAGAGTGAAAGTGGAATTGTTTAAGATATATGGTGAATGTGATTAGATACAACTCATTCACCCCCCTCTCAGTTGTCTTATGCATTTCAACAATTGGTATCAGAGCTTTGGCTCCTTAGAGAAGAGCTTAACCACTTGAGGTAGATGTGATGGTGCACAAATTTACAATCCTTGTATTTGATGGATTTGGCTACAGTTTCTTGAAATTACAGATGAGAGGTTACATGATATCTCTTTGTTACAAGACTTGGAAAGTTGTTGAGCCAACAATTGGTCCTTATTTTACAGATGAGATTTCTACCTATGAAGAAAATTAAAAAGAAAGGTATACAATCTAAAGTGGTTTATCTAAGACTAAGTTAACAAAATTTATTCCATTAGGCACTACTTATGAAGTCTAGGAAAAGTTGAAATATATATATGAAGGAAATGATAGAGTCAAATTATCAAATAAGTTAACAACTAAGCACAAATATGAGAACCTAAAAATGGAAGAAGGTGAGGATATTTCAAGCTACTTTTAGAGGGTTGATATTGCAGTAAATGAAGTCAAAAATCAATGTGGTAATCTAACACATGATGATGTAGTGGAGAATATCCTAATGACCCTACTAGAGAGTTACAGTGACAAGGTCTCAACCATTAAGGAAGTGTATGATTTTTTGGTGTTTTTTCCCACATAGGATTTGTAGTTCTCTAAGAGGTAGCCAATCCTCTATATTAAAGAATCACAAAGGCTAGTGGCCAACTAACAAGATTCAGTCAAAGACTGACATCTTCTACACTTCTGGCTCTACTAGACCAAGGTGGGTAAACCTAAACAATGTTCAAAACTTAGAACACTCATACACTGACATTGCTTTATAAAGCAAATAATGCCCAATGAAAATACACTAAGGGAGTCATTAACAACTTCAAACTTGGCTAAATTATTAGTAACTCAACCCTCTCTTATCCATTGGAAATCAGGACAAACAACAAACTTAAATAGTAAGAATATGAATAATTTTGCATTTAATTTTGTTTCTGAGATGCACAAAACTGCATAAAAGATCAGTTCCAATTATGGGCCATGGAGTCAAACACATAAAATGAATTCCCCAACAAATAGTCTTCAACCAATGGATTTAAATTGTTGATGCTTTGCATCAACTATTAGTGTCTTGCACCAACAATCCATCTCTTGTTATCAATCAAATTCTTCTTGTCTAATTCTATCTGCACACTTGAAATCACAATCACTTGCTCAAAGCATTTTAACTATTTCCTTGAAACAAACAATGAACAAACAAAACAACCTCATGAAATTTGAGATGATAAATTCAAAGACACATTGTATTATTGAATTTATATGACTGAAAGTGTACAAATATGGAGACAATCTGAGGAAATTCATGAATGTGAAAACACCTTCATGATGTTAATTGCATAAACTAGTTGTATTTACTCATGAATTCACAAAATTACATCTTACAGACTCAAACAATTACTCAAAAATTACAATTCTCTATCTACCCTGCCCAATAAAAAAACTCAAAACCTCATCTTAGAACCCTTTACAATGAGAGAATAATAGAAGATATAGAAGAAAAGATGCAAGCAGGAGCAGCCCTAAATTCAATCTGGAAATGCCATCTGGAAGCTCCATTAACCATGGATCAAATTGAAAAGAATATCTCCTCTCCTTCCTTTGCAGCAACAAAAAAATTCCCTCCAACAACATTTTCTTGTGATTGCCCAGTAACTAAAAGCATGCCCATGTGGAGAATCTTCAAATTCACCCAGCTGGAAAATATCTCTTCCCATGCAAAATTATGTTTTTGCTTCTCTTTTTGTTTACTTCATAATGCTGCACTTTATTTACAATTTCCAGCCAATATAAAGTATTTAACTTTATAATGGAGCCTTCACTTTAATTTCCACTATGCTTTTGCATTATTTACCTCTCACAAATAAAATGATCTATTTAATACAATCACTTTATCTAACAAGGAAAAATATTACCTCTTCCCTTCATTTACATTTTAAAATGTTTTCTCAACAAAAATTTAAAATATTCCACAGTAAGAATATTTCTCTAGGTATATTTTCTCATTACCCAAGACATGTAAAATCCCACTATTTAATAGGGCAATATTTTACCATTTAGAAAAATTATAATGGGCCCACCTCAATTTTTAATCAAAACCATTTAATCTTTTAAAAATTAAAAAATGAGCTCCTCCCATGCATTCTCGCACACCCCGCAATAATTTTTATGTCATCATCAAAATTCCGCGAGGTCAGCGAGGTTGGCCCACAAACATTTAAAATTAAATATTTCTCTCTTTAAAGAATTTTCTTAAAAAATATTACTGGGTCCCTTATGTGCCTCACACACCTCACAAGGTTTTGGCTAACGTCACACTTCCTCTTGCGAGGTCCGCTAGGTATACCATAAGACCTTATTTTGTTTTCAGTTTGCTTGAGCACTCCCTAGCTACATTTGATGGATGTCCATCTTTGTCTTGTTGCAGGTCGTGCCTCTGCTCAGTTCCTTGCTTGGAAGTTTTTGAAACCTTCAATAAACCATTTTGCGAATAGCCTGCACTGGCATTGGTCTCCCCCTCATCATTTTTTGGTTCTCTCATGGTGCGCCTCCCTCTGCCTCCACATTGCACCACTCTCTATTCTAGCTAGTCACGCCTTGCTTGGTGCAGGTCCATTGCTCCCTGCTGCTCCCAACACCCAAGGTGCCATCCTTTTTTTTTTTTTTTGTGAGCCCTGCTCACTCTTTCTCACTTGGCCGCAACCACAAACTCCCTATGGCCAACATATTCTCCCTCAGTCGTGGGTTTCTCTCATGGCACATGATGTGTCTTACTTCATGCATGCCTCCCTGAGACCCGCTAGCAATGCCAATTACATTTGCTTGTGAGTTTCCAAATCCTTTTCAAGTACTTCATCATGTGCCTATCCATGCTTTGACGGATGCTCCCAGCCACGCATACCCTTGCACACAGGCTCATTTCCCTCTTACACTAGTGTGTGATTCTCTGAATTTTCCTTGGCGTGGGTGGGATAAATGGTGATGTAATTTGTGGAATAAGGCATTACAACTACCAAATGCATCTATTTGAGAATTTATGAAACAAATCAATCTTGTGCGCAGCAAGTATAGTGTTCCATCTCTAGATGATAACACCTCCATCGAGCTCCTTAAAACACACATCATGGCTGCTCCATTTGCTATAGAATTTCTAATGTACTCTCAACATTCATTTTGTACTTGTGTGACTATGGCAATGGAATTTCATGAAAACAGGCATAATTGGGTCTTATTCAGGCAACCGCTCCAATAAGGCATGCCACATATAACCTCATTCCCATTTTCATGATGGAAGTTGCTTAAAAGTTTCCACAGCCTATTCAACAAATGTATTTTGAGTGTCACTCAATCATGGCACCCCATGAGATCACATTAGAAGAGGACTATGCAATATAATGTTGGCATTGAAATCCCATTCCAAAATCTTAGGAATTATGCCAAGTTTCCCCTGACTATGCCATTTGACTTGCAGTATTATATTTCCTTATCAATGCAAGTGCCTCATGTCCATTTTATCTACATTTGGGAAAGAAATCTATCCCCCCAAAGTTGTTCCATGTGACATATTGGTTACAATCTCATATTTGATATTGAGGGAGAGAGATCAGAGCCTCAATCTTAGGCAATTTTTCCCATAGTAGTGGCTTTTCTCCTCATTGCCTCAAGTCACTACCTTCACAATGGTGATTTAGTAAAATAATTTCATCTATAAAATCAGCTGCTTTGTACGGATGTATTGTAAGCTAGAAATCATTTGAACTGCCATTGCTAAATTATCATATCCCAGCTGACTAGACTCAACATTTACAACCTCATAATAATGCCAAGCACGTCGGGCCCCATGTGGATCAGCTAAAAAAAACTCGTTGTCTAACAAGTTTCATCCTCAAATGACTTGACACTGCATTTTGAATGCACGTGAAGAGAAAACATGAACTGGGTCGCCATTAAAATTTGCTTTCGGGCACATTTGGAAAATGGGAAAAACTGACCCAGTGGGTTCTGGAATCGTCCTTGGAAACTAGTCAAACGACCATGTGAAACCATAAAAAATTACAAGCATATAGTCATTTGACCCAAGAATACAATGCAATAGATGGCTCATAGAAAGGTGTCATGAGGTGAAAGATAGTAATCCGCCACTTTGCTCAGTTGAACTTTTTTGAAATAGCAGCTGTTTTGGACCAATTAAAACTCATTCAACTGCCAATTTATAAAAAATAGTCAATCAACTCCTGGTGAGCTGCCATCAAACATGCAAGTTCATTTAGGTACCCTGAGCATGTGTAGAAAAGGAATTTGTATGAAACATCATTGATCAAAATTTATTAACAATAAAAGTTGACCACTCACAAAGACTATCAGGAATGCAGATGTGAAACTGAACAAACTACATTCGGTTTCGATCTGCTAAAAATAGAAAATCAGATCATGAGGCTCAAACAAACTGACACCTAAGATAATTTAGGTATGAATAATATGGAACAACATTCTTTCTGACATGAAAGTCAACTAGTTGTGAAATCCAAGCTCAAACAGGAAGTTGTTTTGCAAAAAAAACTGTCTGCAAATAGTAGAACAGTGTCAAAACCCTCTAGCTTCACTTTTCAAAACCTTGACAAAAATCATCGTGGGAAGTTGAAAACTGACACATACATTCACATAGGTCAATTGAGTATGTTTAAAAATGGGTTTTGCATGACAATCAACAGGCTTTAAATTTTGAGCCTCCAAAGTGGGTCCCCTAGACAAATTCTTCAGGTGCACTCCTGAAAGTGCAGAAGAAATTTTTTTGAAATAGGCATCTCAAATTCACAAAATTTGGGAGTGCCATCTATGGCTCCAACTGGGGATTTATGCCCCCTATGGGCATAGCAAGATTCCAGATATCTGGAGAGTAGACCAAAAGTCGAGTCCATCAGGTGTCCTCAAACTGTTCCTTTATTCAACCTTATACTTTCAACTTCACTTGATGCCCTAGGTCACCAAATGAAAAAGGGGAATTAGCATTTACCTTTGTCAAACACAATTTTGTAAAAAGAGTTGATCTCCTTCAACTTATGCTTGCTTTTTTCAAACCACAACAACACTGGTGACTGTATCTTTGCAAACAACAATACCAAACTGCCCTTGTGCAAATGTGAATTTTCTCTCTGTTTAGGTTTGTTATCAAGTGTCAACCAAATCAGATAGACCATATCACTACCACTCTCTTCACTCTTTGATTTTGCATCAACTGACATGATTCTAAAATAATGATCAAAACCGTATGAAAGCATAGTCTGATCACAACCATCTACCTGATGAAACATGTTGGTATCTCCTAACAAGCAATCATTCACAAAATTATCAACATGTTCATAGCCACTATGCATTTGAAAGTCAGGCATACTTTCAAAATGTTGATTATTATTATGTGCCAACAACTGATTACATTCATCATTTAAATCGTTTTCAAGATGAAAACAACTTGCCTTAGTGTTTTTCACATTGCCACATTCTATGAAAACTTCTCCCAACTAACAAAATAGCACTCACATTCTGCTACATGGCTGGAACTATTGAACTCAAACTTATTACTAGTTTGTGTATTAGAATCAAAACTATCACAAGAACTTACCAGAAGATCTTGTTCATCATGCAAACCATCTCCAAGTGCATGGAAAAAATACCCTCATGCATTAGAACCCTTTGTGACTGTTCTTCATCATGTTGGTATTGAGAGTCATCAAAGATTAGAAGTTTGCTCAAAACCGAGCAATTCTGGTTCAGAAGAACAATCTGATTTCTCATTGAAATCAGCATTAACATCCACATGAAAAAAATTATGTCTAGGCTCATTCAAATCAGCAAGCAAAGACTTGTCCAAATCTGCATTACAATCTTCAAAATTTGACTCATTAGATGTATAAGCCTCATGGTCATCTGATGTTTCAAGCTCATCAAAAGAGATATTTGAACTTACATCAGTGTCCATATCTTCATACTCATCATACAGTGCATCATCACAATCAAATTGTTGTTTATCTTCATCCATATTATCATCATCATGATCAACTGGTTCATAACTAGGAGGAACATTAGGAACACATGCATCATACCTTGCATCTAGAAGGTCATCATCACTATCAAAGTCAATAGGGTCTGCACATAACAACAAAGAGTTGTCCTCATCTGCACATTTCTAATATCTTGTGGTCAACAAATCTGAAATTTGTTCACAACTCAATAGATCATTGTTTTGATCTACTGTTTCAACCACTTCCTCTTCTTTACCTTCACTTGAATTGGATGCAATATTAAATCGCAAATTAGGGCATATCAAAGGATTCTCATCTTCAAACTCTAAGAATTCAATGGGCTGATCATAAACTAGATCTCCCCAATCATAGGAGGCAGAATTGCTGACAACATTATCAAACACATGGTCATAACCATACATAGTGAATAAACTGTCTACTTCTCCCTTCTCACTTTCTTCTGGGATGTCATAACAATAATCCACATCACTTTGCATTTCAACATCAGATTGGGTATCATCACTAAACTTGTCACTTGCATCCTCTCGAGGATAAACACAAATGTCTTCACTATCAAACTGAAAACCATCAATGGTTTTCTCATTGCAGCTACTTGTGGCTTGTCTTTCAAACTGAAATTCATCACATACTCTGTTACTTGCAGCTGATAAACTGATGTTCTCAAGAGTATCCCCTAAATCAGAAAAATCCCTTGTCTCACTATGAATACTTGCAACATTGCTACACTCAACACATGTAGGCTTGACATAATCAATTGTATCATCATATTTCTGATCATATATCTCTTCTTCAAAGAGTAAATCCAACTCATATTATTCTTCAGGTTCTTGGCTCGGAAGACTCAACTGTTGATTTCTAGTTGGGTACATTTATTCTATAAGTTGTTCATTAACAACTTCTTCATCATTTGATGATGCATTCTTCTCATTTTTTACCTTCTCAAGTATACACTTGTCTAAGAACATCTGATCATTTTCATTCACACCACTTCTGATTTCATCAAAAGGTTTTCCCATAATTGAAGACAACAAACTTTGAACATACTCATTCCTCTGTTTCTCCAAACTATCCAAAACTGTGTAAGCCATCTGTATACTCAGTATTTCAAAATATTCTAGCAATGCACTAGACCCTTCTTCATAAGCTTCAAAATACATATGGATACAGTCTGATGTACTATATCTAAAAATTTATGGGATTAGTGACAAGGCAACAACAAATCTGTGATTGAAATCAACACTTGACTCTTAATTTTGTTTCTTGATCTGCTTTAACCTCATGACAAGGTCTGGGGGATCTCTTGTAAATTATTCTCTATAAGCAGCCACTAATTTATCCCAGTAAGGAAATGACTTCTCAGGAAAACTTAAATACCAATCCCAAGCTCGTGCTTCAAGAGATCTGACAAAAAATCTCATCTGCATATCTTGATCTCTGAATGAATATTTTTCCATGAAGCTGGAAAAACTTTGAACATGTGCATCTCCTTCAAATATGGTAAACACATCAAATCTAGGAATCTCCTTATAAACTTGAGCTAACATACTTTCAGTTTCATAATCAACCCATGAAAAATCTAACTTAGCAGACAATGGGTCAAAGGAATTGACAACAGGTGCAATGACTTCACAAGTAGACATAGTTTGATGGTCTATTGACCAGGCTTGTTGAAACAACTGGTATCTTTCATCCATTTCTTTAAGTCCTCTTTCAAATACATCATTCCATTCAGGACTGAACCTAGGCTTATTAACTCTTGGGTTCTTACACTTTGGGGTATTAGATGCTTGAAGATTATTATACTTTTGACACTTCTTGACAAGCTGAATCAAAGTATTCACTGGTATAGCTACTTTACATTGGTGATCCATAGATATTACAAATTAAGGCTCACTAATTATGCATAATTACAAGCCTGACCAAATGATGGACAAAAAGGATAGTTACTGACATAATGACAACCTGGACTTGAAAATTATGACAATACAAATGGATGGAAACCCCGAAGATACATAAATACATTCTAACCATCCAAACTAGCAGATATTTGAGCACTAAACATAATTATTTCAATGGAACTGCAATTACGTTCAACATATCCAATAAATGGAAGTGTGCAAACTTAAATTTATTGTTCTTTCCCTTTGTCAGTGCTAACTCACTCAATAGGGAAACAAATTTTCTTATAAGAAGTTCAAATATGGTTTTCATACACAAGTTCTTGAAAACCAAGAGTGAGGAATACTTGGAAACTTTGCATCTGCTGCAAGTTGTCTTCCTGACTAGTAATATTTGTAGATCTGGAACTTTCTTCAAATTTTCAACAGGTTCTATCAATAGAGTCACCACCTCTTTTCACAGAGGACTAAACTTCAAGCAGTATGAAGTTCTTTCATATGTAAACCTCTTTATGAGTTTGTTTCAACCAACAGAGCACCACAAATTACAAAACTGTTCAGGTTCACTGCAACAAATATTTCTCTAGGGTTGAAATCCTTCAAACTTTGAACTAAATTTAGAATGGAAAATTATTTAACTCTATGCAATGACTCTTAAGGCTAGATTCTGCAATTAGAATTTTAACAAATTCTCCCCAGTAGAGTCGCCATTCTGTTGGTGTTTTTTCCCACATAGGATTTGTAGTTCTCCAAGAGGTAGCCAATCCTCTATATTAAAGAACCACAAAGGCTAGTGGCCAACTGACATCTTCTACACTTCTGGCTTTGTAGGACCAAGGTGGGTAAACCTAAACAATGCTCGAAACTTAAAACACTCATACACTGACATTGCTTTATAAAGAAAATAATTCCCAATGAAAATACACTAAGGGAGGCATTAAAAACTTCAAACTTGGCTAAATTCTTAGTAACTCAACCCTCTCTCAGCCATTGGAAAGAAGGACAAACAACAAACTTAAATGGTAAGAATATGAATGATTTTGAATTTAATTTTGTTTCTGAGATGCACAAAACTACATAAAAGATCAGTGTCAATTCTGAGCCATGGATTCAAACACATAAAATGAATTACCCAATAAACAATCTTCAACTAGTGGATTTAAATTTTTGATGCTTTGCATCAACTATTAGTGTCTTGCACCAACAATCCCTCTCTTGTTATCAATCAGATTCTTCTTATCTAATCCCATTTGCACACCTGAAATCACAATCTCCTGCTCAAAGCATTTTAACTATTTCCTTGAAACAAAACAATGAATAGCCAAAACAACCTCATTTAATTTGAGATGATAAATTCAAAGACACTTTATATTATTGAATTTACATGACTGAAAGTGTACAAATATAAAGACAATATGAAGACATTCATGAATGTGCAAACACCTTAATGATGTTAATTGCATAAACTGGTTGAATTTACTCAAGAATTCACAAAATTACAACTTACAGACTCAAACTGACTCGGAATTACAATTCTCTATCTACCCAGCCTAATAGAAAAACTCAGAACCTCATCTCAGAGCCCTTTACAATGAGAGAATAATAGAAGATGTAGAAGAAAAGATGCAAGCAGGAGTAGCCCTAAATTCGATTTGGAAATGTCATCTGGAAGATCCATTCAATGTTGACCAAACTGAAAAGAATATCTCCTCTACTTCTTTTGAAGCAATAGAAATATTCCCTCCAACAAAATTTTCTCATGATTTCCTAGTAACTGAAAGCGTGCCCATGTGGAGAATCTTCAAATTCACCCAACTGGAAAATATCTTTTCACATGCTAAATTATGTTTTTGCTTCTCTTTATGTTTACATCACAATGTTGCACTTTATTTGCAATTTCCAGCCAATATAAAGTATTTAACTTTATAATGGATCCTTCACTTTAATTTCCACTATTCTTTTGCATTATTTACCTCTCATAAATAAAATGATCTATTTAATACAATCACTCTATCTCACAAGGAAAAATATTACATGTGCCCTTCATTTACATTTTAAAATGTTTTCCCAGCAAACACTAAAAATATTCCATAGTAAGAATATTTCTCTAGGTATATTTTCTCATTACCCAAGACATGTAAAATCCCACTATTTAATAGGGCAATATTTTACCATTTAGAAAATTTACAATGGGCCCACCTCGATTTTTAATTAAAACCATTTAATCTTTTGAAAATTAAAAAATGAGCTCCTCCTGTGCATTCTCGCACACCTCGCAAGAATCTTGATGTCGTCATCAAAATTCTGCGAGGTCAGCGAGGTTGGCCCAGAAACATTTAAATTTAAATGTTTCTCTCTTTTAAAAATTTTCTTGAAAAATATCAGCGGGCCCCTTATGTGCCTCGCACACCTCATGAGCTTTTGGCCGATGTCACACTTCCTCTTGTGAGGTCCGCGAGGTTTACCCTAAGACCTCATTTTCTTTTCAGTTTTCTTGAGCACTCCCTGGCTACATTTGATGGATGTCCATCTTTGTCTTGTTGCAAGTCATGCGCCTACTCACTTCCTTGCTTGGAAATTTCTGAAACCTTCAATAAACCATTTTGTGAATAGCCTACACTGGCATTGGTCTTCCCCATAGTTTTTTTTGGTTCTCTCATGGTGCGCCTCCCTCTATCTCCAAGCTGCACCACTCTTTGTTCTAGTTGGTCATGCCTTGCTTGGTGCAGGCCCCTTGCTCCCTACTGCTCCCAACACCCAAGGTGCCATCCTCTTTTCTTCTTCTTTTTGTGGGCCCTGCCCACTGTTTCCTCACTTGGAAACACCCCAAAACTCCCTGTGGCTAGCATATTCTCCCTCACCTGCTAGTTTATCTCATAGAATGAGATGTTTCTTCCTTCATGCGCGCCTCCCTAAGAACCGCTAGTCGGGCCAATTACATTTTCTTGTGAGTTTCCAAACCCTTTTCAATTACTTCATCATGTGCCTATCCATGCTTTGATGGATGCTCCCAGCCATGCATACCCTTGCACTCAGGCTCATTTCCCTCTTACACTGGTGTGTGATCCTTTGAATTGTCCTTGGCACGGGCAATAGAAACAGTGATGTAATTTTTGGAATAATGCATTACAACTGCCAAATGCATCTGTTTGAGAATTTCTAAAATAAATCAGTCTTGTGTGCAACAAGTATAGTGTGCCATCTCTAGATGATAGCACCTCCATTGAGCTCCTTGACACACACATCATGGCTGCTCCATTTGCTATAGAGTTTCTAATGTAATCTCAACATTCATTTTGTGCTTGTGTGATTGTGGCAATGGCATTTCATGAAACCTGCCATAATTGGGTCTTTTTCAGGCAACTACTCCAATAAGGCATGACACATATAACCTCATTCCCATTTTCATGATGGAAGTTGCTTAAAGGTTTCCACGGCCTTTTCAACAAATCTATTTTGAGTTTCACTCAATCATGGCACCCCATGAGATTGCATTAACAGAGGACTGTGCAATATAATGTTGGCATTGAAATCCCATTCCAAAATCTTAGGAATGATGCCAAGTTTCCCCTAGCTATGCCATTTGACTTGTAGTATTACATTTACTTATCGGTGCAAGTGCCTCATGTCTATTTTATCTGCATTGGGGAAAGAAATCTATCCCCCCAAAGTTGTTCCATGTGACATATTGGTTATAATCTCACATTTGATATTGAGGGAGAGAGAGCAGAGCCTCTGTCTCAGGCAATTTGTCCCATAATAGTGGATTTTCCCCTCATTGCCTCAATTCTTTTCCTTCACAATGGTGATTCAATAAAAGAATTTCATCTATAAACTCAATTGCTTTTCACAGATGTATTGCAAGCTAGAAATCATTTGAACTTCCATTAATAAATTATCATATCCCAGCTGACTAGACTCAACATTTACAACCTCATAAAAAAATTTCATTTTCAAACAAGTTTCACCCTCAAATGACTTGACACTACGTTTTGAATGCACATGAACTGAAAACATGAATTGGGTCACCATTAAAATCTACTTTCTAGCACATTTGGAAAATGGGCAAAACTGACCCAGTGGGTTCTAGAATTGTCCTGGGAAACTGGTCAAACGAGCAGGTGAAACCATAAAAAATTGAAAGCATATAGTCATTTGACCCAAGAATACAATAAAAAAGATGGATCAGAGAAATGAGTCACGAGGTGAAATATATTAATCCGCCAATTTTCTCAGTTGAACTTTTCTGAAACAACAGTTGTTCTGGACCAATTAAAACTCATTCAACTACCAGGTTTATAAAAATAGTGAATCAACTCCTGACCAGCTGCCATCATACATGAAAGCTCATTTAGGTACCCTAAGAACGTGTGAAAAAGGAATTTGCATGAAACATCATTGATCAAAATTTATTAACAATCAAAGTTGACCACTCAGAAAGACTGTCAGGAATGCAGATGTGAAACTGAAAAAACTGCATTTGGTTTCGATCTGCGAAAAATAGAAAATCAGATCATGAGGCTCAAAAAAACTAACACCCAAGATCATTTAGGTATGGAGAATATGGAACAACATTCGTTCTGACATGACAGTCAACTGGTTGTGAAATCCAAGCTCAAACAGGAAGCTGTTTCGCAAAACAAACAGTCTGCAAATAGGAGAACAGTGTCAAAACCCTCTAGCTTCACTTTTCGAAAGCCTAACAAAACTCATCATGAGAAGCTGAAAATTGACACATACATTCACATAGGTCAATTGAGTATGTCTGCAAATGGGTTTTGCACTAAAATCAATAGGCTTTAAATTTCAATCCTCCAAAGTGGGTCCCCTAGACAAATTCTTTAGGTGCACTCCTGAAAATTCAGAAGAAATTTTTTTGAAATAGGCATCTCAAATTCGCAATATTTGAGAGTACCATCATGATCCAAATAAATACACTAAAGAAAAAAAAATTGGCACCTTGACTGCATTTGAAATGAGGAAGTTTGGAAAAGAAAAGGAGAAAACCAAAATAGCCTTCAAAGCAACAAAGTCAGAAGATGATCCAGTTATTGAAGTTTTAGAAGAGTTGTAAGAAAATTTTACAAGGAATTTGAAGAAAGGTACTAGTAAGTACAAAGGTATGTTACCTTTTAAATGTTTCAATTGTGGAAATATCAGCCACTATGCTTCAAGATATCCAAATAGAGCCATACACAAGAAGAGAAAAGACAATAAAGACAAATTTTAAAAAACTATATTATGTTAAAGAAGATACTCAAAATTTTGATGAATCTGATATTGACGGTGATAAATATGAATGCATGTTTCTAGCCTTAGACAATAAATCAGTGTCTGCTAACCATGGAAGATGTGCAAGGGAATGTTGTCTATAAAATAAGAAGTAAGAGATGGAAGGTACTCTGGTTACTAACTTTCATGCTAGACAAGACAAAGACTATTGGGTAATTGGCAATGGCTACTCAAATCATATGACCAAAGACAAAATTAAGTTTACTTAACTTGGAAAGTATGATGGAGGATTAGTCATGTTTGGAGATGATTCTAGTGCAAAGATTCTTGGAAAAGGAAAATTAGTTTTGATAGAAAACACAATACTGATGATGTCTATTATGTTAAGGGCTTAAGGAATAGCCTCTTGAGTGTTGGAGGAATGTGTAACAAATTGTATAGGAGAAAATTTTCAACCCTTACTCAAATTCCCCTTTTTCCCTTCCTCGGTTTAAAAATCCAATTTTTGAGGCTAAATTCTACCTAAGCCCACTACCTCCCATCCACTTGGCACCTATTTTGAGTGTCAATAGAAGTGAAACTATCAGGGACACCCACACAACATGGAGATGTCTGCATGACATGCTTACATCCCTAGCAGATTCCTATGGTTGGATTCTATAAAGGCATTACACATCCCATTGGAAGTCAAATTTTAACACCTCCCTTCAATTGATCGAACCAAATAAAGTCATTTCCTTCATCCTTTCTTCAAATTCTCCCACCTTCATCCACTTTGGAGGTTGGTTGATCTCTTACACACTCATTCATAGGTGTAAGCTTTCACTTCAAGCAAGATTTTGCACTTCATAACAACATTCTCATCACTCCATCACTTCAATAGAGCATGTGTAGGACAAACACCATTGCAATAGAGGCTTGAGTTCCTCTCATTTTCTACCCCACTAGCCTTGAGCACTTTGGGTAGGGGTGGTAAGATCCATACTCCTCTTCTCTATTACTTGGTTGAGTTAGCATATTACTATTTGGTAGTGTGTTAGTGTTCTATTTCTTTCATTTCATTCTTTATCATACTATTTATATATCATTACAAACTTGGCTATCTGTGGAGGTGGAAACACCAAAATGGGGGTCTGACTGAGGAAGACCCCTAAACATCCCCCAATAATTTCTCTCTTTTGTGTGTAGGTGGAGATATCTTGGACCGAGCTAGCGAACAAGCTATTGGGTGAGATTGTTCTTGTCACCCTTGCTTTACTCTATTTTCTTTATCACATCCCTTTATATGTCTCATACTTCTTAGTGTTATTTTTTTCTCTTAGAAACCACTAGCTAGGCTGATAGTCCATTTTCCAATGATCAAACCTTATCTTTTTGGTCCTCTAGTCCTATGGAAAGTAACATACCTGAGAGACACCAACGTGTCGTGTTGTCATCCTAGAATTGCACTTATATCCTCTAACAAAGAGCTATATGAGACACATTGTTGATCCTAAAATTTGAATAGCCTAGTCTAATTTCAAGTCTTGGTTCTATAGAGTGATCAAAGGGCCTCATAGTCTGTATCATTCTCATCCTACGTCTCTTAAAATTCCTTTAAACTAAGGTAAGTTATGGCAGCCTATTGCTCTCGGCCCTCTGTGACTTGGGGCCTTGACGTGGTTGGTCCCACTCTCTTACAATTTTGGTGAACCCAATGTGAACCAACATCTACTCATTTGTCAGTGTTTGGAGATTTCTCTTGTACCCTCTAATTGTCGTACCCCTATGTGCTATGAAGTTTTATGAGCATCACAACCCAATCCACAACCTCTAGGTATATTGTTACAAGAATTTTGTGATACATTTTAATGGAGAAGATGAAGGTACCTTCGAGTTTCACTATTGGTTTGTTCTCTAGTTCTTTTATTGTCCTTGCTATGCAGGAGAAGGTGTCACAAGGTGAGTCCAAATTCCTTGATGAAACTGACCACATCCATACTCCTCTTGTGTCTCCTACATCATAATCCATAGATGAGCATGAAGCTATCCACATTCCTTTTGAATATGTTGCTAGTCTAAGAAAAGGGTTAAGTGCTTTGGAAAATCACTTGGAAAAATACCTGAAGATGGATAGGGCCTCTAAGGTTATCAGTGAAATAAAATATATGGTAGGAAAAGACCGAACAGGTGTGGAACTCTTGGCTATTCTCACTAGCTTGATTGAAGTGTAAACCCCCTCGAATCATGGTAGCATGATACAGGGTGGCCCCTTCGAGGAGAATGAGAGATAGTTAGGCATATCTATGCCTCCCACATCCATGTACATGGCTAACATGGTCCCTTCCATCATGATCCCCACTACTTCAAAAAGTTTTGAGACTATCAAGGTAAACAAAACCCCCCTAGGTTTTCACTTCACCCCTCTTGTCACCTCCATTAGTGGAGGATTTGGCGAGATGGTTAGTGGAGGCTTTGGTGGTGGCAGCTTCGATGGAGGAAGTAGCACTGGTTGAAGTGGTTTTGAAGGAGGTCATGGGGTTGGATTTAGAAGTGGCAATGGCTCTGATGGAGGTGATTTTGGTGGTGGTGGAAAAAGAGGCAGATATGGTGGTAGTCATGATGATGGTCCTGGTGGTGGCTCTGGTGGAATTTCCACTAGTCCTTTATCTTCTAATGACCCAATTTTGAACACTCTTCTTCAAAATATGGGTAATATGAAAAACTAGCTAGCAAACCTTTCCCAAGCTTCTACCTAGCTTATCTTCCATACCTCCTTCTAACATATATCCCATTATTGGTAGTGATTCTAAACACTCCTTTCCCACAAGGGATGGAGATTCCTAAATTTGAGAAATACAATGGAAAAGGGGACCTGCAAACACATGTTTCCATCTTTAATTTCTTATGTACAAATTTCTTCCATCATCATGCATTGATGGAAAAATTGTTCCCTCGATCTCTCAAGGACAAAACACTCGAGTGTTACTATTCCTTGCCTGACAATTCCATCTTTATGTTTGATCAGCTTGTGAACTAGTTTCTATGATAGTTCCAAGCCAACATTGGACATGAGATGACCTTTTCTGACCTTGTTTGGTGTAAATAAGGGGATAATGAGAAGATTACTAATTTTATAACGTGATAGAAATCACTCTTTTCAAAAATCCCATACCCATTACTTGATTCTGATGTGCATAAGGTGTTCATAGGGAACTTACAAAGGCTTTGGCAAGAGAAGTTTGCCCTTATGAAATACCCTTCTTTCATGCATTTGTGTGCAGCCCTACGGGAGTATTTATAGATGGTAGTTCAGTTTGGAGGACCTCTCTTGTGCTCTCATCCTGAAGGGAAGTCCATTGTATCAATCTACAGAAAAGGAAAGGTCATTGCAAATGTAGTAGCCAATGTGGATAACAATAGCCTTAGATATGACTGAAAGTTCAGAAAGTTATCAGAATCTTATTCCTCCATCTTAAAGAAGTTGTTGAAGGATAAGATTGTTAACTTGTTGGGTCCTAAACCCATTAGGGGACCTTACCCTAATTGGTATGATGCAAAAACCTATTGTCAATACCATCGAGTTAACATACATGATACCAAATGTTGCATGCACTTTTTTCATTAGATATAGGATCACATCAAAGAAGGTACTATTCATCTTGATGGAAGTAAACAAAATATGAACAAATCAGTGAAAAAAGTTAATAGTGAATTGTAGATATACATGGACCCATTTTTGTCACATTCTACTAACATGATTATTGATCCCACCAATTCTATTTCTCAACCTAAAGCATATGTTAACATGGTTAATGTTACTCTTTCTCCTCATCTTGTGACCAGTTCACTAGATATAACATTCACTCTACAAGATGTGCCAAAAAAGGATAAACCTTATTTTCTTTACATTCCCAATCACTCCAATGAAAACATTATGATAGGAATCTTAGTCAACTCTGCGAGTAGAGTGACTGTCATCACGGAGGAGACTCTATTTTCGAACTCCCTGCAAAAGGAGGAATATGAAAAAACAAAATCCACCATCCATACACATGATGGTCTTGCTCTTAAACCATATGGATTGATAATGTTGTCCATCTTGGATAGACCTAGGAACATAGACATGGTTTTCAATGTTATTCCTAAGTCGGACCTATTCAGGGTGAAGCTAGGTATACCTTGGCTAGCTTCCATGAATAGGATCATGTCTATGATTCATAAGTGTTTAAGGTTTTCCCATGAAGGTTTTGTACATGTGGTGCATGATATTGGATACCAACCTATGGTATCCCATGGGGGATATTCATTGGATCACTTTTGGCCCACCCCTCTTCAGGGAAAAATTTAGTGGCAAATATTCACCAATTGGCTAATAATAGAAATCAGAAGCTTCAAAAATGGCGAATAGTACAAGCTAAAATGAAGACTGAATCGCCAGGGTTTTACGAAAAAATAATTTTATCTCGATTAATTTTCCATGTAAATGATGCATCATCAAAACTGATTCGCCAATAGTTTATACAGTAACTAAAAAATTTAATTATATTCGCCAGTAATATTATATTCCTCCAATTAATTTTGGGGCAATATTGCAACTAATAATAAAATACTATTTAATTTTAGGAATATTTTCTTTTATCTATTTCCATAGATTAGTTTTTTAATCAAACGGTTGCAGGTTGATTCCAGGCCCTAATACACATGTGCCTTTTAAAAGGCTTGTTGAGGCCCGAAATTTATTTTGGGCCACATGATTAAATCTAATCACATGGCCCAAAACAAACTTCGGGTCTCAACGAGCCTTTAAAAAGGCACATGTGTATTAGGGCATGGAATGAACTTGCAACCATCCTTCGTTCTATCGGTGAGATGCCAGATAATGTTTCCTCGATAAGAGATTGGGATGGGGGTTCCGCCGATGAAGCATTGTTAGGCCGATGGTATTGAATTTTGTTGGGAATGGGGGAAGATCTGCCCCTCGACCCTGCTTGTATCATGATAGGAGCGCACCGAAACTCACTAGGATTTGCCACTATGATTATTATTTTTGCCAATTATTCATTAAGATTCGCCAAGATTTGACATTTTTTTTAATACTGTGCATAAGATTCACCAAGAAAATTAATATTTTTTTTCAAATAAAAGGAAAGATTCGCCAGGATTTTACACCTTTGTCGAGGGGGGGATTTTCTTAAAGTTATCCCTACCCCTCTTGGTCTTCTCCTTTTGAGAATGGACCTACATTATAAGAACTACACAAAGTATAAGATTGGGAATAAGGGATAGCTGAAGTTGACTCTTCCTGTAGCAGAGCCACTAGTTGCTTCCTCTTCTTGAAAGGGAAAGGAGAAGATTTCTCCTTCTTGGGCTACCTCATCTCCTCCCCTCTCTTGGGAGGAGTATTGGATGAGTAAGCTTTGTCTTTACCTATTGAATCTGATGGTGCTTGCTTGGTATAGACCCAAGATCAAGATATCAGATATCCCTACCAAGTCTCTTGGGCCTTGGTACTACTTATATGGAAGAAAAAAAGGCTCATGAAGAGAATTTGACCCGTAGCCTCATTTTCTTCTTGCTCCTAAATTAGTTAATAGGAAAATGCTCATTGTTAAGGCACTAGAGCCAATTCCCCTTGCTATTTCAGAATCCATCCCTCTTGCTCCCATCTAGGAACCTATCCCTCTATTGGAAATAGTTGTGGAGGACACTCACATGGATGAGTAGAAGCCTTTTGTCCCTTTGCAACCTCTGGCCTCTAGATTGAAGAGTCAGAGAAACCACCTTACGCGTGAGCGCAAGCACTAATGAAAGGATTTATTGGCTGAGCAAGCCACCTCACAAAGGAAGGAGAGTAGACAACTATTCTTGTATCAGAACCTCCTATAGAATCCTCCTCTCTCCTCCCCTTTTTTTCCATTCAAACCAGTTCTATATTACTTTTGACTTTCATTACGAGTGCACATGCACCTAGAAAGGTGCAAGTGTTCATCACTCCTTCAGTGGAACCACCTTTGTTAACATTTGTCTCGGATGTCCCACCTTTTCCAAAGCCCATAGATATGATTGAAACTTCGGTTATATCTATTGCAATTCTTTCTTCCTCCTTTACCTCTACTCTTCTTGCCTCATCTATGGGGAGTTCACCTACCCCAATGAAGAAGGTATAGAGTGGTCCTTCCAGAAATGGACATAAGAGGAGCCTTCCTTCTCCGAAAGGTGGCCATGTGCTAAATTGTTCTGTCCTATTGAGAAAACCATTCTAGTCTTCTCATGAGCTTAGCAGTGAACCCCGGATGTAATGTTCCCCATCCATTGAGGTGAAACATGGCACTCCCATTAAGTGCATGTTTAACTCAATGGATGGAGTTATGAACTTGTCAGCAATCTTCACAAATTCTTTGACCCTAGACCCACAAGATTTGAGTGATGGAGACCTTATAGGTCCTTCTTCCTTAGCCCTTGTTGTGGGAGGATCAGAAGCTCCTCCCCTTAACATTCAACCACTGCAGGCTCATCCTCCTTCCCCCTACAATTATCTAGAGTGGGAATTTGATTACCTCTTGGTTGATCAGTGTTAGGGGGAGACCCCTTCTTGATCTTTAGATTAGATGTGTGTGTATTGTGATGTTTCTCCCCCATAATCATTCTATATGTGTCTAGATGACCCTCATCACCCCTATTGGTGCTTGGATATAGGCGTGGTGTTTGTATCGTAAACCTTCTTCTATTTGTATCATCATTCTTCCATGTTTGTGATTATCTTTCAAAACATTGGGGATGATGCAAAGTGTTGCGAGCATTTAGACTTCCTTCCATGTTGACCCAATTTTTTATTATTACTTTCTCTTTCATGCATTCTTCTTGATCTGGTTGGGGATTGATGATCTTTCACCTTGCACCATGGCTACCTACTATTTACATGAGAAAATGTAGATCTTACCCTACGAAACCATACCCCCCTATGCCCTTTAGTCATGTTCTATTTTCTTTTTCTCTCTCCTTTATCTTTCTCTCTTCTTTGCTTGAGTTGTCCCTCTCATGTGTGACAACACCACTTTTACATTACTTGGTCTTTAGAAAGATCATTTGTTTCCAACAAATATTTTCTTAAGAACCTCACACACTTCTTTGTTAGAATTGAATTCTCCACATGAAAACCCTAATGAAACATGCTTCCTTCATCATGGATTCATAAATAAAGAACTTGAGAACCTTCCTCCAAAGTGGGAATAGATGTTAGCTTCCCCTCACATGGAGGCATATTCTTCCTTTTGAATTCCTTGATGAAGTGAACTCTTTCAAAAGGATTCCTTGATGATGGATTGATTCAAGAAAGAATACACCAACTTTGAAACAACATGTCCCTTGACTAGACCCTTTCATTTACACTGGATTCCCAAGGAACCCCTTCAAAATTCTTCTTTATAGTGTCTATCTTGGGGGCAGCCCGACTAGACCTATTTCTTATCTTTTCGTCTAGCTCAGGGGGAGCCTGACTAGACCTCACTTTTCAAATAGTGCACCCATTGAGTGGACCCCTTTTCCTTTTGAAGGGTTCGCAAGGGACCCCTTTTAAAATCTTCCAACTTGGCGACGATTTGTGTGACTATTTGTTTACTAGTCTGTGTAGCTGCTTCTTGACATGTTCTATCTGTGGGTAAACATGTCACCATTTTTTGACTTTGTGAAGTCCACTTTTCTTGGTTTCCCTCATGTGAGAGTTCTTGAGGGGTACCTTCCTTGTAGGCTTGTAGGCCTATAAGGCACTTTTCTTAGTTTCCTTCCTTTGATAGTTCTTGGAGGATACTTTCCTTGAAGGTTTTTGGGCCTCCAAGGTGCTTTATTTCTTCAAATTCATATTTCGATTGAAATATGAATTCCTTTGCTTGTCCTACACTCTCGAGCTCACCAAATCATGGTCTACTTCCTTAATGATTTAGGTATACATTTCTAGCCCTAATAATTCTTTGATCTATTTTACTGAATCACTCATCAGTATTTGTTCTCACTAAAGTGGGGGAACAATATATATGAGTGAATTTTCACCCCTTTTGCAAATTCCCCTTTTTCCCTTCCTCACTTTATAAAACCAATTTCGGAGGCTAAATTTCATCTAAGCCCACTTCCTCCCATCCACTTGGCACCTATTTTGAGCGTCACTAGAATTGAAACTATCAGGGATGAATGTGTAGTGCAGAGACGTCCACATGACATGCTTACATCCTTGGTTGATTCCTATAGCTAGATTCTACAGAGGTGTTACACTTCCCATTGGAATTTGAGTTGTAATGCCTCCCTTCAGCTGATTGACCTAGATATGGCCATCTCCTTCATCCTTCCTTCAAATTCACTCACCTTCTTCCATTTTGGAGGTTGGTTGATCTCTTACAAATCATCCATAGGTTCAAGCTTTCACTTCAAGCATTCAAGCAACATTTTGCACTTCATAACATCAATCTCATCACTCCATCACTTTAATAGAGAAAGTGTAGGAAAAACACCATTATAGAAGAGGCTTGAGTTCCTCTCATTTTCTCCCTCACTAGCCTTGAGAACTTAGGGCAGAGGTGGTAAGCTCCCTACTCCTCTTTTCTATTACTTGGTTGAGCTAACACATTATTGTTTGGTAGTGTTTTAGTGTTCTATTGCTTTCATTTCTTTCTTTATAATACTATTTCTATATCATTCAAAACTTGGCTATCCATGGAGGTGGAAACACCAAAATAGAGGTTTGACTAAGGTAGACCCCTAAAAAACCCCCCAAGAATTTCTCTCTTTTGTGTGTAGGTGGAGATATCTTGGAGCGAGCTGGAAAACAAGCTATTGGGTGAGGTTGTTCTTGTCACCCTTGCTTTAATCTTTTTGATTTATCACATAATTTTATATGTCTCATACTTCTTAGTGTTATTTTTTTCTCTTAGAAACCAATAGCTAGGTTGATAGTCCTATTTCTAGCCATCAAACCTTGAACTTTTTGTCCTTTGACCATACAGATGCTAGCACACCTGAGAGATGACAGTGTGCCATGCTTTCATCCCATAACCAAATTTTTTTCCTCTGATAGAGAGCTATCTGAGAAAAATATTTGATCTTGAAAATTGTCTTGTTTAGTCTCCTTTTGAATCTCGGGTGTGCAGAGTGATCAAAGGGCCTCATAGTCCTCATCATTCTCATCTCACCTCTCCTAACGTTCCTTTAAACTGAGGTAAGTTAGGGTAGCCTGCTGCTCTTGTCCCTCCATGACCTAGGGCCTTGGCATGGTTGGTCCCCCTATCATACAAAAAAGGATTTAATCTTGTGTTTTAGGATAATACTTGTGAGATCATAAAAGTGTCTAGAGTTGTTGTAGTTGTAGGAAGAAGAAAATATGGAAACATCTATTAGCTTAAGGGTGTTGGTCAGTGTTTTTTGACTCAAGTAATCAAAGTTGGCTAATGGCACCAGAGGATGGGACATGTAAAATTTGACAACCTAATCAGAATTAGTTCAAGAGAGTATTTCAGGGATTTGCTAAAAATCCCAAAGACTACCTATTCTATTTATAGAAGTTGTTAGTTGGGAAAACAAACAAGTTGTGGATTTAAAGGAAAAGAACAATCATCTATCAGAATTTTGGAATTGATTCATATAGACCTCTATGGTCCTTCAAGAATAATAATTCTTAATGGTGATAGGTATTTTATGCTTTACATTGATGATTATTCTAGAATGGTATGGGTTACTTTTCTTAAGGAGAAAGATCAAGATCTAGATAGATTCAAGGTGTTCAAAGCTATGGTAGAGAACGAAGTGAACCTAAAAATAAAATGTTTAAGGTCTGGTAGAGGTGGAGAATTAACCTCTAATTATTTTAACATGTTTTGTGAAGAGCATGGTATAAAGAGGCATCTTTCTACTCCTAGAACTCCTTAGCAGATTGGAGTTGTTGAAAGGAAGAACTAGATAGTTCAACTGGAAGCAAGAACATGATGAGTGAGGAAATTTTTTTTGAGGTATACTAGAGAGAATCAATTCACACTATTTTCTATATTCTTAATAGATTTTAGATCAAAGAGAAAAACACAAAGACTCCTTATGAGTTGTGGTATGGTAAAATTCCTACTGTCAAGTACTTTAAGATGTTTGGAAGCAAATGTTATATTAAAAGAAATGATGAGAATCTAAGAATTTTTGATGCAAGATGTGATGAAGGTATTTTTCCTGGATATGCAACCAAAATTAAATCATATAGATGCTACAATAAAATATTGAGAAAGATTGTTGAAAGTGCAAATGTAAAAGTTGATAAAAATGTGCATAGTTCAGTCGAAATAAGTGAAGATGAACCAAATGAATTTTTTTGTAGATAAGAGAAAGAGAAGGATAAGGAAGAAGAAGAACAAATTGAAGAAGAATATGCTTTGGAACCTACTCCTAAGACTCCAAAGTATGTAGAGAAAAATAATCCAGAAGAATAGATAATTGGAGACAAAGGCAAAGGTGTAACAACAACAAGAAAATTTGTAGTAGCTAAGATAAATTTGTGTTTAATTTCCAAGATAGAACCTAAAATAGTGTTTGTGAACCCCAATCCTATACCTGCACAAGTACAAGAGGAAAACACATTGGTAAGCTCATATGAAAGATAAAACAAGGATTCCCCATGAAATCCATTTACTATGCTCAAAATAGGAAAAACAAGAACAAAACATGAAAAGATAAAGCGATCCTAATTAATCATGCAAACTCTTGATCCCATGGGGGAATTGGTGCCAGTTGGTGTGTTGAAATTGGCCCTTTCCCAACTCCTTTGTTGCAATGTTGATGATTTGTGGATGATTGAATCTCCTTGATGAGATTTTGGCATAACCTTGCTATGAAATCATGAAAATGATGAACAATTGCTATGAATTAGGCAAAATTAGCTCTCAATGTGAAGAGAGTAACTTTTCTCAGATTGTGGATGATAGAATGAGAGGTAGAGTCTCATTTATAGATTCCCAAATTGGAAAAGAGAGTGAAATTGAGAAATGTGGGATCATTCAACATCCAATGGCCAAGTGCCACTTGTCAAGATGTGAATGGTTGAAGGTTGTACACATTTTGGTCAAAGTGCCAATAAATGATATGAGATTCAAATTTGAAATTTGAATGTGACATGTTGAAGGGAGAAGTAAATGGAGTTAATGTAACTTGGCTCAAGGCCAAGGACATGTAAGATGAGTGAATGATGTTTTGGAAGGACAAATCCACTTATATTTGAATTCAAATTTGAAGGAATATTCCTCCCTTATTCCATGTTGAGAGAAAATAGAAAACTTAATAAATAAAAGTAATTGATTTATTGTGCAAGTTTCATTCTCTAGAGAGAATGTGACATGGATTTAGGGTTAAATTAATCAGGATTAATTAATTTAATGAGAGTTTTAGGAGATGTCACAATTTTGACTCAAATTTATGCATTGATTTAAATAAAATTGAGAGGAAGGGTTTAATTAAATAAATGTTTTGATTTATTTGACTAAAAGGGGATAATGTTAGATTAAATCAAATAAGGTTTAATTTATTCAATTTAATAAGAATACTTTAGAGACTTAATTTAAATAAAATGAATTATTTAAATGAACAAAGATAGACGATTGGATTAAATTAATTAATTTAATCAAGAAAGGAGAAAGACCTAATTAAATAAATAATGATTTATTTAATTAAGGGATGAAAGGTGATGATAAACTAAGAGTATGATTCAGGATAAAACAATGTTAGTAAGATCAAGATTAGGTGGATGTATATTTTACATGTCTATAGTGTTTGAAGCATCCAAAGATGAAAATTCGGTTAGATCCATGAAAGATGAATTACAACAGATAGAGAAAAATAAGACATGGGAGTTGGTTCCTAGACTGGTAAACAATAATTAAATTGGTACAAAATGGGTATTCATGAATAAGTTGAATGAGGATGGTGAATTAGTAAGAAACAAAGCAAGGCTTGTGTGAAAAGGTTATTTAGAGGTTGAAGGAATAGACTTTGAGGAAACATTTTCTTTCATGGCAAGAATGGAGGATATTCAGATGTTTTTGTCATTTTTTGCTCACAAAGATTTCAAGGTATACCAGTGGATGTTAAGTCTGCATTCTTGAATGGAGATTTGGAGGAAGAGGTCTACATGGAACAACCAAAGGGATTTCAGTTATCAGATCAATTGGATATGGTTTGTAAGTTAAAAAAGGCACTATGTGGACTCAAATAGGCTCCCAAAGCATGGTATGCAAGGTTGGACAAGTATTTGAATCATAAAAGGTTCAACAAAGGCTCTACATATAGTAATAATTATTTCAATATTGAATGAAACAAAATCTTGATAGTTGTAGTGCATGTTGATGATATTATCTTTGGAGGAAATGAGGGTATGTGAAATTTTTTTGCAGAGGATATGCAAAAAGAGTGTGAAATTCCCATGATTGGTGAGTTGAATTTATTCCTTGGAATTCAAGTGAATCAAACTAATAAGGGAATATTCATTTCACAATCAAAGTATGTTAAAGAACTACTGAAGAAGTTTGGAATGGATGACTGCAAACTGGTCTGTACCCCTATGGTGACTAGATGCAAACTAAGTAACCTGATGATGAATCTCCTAAAGCTAATTAGAGCAAGTATAGATCTATGATTGGTGGACTACTATGTATTACTACTATTAGACCAGATATCATGCATGCAATATGTTTTGTTTCCACATTTCAAGAAGAAACAAAAGAAACACATGTTACAGTTGTGAAAAGGATATTCAGATATCTAAAAGGGACTCCAGATTATGGTTTGTGGTATCCCCAGGATACTGATTTTACTTTAAATGCTTACACTGATGCAAATTGGGTTTGTTGTGTAGATGATTGGAAGATTACAAGTGTTGGTGCATTATTTCTTGGATGCAGGTTGGTTTCATGGATAAGAAAGAAACAAGATTCAATTTCTTTATCCACTACAGAAGTTGAGTACATTGCAACATCTTGTTGTACACATGTATTAGGGATGAAGAAAACATTGAAGGATATAGGAGTGATGTGTGATGATCCTATCCCTATATTTTGTGATAATACAAGTGCAATAAATATTTTAAAGAATCTAATAATGCATTCAAGGAAAAAGAATGTATCTATCAGATATCATTTCTTAAGAGAGAAGGTATTGGTGAATGAAGTTAGGCTTGAATATGTTCCTATAAAGGATCAGATTGCATATATATTTACTAAGGCTCTTCCTAAGGATATTTTTTAGTATCACCAAGAGAAGTTGGGGGTTAGCGTCCCTCCTTCTTTGACCTAGGTGCACATAGAGGTGCATCATTCCAGTGGATCTACAAATTCATCATCTATCTAGAATCATGATCGGGGTCTACTCCTCAGGGGGAGTAGGAAGTATCATTGTTGCAATATGATATGTTAGTTGTCATGGGTGAACTCATAAGTGGGAGTGATCATAATTTAATATGTATAAAGAATCATGTAATAAATTTAATTTTCCATTGATGTTAAAGGGGGAGAGAGATCCATGTGAAAAATTCTATCTATATCTAAAAATTTCAAAGGGAGAGAGAGAATCTTGTAAGGAAGAGAAAGTGCAAAAATGTTGTGTAGGTTGTCTAATCTAAAAAAAAAGAGAGAGAGTGTGTATGTTGTCTTTGGTAGTTTTTCACATCATGTGTTTCCATCAATGACAAAGGGGGAGATTGTTGCAAGTATGAATGAGTATGGTGGTGTTTTCATTAATGTTTTCATTGATGTCAACATAATACAGGTTGTTGCAGTGACAGGAGTCAAATGATTATAGGTGGTGCATGTGTAGTTGAGATACTATAGAGATGTTTTGATTACATGGAGCTATATTTATGGTGTTGTAGGTGTGTTGATATGATGATTTATCAAGTTCTTTTGAGAAAATTAATAAATAGTGAAGACAAAATTGTGTTTGTTCATAATGTGCTCTGGTAATGTGTTTTGAATTTCTTCTATGTTGATCCTATGCTTGTTTAGATCTATATTATTGTTTACGGGCATCCTTGGGTGATATATCTTGGATTATAGGTTCTAGTTTGATGAAGAGTGAAAGTTGTGTTCATTGGTTTGTGAATTGGTTTGGCAGAGTTGCTTGTTTGTGGACTACGAGAAATGTATCTACTTTATTGGTTTCTTTTAGTTCTTGCATATGTAGAAGAAGGTATCTAATATGTCTTCAAATGTATGGTTAAGTGTTTTATTTGGTCGACATTTTATCTTCTTGTTGCTGATGCGTGTACTTGAAATTTCATTGGTGTTTGCATTAGGCTTGTCCGACTTGCTGTTTACACATTATGCAGAGAATAAGTATCAATTAAGTAAGTGTTTGATTGATCCAAGATGTTGTTTTGGGTCCTGGTAAAGTAGTGATTTGGTTCACTCTCGTTCTTATCCACCATGGGAATGTTAATTCATCGACCTAATTTGAATTTGTAAAATAAAGAATGTGTATCCAACCTTGAAGAAAGTTTCTAAGGTTGAAGTTGGTATAAATACAAGGCAAGGTGTTAATTTTTGCAAGCCACAAGTGTGAGCAGCGAATTTTGTGTGAAATATCATGCAAAAGTGATCTAAGGCAGCAAGAATTTCAATGTGTTAGAATCCTAAAGGAAGTGAGTTGATGGTGTCTACAATTGTTTAATCAAGCCTGTGAATGTGTGGAAGTTATAGTGGTGGATCTTCTGTTGCATTGAGATAATGTTCTCTATCTAACACTATTCTTTATATGTTTATGTATTTGTAGGTAGTGAGCCTCCCATTTGGACAGTGAGTTCTATCTTAGGTAGTGAGCCCTTTGGCAGTGAGCCTCTATGTATTCGGTGTTACAATTACTCTTACATTGTGAGCTAATCCTCACCATGGATTTTACCTTATAGGGTTTTCCACATAGATCTGGTGTCTCTAGTATTTTATTTATGTTATCTAGATTTCATGTTTACACTTAATAATAGATTAAAATGAGTGGAGTTTTTTAAGATCTGTGGTTAATATGAATAGATACAACTCATTCACCCCCACTCTTAGTTGTTTTGTTCATTTCAAAAAAGTTATGGCTAACAACAGGATCTACATGCTAAGGAAGTTCTTCATGCATGAAATTGGGAATAAAGTTTAGAATGGAAAAGAGAGCAGAAAAGTAGAATTTGATGAAACTCTTGCAAAGTTCAGGTTAATGATTGATTCTTTTGGTCATTGTTATGATGGGAAATATTCTAAATAGTCATCCTAGAATAAAGGATTTTACTGTGATTTTGAGAGCATCTTCTATACGGTAGGTTGTCTTAGATTAAATAAATGAAACAAACAATTGTGAAAGAGCCAACAATTTTGAATTTGAAACAATGGTGTCTTATGTATAGACTCCCCTTATTATTTTCTCCTAGAATAAGGTATAACAATTTAAAATTTTAAACAATGGTACATGAAGAACTATTTATTCTATCTATTATGCTACAACAATTAACCATAGGAAGAACATATCCATATCAGCATAAAATACTAAGTTCAATTCATCTCAAACTCTATTGTACCTGAGTCAGATAGTACTTGAGCTTCTGATGAAACCTATAGTAGAAAATTATAGTCTCCATCTGAAGGAACCATCTTTGGAGCTCTTCCCTGAAATTAGGGTTGAAAAAATTAGAATAAAATCAATACCATAATTCTAAAGCAACAATTTGTATCAAGACAAATGTCAAAAAGTATAATTAAAAAGATAAATCCTTACAATTGGACCTCAAATTGGACCAAGCAGATTTATGATTTTATTTTAGAATGTAGGAACTTTCTCTATCGGAGCTTCATGACCTCAAATTGGATCTCAAATTTGACCAATAAAATTTATGATTTTATATTTAGAATCTAGGAACTTTCTTTGTCAGAGCTTCATGACCTCAAATTTGATTTGATATTCAGCCAAAAAAATTATGATTTTATCTTTCGAATGTATGAACTTTCTTTATCAAATATTAAAGATCTCTGGTTAGATTTGAAACTGGACCAGTAGATTTATGATTTTATCTTTAGAATAATGGAACTTCCTCTGTCGAATAATCATAAATTCCTATACTCAGGTTCTGATTCCAAGTAAAAATACCCAAAAGTGTTTCAAGACAACTAAGAGTACTCTCCAACCTTGTTATGTCACTGATAGCAATATAAGTTTTCCTAAACAACCCATACTCAAATGTTGCATCACAATCTATTCTTCTTGTACATAAAAATTCCACATATTGACCCCTTCTAAATATAACATTTAATCATCATAAAACCATAATTAATAAATCATTTCATTTTTTTAAATAATCTAATGTCATTTACTATCAAAATAAAAGCTATACAAATCACAAAAAATCCATGAAGCCTCCTAAATGTAGCTTAAAGAAATTTTACAGGATGGTTTTCAACATAAGAAAATTTCTACTATAGCTCTCAATGAGTGTATTATAAGTAGGAAAAAAAATTATTCACGCTCAAAGTAATGCAGTAAAAATTTTATAACAAAAGTATGTTAGCAGGAGTTATCTAAAAGCGATTACCTCTTGCTGCAATAAAGAGTCTATAACTCATTGATATGCAAAATGGTTGTGTTATATCGATTATGTAGTGTATTCAAGCACAACCCATGTTTAATGGGCTATTCTAAAGAGTGATCAATATTTTCTAAACCTTATGAATGTTACTTAAAAGTGTACAACTTAAACTACAAACCAAGTTTGTTACATGAATGCAATCTTGGGTTACCACAAACTATAATAATGTGATATGCTAATAACCATTATAGAAAGTATTAAACCAAGACCCATTCTATATAGGATACATTTCCCTGATTAGGTTTACATACCTTAATGATAAAACTCAAGCTTCCCACACACTCTAGGATACAAGCCAAGATCATACCACAACCCTATCAAGATAGCTAATTTTCTGACCTAAGATTTAAGGTTGTTTTTTAATACCAACAAAAGCATTGGTAAGAGCATGAATAGGGTACAAGCCCTGGGCCTCCATAGATACAAAAACTATAACTCTAGTGGATTAGTGAGGTTGCAATACTAGAAATATTGAGGCATTGTAGCCAATAACAAAATCTTTCAATCTATATATTGTAGCCAATAACAAGAACAATACGTAGCTCAGTGAGATTTGTAAATACAATCTATTTTAAGAAGAATGATAGTCACTTGAGGTTTGATAGTCAAAAAGAGGTTAAGCAATGAGAAGATAATAAAGCTCAAACATTGCATAGTAATGTGGATATTTTAACAGTGAGTTTCCTTACCCCCTTGCTAACTTTAAGGGTTTTTCAAATGCTATTGGAAATGTTAGACAAGGAAAATGCAATCAGGGAATGACTGTCCAATGAAGAAACAGTGATAATCATAGGTTCAATGTTTCTTATTAGCCATTGTATAATGGAGGTAGTCGATTGCATGTTTGAGAATTTTTTTGGGACTCATCAAAGATTGGAGAATAGTGAATAATACATTGTGGACTATGAAGTAGTGACAATAAGTTTGAAGGATCTTAATACCCACAATACCATGAAACAATGAGTCCCCTATAATAAGTAAGTAGGCAGTCTATAAAGAATAGTTTGATTTTATAGAAGGATTCTCATGAAAGGAATCTTCAAGTGATAGTGAGTTAGTTCTTTGAGATTGCAGCTGAGGGTGCAATATCCAGTCTTAAAGGCAGTTAGAAAAGTAGTAAATGTGCAAGAAAATTAAATCGTACACAAAAAATAGTTCACAATGTTATCTTGCATAATTCCTTGAGTTTGAAGACAAAAATCTCATTGTATCTTGATGAAATTAGTGACCTTAATGGTCAATTATTTGAAACCATGATTTTAAAACATGTTATTGTGCTTATGGAGTCAAAATTTTAAGCAAGACAGTGAGTGGTGGTTCGGAACAATTGAATGTGTGAGCCCCTAAACCTGCAAATGCACAAGGAAGTCACACATTGTTAGTGTTAGTTCAAATATGCATGTAACAATGAGGGATTCCCCATAAAATCCATCTATCTAAAACTTAAATTAGGAAATGAAGAACACAATGAAATTATAACATCTAAATCCTAATTAAGCAAATAGCATTATGATCCTATGGGGGAATTGGTGCTAATGATATGTTGCAGTTGGCCCTTTCCTAATTTGTATGATTGCAAATGTGGATTAATGAAGAAATGGTCAAATCTCCAAAGAGATTTGAGCATAACCTTGGTGCAAATGTGAGGATGATAGGAATGGTGGATGAAGATAGAAAAATCAGTTCTCACTTGAAGAGAGGAACTTTGCATATGAGTTGTGGATGAAGATTGAGAAGAAGAGTCTCCAATTTATAGATTTCAATCTTGGAAGAATGAGTAAAAATAAGCAATGTGGGATAAAAGATAGTTTAATGGCATTGTGCCACTTGTCCAAATGTGATTGGATGAGGAATTAGCAAGTTTTGGCCAATGTGCCAATAAATGCAATTAGGTGGCATTTCAAACTTGAGAAATGACATGTTGAAGAGGGAAAAGGAATGGAGCTAATGTCACTTGGCTCAAGGTCAAAGACATGTAAGAGGATTTTAATGCCTTGTTGGAAGGACCAAGCCCACTTGGACTTTTTTTTGAATTCAAAAGAGGAATATTCCCTTTTTGATGCTTTGTGAGGGAAAATAGAGGAATTAATAAATCAAAGTAATTGATTTATTGTGCAACTTGCATTCTCTAGAGGATTTTAGTGATAGGGATTAACTTAATCAAAGATTTTATTAATTTAATGAGGAATTAGGAGATGTGACAATTTAGACTTAAATTTATGAATTGATTTAAATCAAATTGAGTAGAAATGATTAATTAAATAAATGATTTTGATTTATTTAACTAAGGAGGAATATGTTAGATTAAATCAAATAAGGTTTAATTTATTTAATTTAATAAGAAGACTTTAGGGATTTAATTTAAATAAAATGAATTATTTAAATGAATAGAGAAAGTTGTCACTAGAGGAGAAAGACCTATTTAATTAAGGAATGAAAGGCGTTGATAAGCTGAGAGTATGATTCAAGATGAAACAGTGTTAATATGATCAAAATCAAGTGCATGTATATTTTACATGTCTACATTTTTCCCCTCTTTGAAGCAATGTACTTGTTGCATTGATTCAAAGAATAATCTGTTGTGATCAAAGTTAAAAATTTCTTTATTTTTTAGATGCCCCACTACTGCCCCAATAGAAGGATTATGCTAGTATACTACCCCTTGAGAGATCGAGTGGAAATGTACGATTTTTCGATCGAGATCACGATAAAATGTGAGAGGAGTGGTTCTATTGATCAGAGGAAGAAAGATAATTCTTTGATGTAGACAATTTTGATGATGTATAGATAGTCATCGGCCATGGGTAGCCTCATGTATATTTTGATACAACACATTGATTTTAGATAGAAATGTTAGTAAATATATAAGAATAAGAAGAATAAGATGGATGGAAGGAGGATCCACACCAAGTTCACATTATTACTGATGATGATGATGTATTGCTTACCAGGAGTTGGGATTTTCAAAGGGCCAATTGCTTTGTATTTGATAACACACATAGGTATGATGCATCAAGGTATAAAGAACCAGGATGGCGTGGTACCTAGTGTGATGGAATCTGACTCAATAATCAAATAGGAGTGCTCTTGTTCACACTTAACATACATGCTTCATTCGAGATGTAGTTCAGACATTCTAAACATCTCAGACCAAAACACAGAAAAGCAAGCTTTCCTATGTGGTCAACAAGATACTTAAAATATCCTCCCTACAAACCAAACAAAACATGCATAACTAAGTTATTTTAAAAGCGTATCCCACAAGCATAACAGATAAAAGATAATGATCATTGCTCCATTCCTTTCTCTCTAAACCTGTTTTGTTTAGGCATCATTGAGAGGTCCTTGGAATGAGCACAAAATAAGATAAGTCAAAAGAGACCAAAGTAAAGTAAACATGCAAGCTAATGTTCTTCATACCGCTAGCCAAGACTAACTACTGTGAGGGTTACTTGATGCTTATGTCCATCATAGGAAAGCTTCATCCTAGGACATGTAGTCATCAAGGTTTTGATGGGACTGATTGGGTGATAAGCTATTGATACTCCGAGGTGACTAACTTGTTTGCTTACTGCTCTAGACTTGAGACTTTGATGATTAAGGTGTTCACTTTGAGACCTGCTAAATTTTCTTTTGACTAACTCACCAAAGGGCGAAAGTGATGATTGACTTTATTATGAGTGAGACGTTCACGAGTGAAAGCGAGATGAAATGGATGCACCATTTTGGGTTTTTTCAAATGTTTTGAGGCTGTTTTTGGTATTTTCAAGATGTTATGACGAACAAACTAACTTAAAGACCTATCCTAGGGGTCTCGGGAGCTGATCCATAGATTAGCCTTGCCTATGTTATACATGCAGAGAAAACGTAGTTTGACTGATGACATACTTGACTTAATGAAAAGATGGATGGACAAATAGGTTGTCCCCCTTTTTATTGCTTAAAGGACTGACCTAAGATGCAGACTAGATGGGCAAACGGATTGCCAATGCGACAGACGCCTAAAGGACTGACCTAAACTGTCTCGGGGGATGATCAAAGATCAACCTTGCCTACATTCAAGCTCAGAGATGACGTAGTTCGACAAGGTGAAAATTGACAAGACTCAATGATGAAATTTTTTTTTGAAGATTTTCTGAATGTTTCAACATGTTTTTGGATTTTTGAATGATTTGGATGTTTTTGAATTTTTGCCTGATTTTTTGAATGTTTTTGGTTTTTTCTAATGAATTTTGAAAAAGATCACGAGAATGTACATGAATCTGATCTGATGTTGCGAGAATGTGCCCCTAGTGTGGTGTGATAGACTACTTCGATAAAGGTAGGATAGACTCACCTTAGAAATGCCAAGTAGTTCCATGGTGGAATATGGTGTAGACACCAACACAAGCTATGGCATGGATGCGAGTGGATGAGTGGATGAATGAGTGATGGAATGAGTCGTGCAGATCATGGTAGATGGGGAAGGTGGTTTATTTACACTTGGCACCTGTTTTCCAGGTTTTCACCAAGGTACTTGTCCAAAGCACCACCGAAGTGGTTTTCACTAGAGGATAATTTTTTTCTTTACTGTTTTCAATCCTTTTTCTGATTTTTTTTTTTTGGATTTTTTTTTTGTATTTTTTTGTTGTCGCCAAGATGCCTGTTTGCTAGGTTTTCATCAAGGTGACCATTTTTTCAGGACTTTTTCTGATTTTTTTTGTGTTTTCTAGCTCTATACCTTGTAAATTTTTAGGCATAAAATTTTTTGAGGTGTGAACTATTCATGGGCTTTCGCAAGGGCTCACCTTCTGGTGTCAACAACTAATATGCCCCCGATTTGTAGCTTGTAGTGATGATAAAGGGTCCCAGCCACTTGGGCTCAAACTTTTCCTTTGTATCCATATTTGGCACGTTCTTTTGGTTTTCTTTCAGCACGAGGTCACCAACTTGGAAAGTGCATTGTCTGATCTTCTTGTTGTAGCTCCTTTTTAGGTGATTCTATGTACACTTGTAGATGATTAAGGGCATCCATGTGCCTTTCATCTACTAATTCCGGCTCATTGAGTCTTGTGACCCTATATTCCTCATCTGTGATGAGGTTTTGCATGATATCCTCAATGACGGGAACTCGATCTCAATAGGAAGGATGGCTTCTAATCCGTAGACTAGAGAGAATGGGGTGGTGCCTGTTGGCATATGGATGCTAGTGCGATAGGCCCATAAGGTGGGATTTAGCTGTAGATGCCAGTCATGACTAGAGTCATTGACTGTTTTCTTGAGGATTTTTAAAATGTTTTTATTTGTAGCTTCTGCTTGGCCATTGCCTTGTGGATAATATGGAGTGGAAAAATAGTGTTGGATTTTGAATTTTTCACACAAATCATGGACATCCTGATTTTTGAAGGGCATCCCATTATCAGAAATAATAGATTGGGGAACATCGTATCGGCAAATGAGGTAATTCAGGATGAACTTGGATATTTGTTTTCCCGTGATGTAGGTCATGGGAATTGCTTCGACCCACTTTGTGAAATATTTGGTGGCGGTGATGATGAACTTATGGCCATTGGATGAGGTGGGCGATATTTTACTGATGAGATCGAGCCTCCATTGTGAAAAGGGCCAAGGTGTAACAATGGGATGCAATTCTTGAGCTGGTGCATGGATAAGGTCTCCATGTTGTTGACATTGTAGGAATTTTCTGACAAAGTTGTGTGCCTCTCTTTCCATCATCGGGCAGTAGTACCCTGTTTTGAGCAAATTTTTAGCCAAGGTCATACCACTTGAGTGTGACCCGCATGTGCCATTGTGTACCTTAGTTAGAGCATTCAAGGCTTCCTTGGGTTTTAAACAATGTAGCAAGGTTCCATCCATACTTCTATAGAAGAGGGTCTCTCCTAGGATGACGAATCATGAAGTCCTTTCGACAAAAGTACATTTTAGGTTCGAAGTGATGTCAGTGGGGAGGATTCCTAACTTTAGGTAGGTCTATATATCACGATAGCAAAGATCACTAGGACCAACGAGTTCACACGCGTATTTTGTCTCTGGTACCTCAAAAGTGGGTACGAGAAGCTACTCTATGAGGAATTCATGTTTTGCGACATTGCGAGGGATGTCTAGTAAGGATCCAATTGTTGCCATTTTATCGGTTGCTCTATTGTTTGTCCTTGGTATCTGCTCAAAGGTAATGTCGATGAAAGATTCCTTGAGGCTTTCTACGACCTTCTTGTATGGTGTGAGCTTATCATCCTTCATTTGATATTCACCGTTGACTTGGTTGATGATAAGTTGTAAGTCCCCATAGACTTTTAATGCCATGATTCGCCATTATACTACAATTTTGAGGCCTATGGTTAGAGCCTCGTATTCTGCAATATTATTAGTACAAGGGAATGCCAGCTTGTATGATCTAGGTATGCAGTCTCCTTGTGGCGTGATGAAGAACACACCAGCTCCTGATCCATGTTGCATGTGAGAGCCATCCAAGTATAACTTCCAGTGGTCTGCTATACCAAGGTTAAAAAGGGACTCATCTGGGAATTCTGATATGAGAGGGTTATCTGCGTAGAGGGGAGCTTCTGCTAGTTGATCCACAATGACTTGTCCTTTTATGGCTTTTCGCTCTACATACTTGATATCATGTTCAGATAATATCATTACCCACTTAGCCATTCTACCTATAAGCGTTGCTTTTGACAATAGGTACTTTAGAGGGTCTATTTTGGCAATCAACTCGATTTGGTGCACTAGCATGTAGTGTCTAAATTTCTGAGCTGCAAATACCAATGCTAGGCAAGCTTTTTCTATTGACATGTAACTAAGCTTGTGTCCCACCATTGTTCTGTTGATGTAGTAGATGGCCCGCTCGGTTCCCTTTTCATCATGTTGGGCTAAAAGGGCCCCCAGGGCGGCTGTTGTTTCCAAGATGTATAGGATTAATGGTTTCCCCATAATTGGTGGCATCAACACAGGTGGTGTAAGTAAATATTCTTTTATTTTGCTAAATTCTTGCTCGCATTTGTCATCCCATCTGAAAGCTACTCCCTTGTGAAGTAGGTGTGAATAGGCAATTTGTTTATCTGCCAGTTGTGCTATGAATCTCCGGATGGACTGGAGTCTACCTTGCAATCCTCTTAGTTGTTTTAATGTTCTTGGTGCTTCCATTTCAAGGATTGCTTTTACCTTTGCAGGGTCCACCTCTATTCCTCTCATTGAAACTATGTATCCTAGCAGTTTTCCTGATTGCACCCCAAAGACACACTTCTTCGGGTTGATTCTAACCTTATATTGTTCGAGCCTGTCAAAGATAACACTTAGAGTTGCTATATGGTCTTGTCTCTTCTTTGATTTAGCCAGTATGTCATCTACATAATCTTCAACTATTTTATGGATCATGTCATGGAAGATTAATGTCATGGCTCTTTGGTATGTAGCTCCTGCATTTTTCAACCCAAATCGCATTATGTTCCAGTAGTAGGTGGCCCAAGGACATGTGAATGCTATCTTGTGTTGGTCTTCTTTTGCGATCATTATCTAATTGGACCCCAAGAAGCCATCCATTAGGGAGAGCATCTCATGTCTGGCTGTCATATCCACTATCATGTCAATGTTGGGTAGTGGAAAGTCATCCTTGGGACATGCTTTGTTTAGGTCTCTGAAATTAGTGCAGATGTGGATGCCCCCTTTCAGTTTTGAGACCGGTACAAGATTTGATACCCATTACGAATAGTTGATAAGGCATATGAAGCCAACATCCAGAAGTTTTTGCAGTTCAATATTTACAAGCAAGGCTATTTGTGGGTGCATCTTCCTTAGCTTTTGTCTGACTGGTTTTGCTCCAAGGTAAACAACCAAATGATGAACTACTACTTCAGGGTCCAAACCTGGCATGTCAGCGTAGGTCCATGCAAAATTTACCTTTTTCTCCTTTAGGAATGTTGTCAATAGTTCTTGTTCCTTTGTTTGAAGTGTTTGGGAGTAGAATGTGATTTGTGGCTCTATTTCTGTTCCCAGGTTGACAGGGTTGCACTATTCTACCAATACTACTGACTTCTCCTGGTGTAGAGCAGTAGGGGAGAAATTGAATCCTTCATCCTCTGGTGCCTCAGGGAGGTTTTCACCATCGAATGCGTCCTTTATTTTTACTATTTTATGGTTAGAGAGTGCCATAGTGTGGTTTTCACTCAATAACTCTGAGCTTATTCTTGATCTTTTTCTTTTGCGATTGAAGGACTCAATCGTCTCCCCATAGTATGCTTGTGTGTCTAGTGTGATGTTGAATCCAACCTTGTGATCTCCACATGGGATTGTATCCCTTAGTCCCATGAATTCTGAGAGAGCCACATCATTTTCGAATGAGTCTAGAATTGGTGGTCCCCATTGGTCATGATCGATGAGTTGGGGGTACACTAAGTGGATTTGATGGGTTTGTTGGATTGGCTCAGCGGGTGAGGCACTAATCATTAACAAGGTGGACTCCTCGAAAAGCCTAGGGAGACTTGCTATGGTATCCTCATCATCACTACTAGCACACACATCGGTAACATCAAAGGTGTAATTATCGAGTGGGATCCCTAAGCAAATGGGTGGTCTAAGGATTGTTGTTGTTACCTGAGGAGAGGACCAGACTGCTCTTCTAGGCGTAACTCTACCACGTACGGTTATACTCAGAGGGGTAGAGCTGAGGCCAATGTTTCGCATCCTTCTTTCCACAATGATGGGCTCCAACCGTCCATCACTATTTCTTCCTAGGCTTTCATTCCTGTTATACCCCATGTCGAACATCATTTGTAACCCTCTGTTTGTTTCCTCCATGGCTAGGGTGGGAGTGGGTCTTTCATCTTGGTACAGAGTGTTTGTGATGTCCTCCTCATCCATATTCTCCTCACTGAGATCCCCCCAATGGTGGAATCCAGAGGGTTCCATTCTAGTACGAACAGGTGTTTGAATCAATTGTGGCTGCCCATGTGACCTAGGAGATTGTGGTAACTCTCCTACAACAAAAGAATTTCTCTTCATTCTATAATCACTGCATCCATTTTCCTATATCATGCTTTTGATCTCGGATATGTCGGGGATGGCAGGTGTCTCTATTGCAGAAGTGGAGGCGAGATTAGTTGGGTCTATGTATGAAGTGGATGGTCCTTCATCATTTTTAGGTACTTGAGGGATCTTGTAAAACTTGGCTTCCAAGTTTTTGCAATAGGTGAAGGGTTCGGGATCCCCATGTATAGTAACATCCTCATTTTGATATGAGAACTTAATGCACTGGTGATAGGTTGAGGCCACTACCTTCATTCCATGTATCCATGGGTGTCCAAGGAGGATGTTGTATGGTAGATCAAGGTCAAGAACTTGATAGGTTGTTTCCATGGTTGCTAGCCTCACCTAGATGGGGATCTTGATAGTGCCCTGAGACACTCTTTCCTAGTCATCATATGCTCTTATCATGATGCTTTTGTTCTTATTGATGGAATCCTCGGTGAGTCCCAAATTTTTTATGAGTTTCAACGAATAAATATTAAGACCTGCACCACCATCTACCAGGACTCGTTTGAATTTCTTTTTATGGATTAGGACTTGGACGTGGAGTGCGCAGTTATGAGATGGCTATGGGGGGAAATCTTGGTCAAAAAATATGATGAGATTTGGGGTAATGATGTTACCCACCATAGCCTAAAATTGTTCTGTGTCAAGGGTGGCAGCAATAGTAGACGCAACTAGTGCTTCATCCAGGATCTGTCTATGGGTGGCGGAGATTTTTAGTAATTCCATGATGGAGATTTGTGCAGGTGTTCTTTTCAATTGGTCAATAACATTGTAATCATAAGGGATGGCCTTTGTGTTGGTAATGGGGGTCTTAGTAGGTGCCCCAACAATGGTAACCTTTCCACCTCATGTGGTGACTCCACAGTCATTGTTGGCTCCCTTGATATTTATGACAGTGACCATCTCGTCGGCACATCTGACTATCTCCTCGTATACTAGATTAGCACTAGCATACTTTTGCTTACCTTTATTATTCCCTTGGTTATTTCCCTGATTGTTCGCTTGGTTATGATTCGGCATCAGATTCATGTAGATTTTCAGGTCTTGGTTTCTGGCCGGCTGCTCGATGTTGATGACCTTATCCTCGATGAGGTCTTGGATGATATTCTTGAGTCTCATGCAATTGGCGGTGGTGTGTCCTTTGACTTTGTGAAAGTCACATAGGAGATTCTCATTGTACCATGGTGGTTTGGTCATGGGCTCCGTGTATTGTTTGGAGTTGGAGATCTTGATTAAGTTCTCTTTGAACAGTTTCTTCATGACAGACTCAATCGATTCACCAAGGGCTATGAACTTCCTCTTGGGGGGAAACTTGTTGTGGGGAGGTGGTCCTCCTTGATTACCCACATTGTTGACTTGACTGGTGGAAGGTGGTTGTGCCACTACCGCATTAGTCTGCACATTATTGTGATTATGGTTTTGCGTTTGATGATGGTTTTGGGTATTTTTCTTAAGAGCACTAATGACTACCTTCGCATCCACCACGCCATCGTTTGTGATATTTTTGTTCCTCAACCATGTTCAAGGTTTATCATTGTAGTTGTTATATGGGCAGTTATCCTGTGGTGGAGTGAATGTTGGTGCGCCTTCTCATGCCTTAAGGGCTCTTTCAATGTTGAGCACCTTTGGAATTAGTTGGTCCTATTATGTGATGCACTGCATTTTCAAGTAAAACGCCAAGTTTTTATCAAGGTTGGCTATGATGGTGCAGACTTGTTGTTCTTCTGGCATAGTCCACTTGCTCTGATTGGCCTTGGATCACCATCTTTGCAAGAAGGATGCGAATAACTCTCCTTTTTCTTGTTTGAGTGTAGATAGTTCTTCTAAACTGACATTCGCACCCATATTAAAAGCATAATTTTTAAGGAAAGCCTCCACTATTTCCTCGAATGTTTTAATGCTCGTGGGTAGGCAAGAAAACCATTCCATAGCTGGACTAGCCAGGCTTTGGGGGAAAAGCCGCATTAGATACGTGTCATCATATGTGACTTCCATGCAGTGCACCTGAAATTCCCTGACGTGGTTTTTAGGGTTGGCCATTCCATTGTATTTATCAAATTTGGGGATCTCAAATCCCTTTGGGAACGGTACCATGGTGAGACTTCTATCGAATGGATAAGGGCACAAGTTGCCTAGTGTCCTAGTGGATTTTCCTGCTTGCAAGTCCAACACCTGCTGCGAAAGCAGTTTGATTTGTGTTGTGACATATTTGCTTGGGTTGGGGGGTGGGATGAATGAGTTGTAAGGCATTTGGGGAGTGTGTGTGGTGGGAGGATTACTAGTGGGCATTTGCTACAAGCTTGGCTATGCATTTAAGGCTTGTTGGTAAGCTTGCATTTGTGCCAACAATGCTTGTTGTTGATCTTGCAATTGTTGTTCCAATAGCGCTTGCTGTTGGTCCATTTGCTGCTGTTGGTCCATTTGTTGTTGTTCCCATGAATCTTGTTGTTGGTCAAGCTATTGTTGAGCTAGTAATGCTTATTGTTGGTCTAGCTTCTGTTGTGCCAACAATGCTTGTTGTTGGTTGAGATGCTGTTGTGCCAATAAAGCTTGTTGTTTAGCTTGGTGTTGTGCCTAAAAGTCTTGCAAGGCTTGTTGGTAGGCTTGCAGGTGGATCACTTGCAATTGCGCTTGGTATTGAGCTTGTGCCTGTTGTTGGGATTGAGCTTGGGTTTGAGCTTGGGCTTGCGCTTGGGCTTGGGCTTGAGCTTGCACTTGGGCTTGGGCTTGAGCTTACGCTTGAACTTGGGCTTGAGCTTGGGCTTGCTGCTTTTGCTGGAGTACTCTTTATTGGTTAGCCTATTAGAGGGTTTTGATTAGAGTGGTGAATGAATTTGTTGTGTTGGCTTTTGGTGGGATTGGTGGTGGAGTAGGAATCATGCCAACTGTCGTGGTGGGTGGAGGGATTGTGGTGGTGATTGTGATTTGGGTTGTCGGAGGGGTGTTTGAGATGATTGGTCCTTGAGGAGGCATGCTTTGGGAGACTTGAGGACCAATAGATGCATTAACCGTGGTGATAGGAATGGTTGCGATTTGTTGTGAGGATATGGGCAAAAGAAGCGGGTTCAAAGTGGTGGTCAGATTGCTTGGATTAGCAAAATTTTCGATGGTTAAAGGTGGAAGACCTATTCCAGGAGGCGATGCAGATGTGAAAGGAAGCGGGGGAAGGGATGATGCACCACTTTGGAAAGAGAAAGGATTGATAGCTTCGTCGTTCCAAAGCAAACCAACTTCTTCATGCGGTGGGGGAGTTGGTATGTTCAATTGATAAGCTGGTGTGGCATGAAATGAGGATGAACCAGCGGGGTTATGAAATGTGAGTGGGACGTATGGGTGAGATGGGTTTTCTGGAATAGATGTAGCTGGTGTGGGGGTGATGATTGCTTCTTTATTAGCCACAAGGTGGTGTTTTTGCAATTCTTGGAACATGGCACTCCCCTTGTTCATATTCGGGGAGGTTGGTGTGATGATTGATGTGGTGCAAGGTACTTCTTGGTTGATGTTGGACAATGGGGATGTATCTGTACTAGTGCTTATGTTAAGGTCGGGAGGGGGCATGACCCCTCCTCTTGCTATTTAATTTAGGTATTTGAACATAGCACTAACAATTTTGTGGTTCTCTGGATTTTGAACCATTTCCATGATTTCATTTGGTGTCATCCCCATGTCTTCATTTGTGTTGTCCTCTTGATGACTCTCCTCTTGAGGATTTTGTGATGATAAGGGAGAGTTGCTTGGGGGATTGCTTGATCCCTGCTAGGTTCACTTCGGTGTTTAGATGACTCATGTCCATAGAAGCTGATATTTCTCTGATATTCTCCATGTCCTTGTATTGAGATCTTGTTTGGACCATAAAAAATAGGGATTTGTTCGATCCTAATCCTTTAGGTCCAAAAGAGAAGAACTAGGGAAGCTAAAAGATCAAAGATGGTGATAATGGTGATGGGTTAAAATGGATGGGATGAGTGAAAACCTTTGGAAGAAATTTTTGAAGGTATGTGCTAAACTTTGTAAGGGCTTTTGATTTGATTGATTGTGATAATTTGACTAGATGCGTTAAGTCAAACAAGATTGTTGTGAAGTTGTTTTCCCTAGGAAGTTGTGTTATCCTAAGGGAACTTGCACAAATGGATGAATTGACAAAGTGTGTTATGCCAATGTGTTTGAGAACTAATAGACTTTAAGAAGTTGTGTTATCTCAAAGAAAATTTGTCCAATGGTTTAAGACTATGTTGGCTAAGTGTGTTAAGCCAAGGTATGATGATGTTGATTTAGCCCTCTAAGTTTAGCGTGATGATTGATTCTAGAGTTCTCAAAAGGTTTGATGATGAAATGAGACTTGATTTGATGGAGGAATGAATGGGAATGACAACTTTGATCTTGAACCTTAACCTAGATGCGACTCTTTCTACAAAACCTCGGTATTGAAGAACATGCTAGACTTCCTATGGGAGAAATGCAAACCTTTGAAAAAGTTAGGATTTTGTTGACAATAAAATGCATACAATGCGGGATTGTTCCTTGAGGCCTTTTTGTAGAAATTGTATACAAGTCTCTCCCTTACTTCAAGGAGCATCTCAAGGCGTTGCTCACGGATTTTTAGACTCACTTTCTTGAACTTTGGCTTTGGGATTTTAATCTTGCGGGAAATCATTGGAAACAACACATGTGTAATTCAATTTGTCTCTTTATCTTGGTTAAATGAGGTTCTTTTTATCCAAGACACTTGCTTGCTTAGGTTTTCAAACTATGTGTCTAGTGTCCCATTCTCTTTCTCATCCCACAAAGTCCTTTGTGTGGAAATCGAGGAAAATAGGGCAAAAGTTTCCTTATGTTTATCCTTATTGGAAACAAATGATGGTAGAACTTGTACACTTAGAAACCTCTAGGAATGTGATTCCTAGGGAAAGCAAGAGTGGGCAAGTTCATCAATAGGTATTTGTTTCCCACAAGGTTTTTGTGTATGTTCATTTTTCAAATGTTTTTCAAGATCAAGCAATGTGTTTTTCCAAGCACTTTTACACTCCTAGGTTGATGAGGCAATACCTTGTTGGGTTCCCACTTGGATAAATCCAGCTGCGCATATCTTGTGCGAATGGCTAAATGCTTGACCACACTGGCTCCCCTCCACGACACTCACTTATTCGGGTCAGCCAAGCATTAGTACCCATGAATCTCCCATGGCATACCTTCCATTTCCACAACAAGACCGCATGTTACGTGGGGCGGCTTCAAAGGACATGACCTTTTGCACCAACAAGATAGACAAGGTTTTGGCCTTTTTCTAAACAAGGGGTTCTAATTCGGGCATTCCGTTCGTGGGGGATTATCCAACATCGGCGAGAGTCCATTGCTGTCCATCTCGTCGGAATAATCCTCGTGATATTGGCCTTTGTTCCAATATCCACACTTATATCCCAGGTGGAAGTCGCTTGGCTTTAGCGTGTTCCCGGTTGGGTCGTTCCCTTGGGTGATTACTTTTTCCCACAAGGTAGGCCCTCTAAGATAAAAAAAAGCGAGCTAACATATCCCATCGTTCACACAACCCTTGTTGAAAAACAAAGGGGAGAACCTTAGTGATATATCGTGCTCACACTCGCATGTTTTGTTCAATTTTAAGTGCCCAAATCAAATGTGGAGGCAATCTTTTTGACAAGTTAATATCATTAAAATGCTTTTGATTCTCAAGATCGCTATAAAGTGCGAGAGAAGCGCATAAGCATTTTAATGATGTTAATTTGTTAAAAAGCTTGCAAAACATAAACGACACTTGTTCATTTTAACCTTCAAAGCAATGATGAATTCGTTTTAGAAGCACCAATTGAAATGTGAAGTTTTCCTTGTTCAATTTTAACTCCAAATCAAAATCTAGTAAATGTCTAAAATTCTTTTTAGCCCCTTGGCAACCTTAGAAAACATAGTTTGTTTGTTATTTTTAAATCCCAATGAAAATTTAGTATTCTAAGGTCAAAGATTTTTAACAAATTTTCTCAAGAAGTGTTGAAGAACACTTAAGTGTTTAGAAACATTTTGCACAAAATGAACATGATATAAAAGAAAATTTGAACATTTTTTAAAGCCCAAAGTAAAATTATTTTTCCTAAGGCCAAAGATTTTAACAAATTTTCTAAAGAAGTGTTAAAGAACACTTTTAGTGTTTAGAAACACTTTGGGTTTGTGAAGATAACATCATGGTGAACTCCTCCTTTTGCCTCCATCCTACAAAATAACAGAAAAATAGAGAGTAAGAAAAAAAGAAAAACAGCAAACCAGGTTAATACTAAAAAAATATTCAAATTTTAAAAAACCAGACTAATCCCGCGGTAGATTTTGGCAAGTGCGGTGCTCCTTAACGGGTGCGGTGCTTCTTACAAAACATAGGCGGTGCTATATAGCGTCGTGCGATCGACTGTACACGGTCCTCTACAAAAACAGAGACCACGGGTGCGATGGAGTTTTACACGTGGTAGATTTTGGAAGCGGCGATATTCGGAAAATTTTGAAATTTGATGCACGGGAAGTAGTTTGCGGTGCTATATAGTGTCGTGGGCTTCGAGAGGTGCGGTGCAATACAGTGCCGCGTATGAGTCCACGGTGCAATATAATGCCGCGTGTTTGGTACGCGGTGTAGTTTCCTGTATATGAACAAAAAATGTGAAAAAACCACGGAAATTTAAGGAAAACATAATAAATTTTGAGATTTCCCTCCTTCTAGTGCCAAAATGTGAACTCCTAAACCTGCAAATGCACAAGGAAGTCAAACATTGTTAGTGTTAGTTCAAATATGCATGTAACAATGAAGGATTCCCCATAAAATCCATCTATCTAAAACTTAAATTAGGAAATGAAGAACACAATGAAATTATAACATCTAAATCCTAATTAAGCAAATAGCATTATGATCCTATGGGGGAATTGGTTCCAATGATATGTTTCAATTGGACCTTTCCCAATTCCTATGATTGCAAATGTGGATTAATGAAGAAATGGTTTTGAGCATAACCTTGGTGCAAATGTGAGAATGATAGGAATGGTGGATGAAGATAGAAAAATCAGTTATCACTTGAAGAGAGTAACTTTGCATATGAGTTGTGGATGAAGATTGAGAAGAAGAGTCTCCAATTTATAGATTTCAATCTTGGAAGAATCCGTGAAAATAAGCAATGTGGGATGAAAGATAGTTCAATGGCATTGTGCCACTTGTCCAAATGTGATTGGATGAGGAATGAGCAAGTTTTGGCCAATGTGCCAATAAATGCAATTAGGTGGCATTTCAAACTTGAGAAATGACATGTTGAAGAGGGAAAAGGAATGGAGTTAATGTCACTTGGCTCAAGGCCAAAGACATGTAAGAGGCTTTTAATGCCTTGTTGGAAGGACCAAGCCCACTTGGACCATTTTTTTAATTCAAAAGAGGAATATTCCCTTTTTGATGCTTTGTGAGGGAAAATAGAGGAATTAATAAATCAAAGTAATTGATTTATTGTGCAACTTGCATTCTCTAGAGGATTTTAGTGATAGGGATTAACTTAATGAAAGATTTGATTAATTTAATGAGGAATTAGGAGATGTGACAATTTAGACTTAAATTTATGAATTGATTTAAATCAAATTGAGACGAAATGATTAATTAAATAAATGATTTTAATTTATTTAACTAAGGAGGAATATGTTAGATTAAATCAAATAAGGTTTAATTTATTTAATTTAATAAGAAGACTTTAGGGATTTGATTTAAATAAAATGAATTATTCAAATGAACAGAGAAAGTTGATTAATTTAATCACTAGAGGAGAAAGACCTAATTAAATAAATAATGATTTATTTAATTAAGGGATGAAAGGTGTTGATAAGCTCAGAGTATGATTCAAGATGAAATGGTGTTAATATGATCAAAATGAGGTGCATGTATATTTTACATGTCTACAGAATGTATGAAGGACTTGCTTTATATGAATACTATGTAGTCTAGCTTAAGACAACATTCTTAGAAGAGATTGAAGGTGGATTATGGAACCCAAGGGTTACCATGATAAGGATTAAAGAAAATACTAAGATCTATTTACAATCCACTATTATGAAGATATTAAAGATGCCACATGCAATACCCTAGCGAATAGAGTAATGAATAAAACACCAAAGAGGACAGGGTGCTACCACAATAGTGGTTTACACTTTCAGGGAGACCCTGATTTTTGTTGAAATCACATATTTTTAGAAAACATAGTTATTTAAGCCTTGAAAAGTTACATTTAATGGATTCCAGTTGAAGAGGATTTGATAAAACCACCTTAGACCAAGCCTCCTTGGATAAAATCCCACTATTTTTAAACCATACCTATAACAGAGTCTCCTTTACACCTATCAAAATGTTGATAAAAAACCACTTTTGATTTACCTTTTGGGGTATCAAATGAGTTCATTTAAAATTAACTTTTGGTAAGTATGTAGTCCTTATTATAAGCTTCCAAAAAAGTATAATTTTAATTAAAATAAATTTCATTATTATATTTATTTTTTATTTCTTGTGAATGTAGGTTTTTCACCAAAAATCAAACTCTTTGTTCTGCACATGTGGAAGAATAGTAGATTATCAAAATAAAATTTTGAAAAATATATTCAGGCTGGTTATTGATGTGCTTGATCCATTAAAAAATAAATTGAATTTCGATACATACAAAAAATTTATGTTTTATATAATCCACCTATGTCTGAATTGTAATTAGTTTGACTTCAAAACTTGATTAAGGAAATAATATTTAATAAAACACTCTAAAACAAAATGAACTAGTTAGATATCATAGTTACAAATCTAAATTCGAAAAAAATAGAATTTTATCCTTCATACATTTTTTTTTATGTTCTATACAGTGAGAATCACTCCTTAAAAATGTTGTTTACTGATAAAAACTAGTTTTTGAAGGAGATGAAAAAAAAAGTTCAATCTGATTCCAAAATTTTTGAAAAAATATATTTAGAATCTATAGAAAAAACTTCCCAACTCACTATTTTTCATCATCTTCAAATTCCTCATGGTTTAGCCGCTATAGGAGCCTGAAAGTGAAGATTTAATTTAAAAAAATCAATTCAGTGTCCAGTTTTCCCAAAAATTGTAAACCAGTATCGTGGGATCACCAGATAGAGTGTTGGGGTAGATTTAGGAGATCTCCACATTATCTAATCACAGGAAAATACATCATTTATTTATATTTCAAATTAAAAGAATCCATTCTAAACCCTATATAGGATACATTGATACTTCAAAAGCATATGATTTATTTATTTTAATTAAAAGAAATCATTGTAAACCCTATATAGGATACATTGATACTTCAAAGAATCTGAAGGAATTTGAGCATTCTAAGCCCTATATAGGATACATTGATACTTCAAAAGCATCTGATTTTTTTTTGAAAATTAAAAAGAAATCATTCTAAACCCTATATAAGATACATTGATACTTCAAAAGCATTTGAAGGAATTTGAGATTATGAAAATATATGTCAATTAAATACCAAGATTATAAACAATAATGCGAACAATGTAACCCTTGTTGAGAAGACAAAGAATGAGATAAGCAGCAATGAATCCTATGCCTTGTGTCATGCACATCTCTTTACCATTCTATGTCATTCTTTACTGAAACTTGGTAGGCTACGCCTGTAAATAAGATTTCGACAAAGGTTTTAGAGTATGTTTATTAAAATGAAAAATCCACTTTGGCAAGCTACACCTAAAAATAACATTTCGATGAAAGTTTTAGAGTGCGTTTATTAAAGTTTTAGAGTATTTTGGAAGCCTATATTATTGATTCCTTAAATGATTTATTCAAATGGATTATGACTAAATAAATGACTAATTATTTAGTCATTTTTATTTTTAAGACTAAATAATTTTTAGTCAATGAACAAATTAGTCATTTATTTACTCATTTATAGTTGAGTTGCAAACAATTAGTTGAATTTAGTCATTTTTAGTTGTTGTGACTAAAATGTTTAGTAACCTAGTCATTTATTTGTTAATTTCTACTAGTGAATTATATACTAATTTTTTTCAATTTTATTTTACTTGCTATAGTCCTCTGTCCGATTCAACATTGTGACGAATTCAATACCATGTCTATATGCTAGGACTCTTGATCGTCCTACAAGACAATCATATGTAGAATGTCTTGCAAAAAAGAGAGCATGAATTGAGATGATTGAGAATTCCATTTTAGATATATTATAGCTTAATATAGTGATTTTGATGTTAATTTGATAATTCTAAAATATTGTATATAAGTTTCTATTGAGTAGTCTATCTTGTCAACCATTGACATAATTAATCTATTTTGTGGTTTGAATTATTATTGTGTAGGAAAATTTAGAGCTAGAAAATACTTTGAGGAGGCGGGTGAGTGTAGGATCATGGGGGTCTAGAAAGTGGCAATATGACCCAAAAGTGGTTGATGACATTTTTTTATCCAAATTTGATGAAACGAAAAGGGTTTATTCATAAAATTATCAGATTTCCACCAATTTAATATATGAATTATTTGGAATTAAATAGATAACTATTATCAATTTTCTACATTCATTCTAACTAAATTCTTGATTAACAGGTTGATTGAAAAAATCTATATTTCTCAAAATATTTCACACTTTTTGAATCTAAAAGATGTGACACATTATATGCTTCCCATACTGTAGGATAAAAAAAATTGATTTTCATAAACTTTTGACCAAGTTATGGTGGTCAAACAAACAAGTTCTAATATTTTTAATTATTTCTAGTTAAAAATTGATAACTAATTATTTACTTGCAAAAAAGTTATAAAAGAATGTGGCACATTTGGGCATGTGTCCTCTACTTATATTGACAGTTTCAAAGAAAAAAAAATTACTTGCATTTAGGTTGGTCAAACATACACCTACTTTTTATTTTTTCCTAAAAATTTAGTACTATTGCATTGAAATTTCAAAATTTCACCAAATAGATTTAATTTTTTTCTAAAAGAGGACTAGTATCTTAGAAAGTAAATTCTATTATTACATATTTTTCAAATTATGTTAATAACCTATTCAAAATTTTATTTCAAGTTGTCTAACTTTGTTTTTCTAAATTTTCATTGTCACTTAAGGGCCTAGTTTGGACCTCCATGATCTTGCACTGACCTAGGCTCAATTTTGATGATCCAACAAAAGATTAGGATTTTCTAGATATTGATACTTCCGAGATTGATAGACCTTGAGATGGTATATATGCCACAATTTGTAAAAAATAAATTGAGTAGGCATGTATGCCAATTTTTGTATATGCAAAAACATAATTATTCTATAATTTGATATGTAAGAATAAATACTCTATCTAATTTATTCCTTGTGTGCATGTCTTTCTACATTGAAACTTAAAATTGGAATGTATAATTAGTTTATAATGGTTTAAAGTTATGATCAATAACATGTTATAGATTACAAAAATTCCATTTTAATAGAACTTATGAATTACAATTCGTAATCCATCCATGTTAGTGTAAAATTTGGTTGCCTTTGGTAACTTGAAATTCTCTCTCTCCCTCTCTCTCTCTTTATTTTTTCCCACTCCCCCTCTCTCTCTCTCCCTCCCCCTTAGGTCTCTCCCTCTAAATATCCTTCCCACCCCCTCTCCCTCTCTCGGGTCTCTCCCTCCCACCCTAAATAGATAACTCCCTCTCTCCCTTTGAGTTATCTCTCTCTTAGGTATCTCCCACTTCCACTCTCTTTCCATCTCTCTGCCACTCCCTCTATCTCTCTCCATCTCAAGTCTCTCTATCTCTCTCAGGTTTCTCACTCTCCATCTCCCTCTAAGGTGTTTCTCTCCCTCTAATCTCTCTCTCTCTCTGGTCTCTCCCTCCCTCTCTCTCTCTCTCTCAGGTCTCTGCCTCCCTCTATCCCTCTCACCCTACCTACACAACTATCTCTCACTCCAAGCCCCTCTCTCTCACTCCCTCTATCAAGAATCTTCCTCCAACCATACCTAGATAACTCTCTCACACCCTCTCTCTCTAAACACTCTCCCTCCTTATACCCCTTCCTCTCTCATCTTGTCTATTCATCCCACCCTTCCTAGATAAAAATCTCTCACTCCCTCCCTATCTCTCTCATGTCTCTCCCTCCCACCCTACCTAGATCTCTCTCTCTCCCTCTTGAGTATTTATCCCTATTAGGCCTCTCTTTGGTATCTCCATCCCATCCTTACTAGATAAATCTCTCTATCCCTCTCAAGTTTCTCTCACTGACAGGTCTCTCTCTCTCTCTCTAGTCTCTCCCTCCCACCCTATCTACATAACTATCTCTCACTCCAACCCCCTCTATCTCAACCCCTCTTGCTCCCTCACTCTCTCTCTCTTAGGTCTCTCCCTCAATCACCCTACCAAGATATATCTCTCTCTCTCAAGTCTTTCCCTCCCACCCTAACTAGATAACTCTCTCTCCCTCTCAGGCCTCTTTATCTCTCCCTCTCAAGTCTCTTCTACTCCCTCTCTCTCAATTCTCTCCCTCTAAATTTCTCTCCCACCCCCTCTCCCTCTCTTAGGTCTCTCCCTCCCACCAAAACTAGATAACTCTCTCTCTCTCCCTCTCAAGTATCTCACTCTCTCTCTAGTCTCTCCCTACCACTATACCTACACAACTATCTCTCACTCCAACCCCCTCCCTCTCACTCCCTCTCTCCCCATCCCTCTCTCTCTCTTAGGTCTCTCTCACAGGAACCCTACCTAGATATATCTCTATCAAGTCTCTCCCTCCCACCTTAACTAGATAAATCTCTCTCCCTCTCAAGCCTCTCTATCTCTCCCTCTCAAGTCTCTTCTACTCCCTCTCTCTCAAGTCTCTCCATCTAAATTTCTCTCCCACCCCCTCTCCCTCCCACCCTAACTAGATAAATATATCTCTCTCCCTCTCAAGTGTCTGTCTCTCTATTTTCTCCCCCCACCTTACTTAGATAACTCTCTCTCTCTCTCTCTCTCTTATTTCTATCCCTCCCACCCTAACAAGATAACTCTCCCTCTCTCTTAAGTCTCTTCCTCATTCTATCCCTTCAACCCCCCTCTCTCTCAATTCTCTCCCTCCCTCTATCCCTCTATCCCTCTCACCCTCTCTTTCTACCTCTCATGTCTCTCTATGGTTTCTCCCTCCCACCCTACCAAGATAAATATCTCTATCTCTCTCCCACTCCCTCTCTCTCAAGTATCCCTTCATTTATCCCTCCCACCCCCTCTCTCTCAGGTCTCTCCCTCAGGAACCCTATCTAGATAACACACTCTCTCTCTCAAGTCTCTCTCCCTCTTAAATTTTTCTCTCCAGTCTCTATCACTCTCTCTCTCCCTTTCAACTCTATATATCTCTTAACTCTCTCACTCTCCATATCTCTCTCTTAGTTATCTCTCTCTCCCTTTCAACTCTATATCTCTCTCAACTCTCTCACTCTCCATATTTCTCTCTTAGTTATCTCTCTCTCATGTCTCTCCCTCCATCCCTCCAACCCCCTCTCTCACACTCACTCTCTTTACCTCTATCCCCCTCATTTCTCTTCCTCCATTTTTCCCTCCCAACCCCTTTGTCTTTGTCTTTATCTCTCTCTCTCTCTATCTCTCTCTCCATCCCACCCTAACTAGATAAAACTCTCCCTCTTAGGCCTCTCTATCTATCCCTCTGAAGTCTCTTCCACTCCCTCTCTCTCAAGTCTCTCCCTCCCACCCTACCTAGATAGCTCTCTCTCTCTCCCTCTCATGTCTCTCCCTCCAACTGTAACTAGATAACACCCATCTCCTAGATCTCTCCATCCCTCTATCCCTCCAAACCCCCATTCTGAATTATCTCCCTCCCTCTATCCCTCCCACCCTCTCTCTAAACCTCTCATGTATCTCTAGATTATCCCTCCCTTCCTACCTAGATAACTCTCTTTATCTCTCTCCAAACCCCTCTCTTTCCCTCCCTCTCTCTCAAGTATCCCTTCCTCTATACCTCCCACCCCCCTCTCTATCTCACTTCTCCCCATAAGGCACCCTACCTATATAGTTATCTCTCTCACCCACTCTCTCTCTCTTAGTTCTTTTCCTCCCACTCTAACTAGATAACTCTCTCTCTTTCTCAGACCTCTCTATCTCTCATTCTAAAGCATATTCCACTCCCTCTCTCTCAAGAATATCCCACAAAAATTCCCTCCCACCCCCTCTCCCTCTATCAAATCTCTCCTTCCCACCCTATCTATAAAACTCTCTCTCTCTCTAACTCTCAAGGCTCTCGCTCTCTATTTTCTCCATCCCACCCTACCTAGATAAATCTCTCTCTTTCATGTCTCTCTTTGTCACCCTAGCTATATGAACCTTAAATATAATAGGGGGATGAGATGCTCGTATTCTCCTTAGGCCATTCAATAATGTCTTAGGATCCCAAGTTTGATTGAATATCTACCCAAAGGGTGAGTCAATTCTCAATAGGGAAGGACCTAGGAGCAGTGATTTTAGGTTTTGAGGGGTTCACTACCAAGAAAAATCTTGGAAAAGACAATTTAACATTCAACTCAAAAAACTTAGTAATGAAAGCTAAATGATGAGTGCAAATGATGAAATTATGCAACAAAAAGTTAGGGTATGTGTACATGAGCAATTTGGAAATGTAGTGAGGATTCTAGAAATGCAAAGAAGTTGTTGAAATGTGTTGTGAATGACTTAAAATCCCTAGGTGGAAACTTATTCCCATATGGAATTTTTGAAATCTTCAAATGTGGTCCTAAGGCTCAAGGACTGCACTTCCTTCTTCTCGAATTCCAAGTCTCGAAGCTTCTAGATTTGGCATGTATGTGAGTTTTCGTGAAGATGACAACTTTGCAAAGTAAATTTGCAACTTTACAACTTTTCACTTCAAATGATCTTCAAGTCTTCAACCTAAATCTGCAAACATAAACATGCAAGAGATGAAAAACTTGTTGATTGTTAGTGAATGGGGGTTTTCCTTGGTCAAAGCCCTTGTTCATAATGAAACCTTGAAATGAAATAAAATGATGAATGGAAATGATGAATGTAAAAAAAACTATGTTGCAACTCACCAAACCCTTGTAACAAGGTGCTACAAATATCCTTGAAATTTTTGCAATGGATGTTGTTCTTGACTCCTTGAATGATGCAGATCTTGCATGAAACACTTACTTCAATCATAAACCATACATCACAATTGTTAGCACAATTTGTTTTTTATGTAGTGATATCCTTAATATGGTGCTTGAATCCTGATTATGGCTCCAAATGCTTGAATAATTTCTCTCGATCTCATAAAATTTCCTTAGGAATGAATACTTGAATTCTTGTTAGGATAAAATTAGTGACTGAACCTTGTATTTATACTTATTTAAACCACAAAAATCCAAAAAATGAAATCATTAATTAAATTAGGCTAAATCCCACCAGAATTTGAAATTAAATCTCAAAAAATCTTAAAAACTTGGGGCAAAAACTCCAAAAAGGGGTCCATTAAGGCACACTTCAAATCAAGCTCCCAAGACCTTTGGGGGATAAATATTCCCTAGGTGGCGTCTTAGTCCTAAACCCAAAAATTAGGGACACTCAGATAGAATCATTAAATTATCATTTATATTCTGATGTTTGTCAAGATTAGCCATAAAAAGATATAGTTAATTGGGCTTGTGAATACAAAGTAGGACCAATTAAGACATAAATAGGAATAAATAAATAAAGTTGGGCCCAAAAAAGTGTGAAAATGCAAGGGTATGAATTTTACTACACTACATTTAGCCCCCACTTTAGTGAGAGGATGGACTTGCTTCAAAATCACACTAAAGTAGCCAACCACACAATCAAGAGGGGTTCAAATTTATGAATGTTAGTAAGATAAGATGAAAATAACTAAGAGGGTGGCCAAGCCCCTAGGATCAAGATCCTATTACAAACCAACATACGCACAAAGAAACACACTTGCGAATGTTATATGAAGCCATAACTAGATCGCAAACATACACCATCAAATATAGAAAATGAAAAACAAAAACAAAAAGGAAAAAATGGAACAAATCAAGCTTAAATTGGTTGTCCAACGTGTTGTGGACTGGGTCTAGGCTCTTTTTCCAAAAAGGTTTACAAGTGGAATGTGATGTCCACTATGCAAAAAAAAGTGCATGGACACAAGGGCTAGTGAAGCTAGTTGTTGACTAGGTGAGCCCCAAGAGGTCCATATCAAAGTCATACCGCAATGACTATGATGACAAAAATGCTTTCTCACAAGGTCTAGTGAAGCTATTTTTTCACTAGGTGAGTCGTAGGTGACCATATCAAAGCCATAGCTCCATGACTATGATGAGGAAAAAAATTCTTGCTCACAAGGGCTAGTGAAGCTAGTTGACTAGGTGATCCCCGGGGGACCATATCAAAGCCATAGCTCCATGAATTTTAATAAGGTACAAAAAATCTTGCTCACAAGGGATAGTGAAGCTAGTTATTAACTAGGTGAGCTGCAGGGGAACATATCAAATCCATACCTCCATGACTTTAATAAGGTACAAAGAGAGAAAATGCAACACAATAAGAAAGCGAGATGTTTGAAGGGACTTTTTTTAGTTCATGTAAGGCCTTAATCTTAGGGGACATTGTTCCTAGTGTCTCCAAGAGAGGACCAATCAAAGGATAAAAGATTCACAACTTAGGGAATGTAGTGCATCACATCACCACTAAGAGGAATGTAATATGTTAAGATAAATCACGCTCTCGAAGGACATCACTCCCAATCACCGCAAAGAGAAAAACACATCACATGAAGTAAGAAAATCACATCAAGGACCATGAAAATGCAAATGAAATAATGCCAAAATAATGCCAATGTATTCCCCCACTTTAAAGGAATTGCTATACACCATGCTGTGAGAAACTACTTTAAAGTAAACAAATGTGAAAAAGGAAATGGAAATGGAAAAGAGGGTTTCCCCCCATAATTGTATAAGGGATCTATGGATTCAGGGTCAATATTTTTCTTTGATTCAATTGTATTAGAGAGCTAGGAGCTATCATCATTCTTTAAATACACATAGAACTAGAATAATGACACAAAGAGCGAAAATAAAGAAAAAAAATTTGGGTCAACATGGAAGAGACATAGGGTGTCTCAACGCCTTGTGTCATCCCCAAAAGGAAAACACAAGACAAAAATACAAATGAAAGGTAAAGACCAAAGAAAAGGTAAAAAATTATGACATTTAGAAGAATGAAGGTACAAATAGAGAAATGGACAAATAGAGGAAACATCAAACAAAATAGTATGGTGGATCACTTTACAAATATGCAATAGTAAAATAAAAAAAAGGAAAGAAAAAAGACCAATAAAGCACATGTGAGTCAACCATCTGGTGCAGAGCACCCTTGCAATATCATGCATCCATTTGGAAATTCTTGAGGATTGATAAAATTTTGATATATTTACATTGTAACAAGGTTATATGAGTCATTTCTCACATGTATAGGTCATTAGGGGGTGTCAAGAATAGGTCGTAAAAGATGTAAAGTTGCACACAAAAGGTGTAAACAAGGAATATGAAAGGTCATTTGAATCCTAGGTCATTAGAGAGATGTTAGAAAATGAAGAGTCATGATGTAATGCCTTTAAAAAGGCCTTGTAAGCATTGTAGTAGGCATGGTTAATTGCACAATTGAATTTGAATGAATAAAGGCACTATTTTATGGTGGTTTCTTCATAAATGTAAGGTTTCCAAGCTCTGTACAGCCTTGTACGGGTAGGAAAGCATGAATAAATGTTTGTGAATGATAATATATTCGATCACCTTCCTTATGAAGTTAGTTTCATAAAAATTGTGGTATTTTAAGTTAGATATTATTGATTTTATGAAAAAATTTAAAGCCCTATTCTAGGGTAAACAAGGGGGAATAAATTTGAATTTCTTCCACTCTAACTATGGAAACCTCCTATAAATTTGTGGAAAGATGGTTAATAATATATGCTAACATATTTTCAAGGGTGAAGAGAGTAAGATTTCAATTTCTGACTGTAAATATGTGTCTTGGTCTAGGGACAGGGCAGTCAAGAGAATTTGATCTAGGGTTTTATAAAATACATTTGAGAATGAAATTTTAATTATCTAATAAGCATATGAAGGTAAAATATAACATGTTATAAGAATTGGGCAAGTGATTTTGAGTGTGGAGATAATAAAACCAATAAGCCCTTGTGTACATCATGCCAATTAGGCCTAGAATTGGAACATGACAGTCATGTTGGAGTCTATTTTTCCAAAGGAAAATATATTGTTTTTATGTATGATTTATAACCCTTCAAAGGATATCCAAAAAGATAATCACATTCTAAATATAATTTTTGTAGGAGTTATGTCTAATAGTTCATACTTGGATGGTTACTAGGAATGTGAACAATCAATGAGGGAATGATGAATCAATGAAAGGGTAGACCTTGGTGAGTGTTTGTTTCAGATGAGTTAGTGTTCCTAAAGGTTAAGAAAGATAGAAGAGGTCTTGTTTGGGTCATTAGAAGTGGAAACTCAAATTGTGTTCTTGTATAGGTCTTTGGGTGGTGGAAATCTCTTATGAATTTGAAAGAATGGTGAATTCATTTTTTAAGGGGCAGTCCTTGTAAGTATTTATTTGGTTAAGTTAAGGTTATTAATGGTGAAAATAATAGGTTGAGGCCATGTTTAATTTTGAGGAGTTGGAGAACCAATATTGTGCCATGTTGTCATTGTTTTATGAATATTTCTTATGAAATTTGAAAAGTTTGTGGGATGTTGAACCCATTGTTGTAAAATATGTCCAAATTGAGTTGAGTTGATCCTTTGTGCTTGCTTCAAATTGGTATTAGAGCTTAGAAAAATTTCTAGTCTTGTGATTTTTTAGTTTGTGTGTTGTGGTTGTTTGCAGGTCAAGAATAATCTGCTTGTTGCCAAGAGAAGGCAAATAAAGTTGAGAAGTTGTGAAGAAAGGAGAAGCTTGCTTGAGTAGAGGATAATATAGATGTGTTGAAGAAGCATTGGTAGGCAGAGGAAGAAAGAAAGAGGAGAAATAGACAAGAAAATTTTGATAGAGAGTTAGCAGTGATAAAGAAAGAAGTGAAAATATTAGAAGAAGAGTTCCAAGAATCCATGATGAAAATGGAACAATGGATCAGACAAGCCAGACGTTGGCACTTGAAAGTGAAAAAGAGAGCTACATGGCCCATAGAGAATATTGTTAGAAGAAGGAAAATACAAATGAAGATGAAAGAGAAAGAAGAGGAAGTGTTTGAAGATGTTGGAGAAGAATTCAAAGATGAAGAAAACAAATGTATGCCCAACCACAAAGATGAAGGAGAACTAATGATGAAGAACCTGATTTCAGAAGAGGACCTTGAGTTGACTAAAGTAATGATCAAAGAAGAATTATTCTTGGAGATTTATAAATAATTGAGAAAATATGGAGGTATTGTGTTAATATCAATGTATTATTTCTTTATTGTATTAATCCTATGGAAAAGGAACAATTTTTAGGTTAAAGGAAAAAAAGAGAAATGAGATTTTTGAGATGCACCAAAGTATAGTGAGCCTGATTTGAGTTGGCAAGCAAGATATGAAGTTGATTTGCATGAGCAAGTCCAAGATTAAGGTGAATATAAAGGTTAATGGATTTTTTTTGAAGGTGGTAATATTACAAGGAATAAAATATGAGAATCTAGAGGATGAAGACTCACTCCAACAGGACTTGTATTTTATCTGGAGGAGAGTAAGGTGTAGAGCACCCTTGCAATATCATGCATCCATTTGGAAATTCTTGAGGATTGATCCAATTTTGATATCTTTAAATTGTAACAAGGTTATATGAGTCATTTTTCACATGTATAGGTCATTGGGGGGTGTCAAGAATAATTTTTGTGTCAAATTTGAAGAAATGCAAGAGTTGCCCAAAAAAGTGCAAAAATTGTAAAAGATGCAAAATTGCACAAAAAAGTGTAAACAAGGATAATGAAAGGTCTTTTGAATCCTAGATCATTAGAGATCAGTTATAAATTGAATATTAATGATTTAATTCCTTTAAAAAGGCCTTTTAAGCATTGGAGTAGGCATGGGTGATTGCACAATTGAATTTGAATGAATAAAGGCACTGTGTTTTGGTGGTTTCTTAAAAAAATTAAGGTTTATAGCCTCTGTACGACCTTGTATGGACATGAAAGAGTGTATAAATATTTTTGAATGATAATATAATGCATCATCTTCCTTATGCAATTAGTTTCATGCAAATTGGTGGTATTTTGAGTTAGATATTATTGATTTTCTCAAAACTATCAAAGCCTTGTTCTAGGGTAAACAGTGTAGAATAAATTTGAATTTCTTCCACTCTAACTATGTAAACCTCTTCTAAATTGGTGGAAAAATGGTTACTACTATATACTAACTTATTTTCAAGGTTTCAAGGTGTAATGATAAGGGTGAAGAGAGGAAGATTGCAATTTTTGACAATAAATTTGTTTCTTAGTCCAGGGACAAGGCAGTGAAGAGAATTTGATCTAGGGTTTTATTAAATACATTTGAGAATGTGGTTTTAATTATCTAATAAGTATGTCAAGGTCAAATATAAAATTTTATAAGCATTTGGAAAGTGAGTTTGAGTGGGGAGATAAGAAAAAAAATAATCCCTTGTGTATATCATGCCAATTAGGCCTAGAATTGGAACGAGATAGTCATGTTGGAGTCTTTTTTCCAAAGGAACATATATTGTTTCTAGGAATGATTTAGAACCCTTCAAAGGGTATCCAAAAAACTAATCACAATCTAAAGATATTTTTTGTAGGAGTTATGTCTGATAGTTCATAGTTGGATAACTACTAGGAATATGAATAGTCAATGAGAGAATGATGAATCAATGAAAGGGAAGACCTTGGTGAGTGTTTGTTTTAGATGAGTTAGTGTTCCTAGAGGATAAGAAAGAAAACATATGTATTTTTTGGGTCATTGGAATTGGAAACTCAAATTGTGTTCTTGTATAGGTCTTTGGGTGGTGGAAATATCTTATGAATTTGAAAGAATGGTGAATTCAATTTTTAAGGGGCAGTCCTTGTAAGTGTTTGTTTGATTAAGTTAAGGTTATTAATGGTGAAAAGGATAGGTTGAGGCTATGTTTAAGTCTGATGAGCTGGAGAACCAATATTGTGGCATGTGTAGTCATTGTTTAATGAAGATTTCTTGTGAAATTTGAAAATTTTGTGGGATATTGAACCCATTGTTGTGAAATATGTCCAAATTGAGTTGAGTTGATCCTTTGTGATTGTATCACCATCCAAGAAGACATCCACATCCCAATCTTTTTTGGGATATGCAAAATGTGAATCACTAGTGAGAGGTACAACATCAAGTGTTGTACTAGGAGAATCATCAGGTTTAACATGTGGTACATCACTCAGTTTAGGAGGATCATCATGGTTGTTATCATCTGAGATCATAGAGGATGAAAATAGAAAATTCAACTCGTTAAGCACCTGCTCATCAATTTTAGTGGTTTCTTCATTGTCATCCAAGTTAACCACAATAAGATAATGAATGATAATATCCATAGAATGTGTTGGTTTTTGTGTTTGTGACATAGGATCTATTAGTTGTGGTAATGGAGGAGGCTCATCATTTATTGCTTCTATCAATTTTGGATTTTTATTTTCTATTTTGGTCTCTTCATTCATCTTTCAAGCAATAGCATGATGTTTATGCCTACACTCTCTATCATTTTTGTTTCTTTTATTATGATTTTCAATTTTCATTTGGGTAGGAGTGGGTTTTTCAACCATAGGTCCCTTTTCATATTGTGAAAGAAGAATGGAAGAAACCATGGAAGGTTTCTCAACTACTTTCTCTTTGGCTTTATAAATTTTCTTAAGAGGCAAGTTAGGACTTCTATGGTTTTCTCTTGGTCTTTTGTAGGAAATAGGCGATGGGTTTTTGATGGATGGGTCTTGGTTAGTGGGAAGGGTTTTAAGCTTAATATTGTTTTCTTCAAGGGTTGGGGGTTCAATCATAGGTGTAGGAAAATTTTCAAGGGATAGCTTGGCTATGTATTCTACTTTGAATTTTGGTAGGATAGGAAAAGGAATTCCTGACGAGGTCTTATAGGTTCCATGGGCTTAGGCTAAAAATAATCTAAGGAAAAATATCCACAGGAAGATGGAGGTCTAAAGCCACTATGGTTCACATTGAATATTTCATTGTCAACTCGAAACTTTAAGAACTTATGGACAATGGATGGGGCTGTATTCATGGAGCGAAGCCATTTGTAGCATATCCTCACATGAAATCGATTTGAATTAGAGATGATATATAATGATACATTTGATTTCTTCGGTCCTACTTGTAAAGGGATTGTGATTGAGCCCATCGTAGCACGAGAAAAACCATCATGCATTTTAATCCATTCTTTTGGTTTATCATATCTATCTTGAGTAATTTCATGAACATAAAGGAGTTCCTCTGTGATCACATTCTCTCCATAGATGGGATCAATTAAAAACCCAGGAGTGGGCCTGTTATTGATTCTACCAGTTATGTAAAGAGGACCATCAGGTGCATATTTGATTGTTTCTTCCGAGGAGAAACTAATTTCAATGGGAATTTTGGTTTTCTATTTACAAGGCTTGATGTCAATCACTCCTATCATTGTACTAATATGACTTTGTTCATTGGAATCCATAGGATTGTTTTCATCATAATCCATAGGATTTTGTTCATTATTACTCATGTTATCATCATCCATGTCAAGATTCATCACATTAGGCTTAGTTTCACTAGGCTTGACAAATGAAATATTGTGGTTGGGCATAGGATTGGTAAAGATTTGCAAGTTTTGGTTAGGAGGAGCTATAGATTTATTACCTTTTTTATTCACACCTCCAATTTGGTTATGATTGGAATCAATGAGGTCTTGCACCAAATGTTTAATATGATTGCAATTTTTTGTATCATGTCCCTTTTTTTGGTGATAAGAACAATATGCATTATGTATGAAGCTTAGAGGTAACAACCTGCTAGGTTCAAGAGGTAAAATGAGAGGTAAGGTGAGAATGTTCTTTTTTAATATCTGAGTTAAGATGTTTTGAAGTGTGTCAAGTAAGGGAGTAAATTTTCTTTGTGGGTCCCTTAAGATATAAGGATTACTCTTCATTATAGTAGCTACTTGGGTATCAACTTGTTGGGTAGGTTGGGAGGTGGAATTTAGTTGGAGGAAAATTTTATTTTGTCTTTTGAAAGGTTGATAGCTATTTTGGTTGGAAGCATCATACTTTTCAGGACAAGTAGAGGTGTTTTTTGTTTCACAACTACCTATGGAATTATGATAATATTGAAGGGAAATGCATAAGTGTATGAAGTAAGGGAATTTAACGATGGTAAGCTTGTCTTGTATCTTACTTTGTAAATTTTCTATGAACATATTTTGGAGGTGAGAATTGAGAATATTCACACTGAATTGGGAATAAAGCGATTGGTAATGAGAAATAAAATTATTTACTTTTTCACTCCCATTTTTCTTGCATCTCATCAAATAAAATAATGTCATTTTAGAAACTGTATGCACTTGGAACTAGTTAATAAAGGCTTCAAAAAATTCATTATGAATGAAATGAGTTATTTGATAAAGCAAAAAACCAATCCAAGGAATTATCTTTCAAGGATCGAGGATATATCTTAATCAAAGTTTTTCCTCAAGGATGAAATCACTACAAAAAGTAGTAAAAGAATTAACATGATTATAAATATCTCCCTTTTCTCCATATTTCTCAAATCTAGAGATCTCTATACCTTGTGGCACCAAAATTCTTAATATCTCCAAAGATAGCTGGTTGCTTTTGACATAGTATGAAGGTGGACCATTTTGATTTTGATTTTGATTTATGGTGGATACTTCTCGTTGAAGGGATGAAAATATTTGTAAAAGGTGGTTAATGATAGGGTCATTGTGTGTGTTTTGAGGTGGAGGTGAATATGGTGGTGGTTTGCATGTCTTGGAAGGAAAAGTGAATGGATACTTTGTGGGAGGAGATATAAGGTTAGATGCCACATAGGTATAAGTAGAAATAGTGGAAATACTCAAGGTAGGAAAGATATTGCTAGTTGGCTGAATCATTGTGCTTACTTGAGGATTGGTATAGGTGGGAATAGATGTTATGGTTGAAGAGGGAGGAATCAAAATTTCTCCTTGTCTTTGTACATTGTTTGAAGTTTGAGCACCATTGGTGGTGGAAGGAAGGCGTTTTCTAAATATGCGAGCCATATCATGCACAAGTTTGAGTGCTTCATCACTCTACATCATGTGGTGAATACTATTTATGGAAGGTATAATAGTGTTGGAATTTTTTAGTACTCACGCTATCTTGTAAATGGGCTAACTCTTCATGCATTTTTATAATGTTTTCTTAAGGGATATGATCAGCCATTATTTGAACATGTGGCATTACAGTTGTAGGTAATGTAGGCATAGTAAAAGAGGTATCAAAGGTATGGTACATACCTAGTGAATTAGTACCAACACTAGGAGTAAGAGAGCTTGATAGCCCAAGATCCATAGCGTGTGTTTTATCACAGGATGCCATGAGTCTCGCACTTTGTCTAACCATAGTATTAGTAATAGGAAACCAAGTAGCATAGCTCATGCAAGGGATAAACTAAATAAAGTACAATGAACACAATATCCTATGCTTAAAATTATGCTTGAAATGAAATAAATTGAGATAACAACAATTCTAGAAACTAAAACACAAAACTGAAGGAAGCAAACAAAAGCACAAAAAATCAATTTCAAATCCTAAAAATTGCAAAGTCAAAGTCAATAGGGACTAAGATGCCAGTAAGCATGTATTTGTCCTACTAGTGTGATTTTGATGTTATAGAAAGTGAAATAGAAGGAAAACAACACAGACAAGGTTTTGAAAGAGAAACCCACATAGGGACTAAGATTCCAAGAAGGTTGTTTTAGTCCCAATAAGGGTTTTTCTCACAAAAAATAGAAAAATCCAGATTTTTCACAATGTTCCCAGGTTGCCCACCTAGGTACCTAATGTTTGGAAACATAAAACTATGTAAATGAATGCAAGAAAAAGTAACTAATGATAAGAAATTGGATGCAAATTTGAATGTGATTTTATCAATTTTGAATGCAATAAAAATGCAATTAGGATGATTAACAATACATTTTTTAGTATTTCAATGAGATAAAATAATGCAAGAAACCAAAAATGCAACCTATATGCACTTTCACTAATGCAAATGTGAGAAACCTTAGATGCACTTTCACTAATAAAAGATTCAATTTAAGAATGAATACAACCTAATGTTGGTATGTGGTGATTGATCATGCTATACTATACACTCTTCATGTATCCTCATCGGTAACTAATGAAAAGCAATTGGATGCAAAGTTGAATGAAATTTTTTCAATTTTGAATGCAATAACAATCCAATTAGGATGATTAACAATGCACTTTTAATTTTTTCTCCTAATTTTTCACTTTGTCACCTACAAGATAAAAAATTACTTTGTAAAACCCTAATTCTAGAAGCTTCTAAAAATATTGTCATAACCAGTTGGGATGGGAGTTTCAGTAGGGAATTATTCACGATATCATAATATTTTTTGCACTGGATAATAAAATCATTGGATGGATACGGTTTTGTGGATGTAGCCCATATTGGGTGAATCACGTTAAATTCTTTGTGTTGTCTTGTTGCTGCTATAATTTTTATGTGTATTTTTATTTCTCTATTTTATTGATCAAATCTACATTTAACTATTAGATATATTCCTTCTAATCCTAATGCCTAGATCTAGGACTTTAATGGAATTCAAATCAGAAAATGAATTCTCTAAAAGGTCAGGTTTACCAAAATGAACCGTAGGAAAATGGATGCTTTATAACCTAGATCATATTACACCGCTTTTCTCCTATGGTCATTCAAGAATGTCTTGGGATCCCAAATTGGATTGACTATTAGCCCAAAGGGTGAGTCAATTCTCAATAGGGAAGGACCTAGGAGGGGTTCTTTGAGGTTTTAAGGGGTTCACCACCAAGCAAAAGCTTGGAAAAGGCAATTTAACACTCAACTCACAAAACCTGGCAATGCAAGCTAAATGATGAGTGAAAATATGAAATTATGCAACAAGTTAGGGTATGTGTACCTAGGAAGTCTATAAATTTAATGAGTATTTTTTAAATGCAAAGAGTATTTCAAAATATACTATGGAGAGCTAATATGCCCTTACTATTGTCTTAGTCTTGTTGCTATTTTTCAAGGCAGATGTCAAAAACGGATCTCAAAGAATATTTGTAAAATACTGATTGGAAGAATAATACACCCTAGGTGGTGACTTAGTCCTCTCTAGAATTTATGAAATCTCCAAATGTGATCTTGAGGCTCAAGGTCTACACTTCCTTCTTCTTGGATCTCAGGCCCTGAAACTTCCAGATCTAGCCTATAGGTGAGTTTTTGTGAAGATGACAACTTTGCAATGCAACTTTACAACTTTGTACTTCAAATGATCTTCAAGTATTCAACCTAAATCTACAAACACAAACATGTAAGAGAGGAAAAACTTGTTGATTGTTAGTGAATGGGGGTTTTCTTTGGTCAAACCCCTTGTTGATAATTAAACCTTGAAATGAAATAGAATGATGAAGGAAAATTATGAATGGAAAAAACCCTATGTTGTAACTCACCAAACCATTGTAATAATGTCTTGAAAATATGCTTGAAATGGATGTAATATATGTGGTTCTTGACTCCTTCTTGAATGGTGTAGATCTTGCATGAAACACTTGCTTCAATCATAAACCCTACATTATAATTGTTAGCATAATAACAAACATAATGTAATGATATCCTTGATATGATGCTTGAATCTTCATGATGGCTCCAAATGCTTGAAGAATTTCTCTTGATCTCATAAAATTTCCTTAGGAATGAATAATTGAATTCTTGTTAGGAAAAAATGAGTGAATGAACCTTGAATTTATACTTATTCATGCTTAATACCCCAAAAACACCACAACAAGCCGGCAAATGAAACTATTAATTAAAGGAGGCTAAATCTCGCTAGAATTTGAAATTAAATCTCAAAAAAAGCTTAAGTGGGACTAAGACACCCTAGGTGGCATCTTAGTCCCAAGTCCTAAAAAAATTGGAGCACAGACTCCAAAAGGGGTTCCATTTAAGGCACACTTGAAATCAGGGTCCCAAGACCTTTGGGGGACAAAGACGCCCTAGGTGGAATCTTATTCCCAACCCAAAAATTAGGGACCCTTAAACAAAATCATTAAATTATCATTTGTCTTTTGATGTTTGTCAGGATTAGCCATAAAAAGATATATTTCATTGGGCTTGTGGATACAAAATAGGACCAATTAAGACATAAATGGGGATAAATAAAGCAAGGTGGGCCCAAAAAATTGTGCAAATCTAAGGGTATGCATTTTTCTACAATACAACAGTAAGTTAGGGTATGTATATGTAGGAAGTCTGGAGATGTAATGAGGATTTCAAAAATAAAAAGTTGTAAAAATATGCTAGGAAGGACTAAGGCGCCCTTACTGTTGTCTTAGTCCTGCTACTATTTTTTAGGGGAAATGTAGGATCTTAGGATGTTAGAACCAGATCTGAAAGAATATCTTTAAAATGCCCTTAGGAGAACTAAGACGCCCTAGTTGACGACTTAGTCTCGTTCTGAATTTTTGAAATATCTAAATGTGATCTCGAGGTTTGATGTTTGCACTTCCTTCTTCTCGTATCTCAGGTCTTGAAACTTCTAGATCTGGCCTACAGGTGAGTTTCGGTGAAGATGACAACTTTGCTTTGAAACTTTGCAACTTTTCAACTTTTCAAATTTTCACTTCAAATGATCTTCAAGTCTTCAACCTAAATCTACAAACACAAACATGCAAGAGAGGAAAAACTTGTTGATTGTTAGTAAATGGGATTTTTCCTTGGTCAAACCCCTTGTTGCTAATTAAACCTTGAAATGAAATGACATAATTGAGGGAAATGATGAATGAACAAAGTTCTATGTTTCAACTCACCAAACCCTTTCTATAAAATCCACAAACTTGTGTGAGGTGGCTAGCTTGGATGTAGATCTTGAATCCAATGAATTTTTTATAGACCTTGACTTGACTTGCTTGCTTGAATCAAAACCCTACATCAAAAAATTTAGCTCTAAAACACACATGATACAAGAATATGCTTGATATGATTCTTGAATCTTGATAATGGCTCTAAATGCTTGAAGAATATCTCTTGATCTAATAAAATTTAGTTAGGAATGAATACTCAAATTTTTAGTTGAGAAATGAGTGAATGAACCTTATATTTATACTTATCCATGCTTAATATCCCAAAATTACACCACAAAAAGCTTAAACATGAACTCATTAACTAAAGGAGGATAAATCCCTCCAAGATTTGAAATTAAATCCTAAAAATTAGTGCATCTTAGTACTGAGGCATGAATCTCAGGACACAGACTCCAAAAAGGGGCCCATTTAAGGAACACTTGAAATCAGGGTCCCAAGACCTTTGGGGGACAAAAATTCCCTAGGTGGCATCTTAATCCCAACTCAGAAGTCAGGGACACTCAGCTAGAATCATTAAATTATCATTTATCCTTTTATGTTTGTTAGGATTAGCCATAAAATGATATAGTTCATTAGGCTTGTGGATGCAAAATAGGACCAATCAAGACATAAATAGGGATAAATAAAGCAAGGTGGGCCCAAACAAGTGTGAAAATGAAAGGGAATTCCTTTTCCTGCACTACATTTAGGCCCCACTTTAGTGAGAGGATGAACTTGCTTCAAACTCACACTAAAGTATCCAACCACACAATCAAGAGGGGTCCAAATGTATCAATGCTAGTAAGATAGGATGACCATGGTAAAGAGGGTTGCACAAGCCCCTAGGACCAAGGTCCTATGAAAAACCAACATAGGCACAAAGGAACATAGTTATGGATGATATATGAAGTGATAAGCAAATCACAAACATACACCATCAAAGATAGGAAAAATGAAAAAGAAAAAAATACAATGGATCAAGCTTTGACTCGCTATCCAACGCATTGTGGACTATTTCTAGGCTATTTATCAAAAAAGGTTTACAAGTGGAACACGATGTCCACTATGCAAAAAAAAATGCATGCTCACAAGGGCTAGTGAATCTAGTTTTCCACTAGGTGAGCCCAAAGAGGTCCATATCAAATTCATACCCCCATGACTATTATAAGGACAAAAATAAAAATGCATGCTCACAAGGGCTAGTGAACCTAGTTGTTCACTAGGTGAGCCCCAGCGAACCATATCAAAGCCATACCTCCATGACTTTAATAATGTACAAAAACACAACACAACAAGAAGGAGAGATGTTCAAAGGGGTTTTTATTGGTTCATGCAAGGTCTCATCTTAGGTAACATTGTTCTTAATTTCTCCAAGAGAGGACAAGTCAAATAAATATCACACTCTTAGAGGAAATCAAACCCAATGACACCACCAAGAAAGGAACACATCGCAAGAAGGGAGAAAATTGCATAATGAAACATGAGTGTCGATGTATGCCCCCACTTTAAAGTGGTTGCTAACACCATTACTGTGAGAAATTTCTTTAAATTAGAAGAAGACATTAGAGTATGCCACATGTGAGCCAACTTAAGGAATGTTGTCCACATCCCAAGCTTGCTCTTACATATACATGAAAGTTGATCAACTAGCCAAAAGAGGAAATGATAGGTGACATATGAGGACAAGGCTACCTAACCCCTTGCCCCAACTTAGTGTAGGAAAAGGGTGAGCTGAAATGATTGATGAGAAACATGCTCATGTAAAAATCAATATCCATTAGAGGAATTAGGTGCTTCAACACAAGGAAGAGCACCACTCTCCTTGAGATGTTGAATTTTATCAATTAAAGCCTTATATTCATTAGTGGAATGACCATGAACTCTATGATATGCACAAAATGAATTCTTGTAGTAATTTTTTTTCATGTTCTTGGGGGGAGAGATATTAAAAAATCTTGAAGGATTCTCAATAAGATAGTTTCTTTATCAAAAGTAGAGGATGTTTCATTATTTTGTGACAAAGATATCTCCTTATTAGTATTAGCTTTCATACCTACACAAGACTCTTTGGATTGCGAGATTTTGTTCTCTTCTTTAAAGGAAGATATAAAATCTATGAAATTTGAATCGTAAGTGTTTTGCATGATGATATTGATGTTAAGTGAGGATTTATTTGTTTCTTGAAAATGATAAAAATCAAGACCACTAGTGTCTATCAATTCAGGATGCACTATTATTAAATTCGGCTTAAAGGGATCTTTTTTTAGAGTGTTAATATTAAGTGAAGGTTTTTTTGATGGTTTGATTTCTATCATAGAATAATAACCCAGACCATGAGTTTTTTCTTGCATGTGAGGCTCTATAGGGACATGGATACCTTGTTCTCTAGAACCACATCTTTTTCCACTATATCCTACTTGTTTCATAAGATCATAACCTATTTCATAAAGATTTTTCGTTTCTTTAGGATTAAGTGGTTGTTGATAGTCTCTCATTAAAATTTGTATAATTTTCTTCTTCTTCCAAAGTAGTTAAGGTGGATTCTTTCAAAGCGTCATCCAAATTTTGTGTTGACATTAATGCTTTTTATTTTCCTTTTCTAGAGTCTTTGTTTAGGATCTTGTATTCTCCTATGAGGTAGGTTCAAAGTCTAAGGAACCCCAATCATCTTCTAATAGCTTCATGACTTCTTCAATATGTTTTTCTTTGTCTTTCTGTTGCATGGGTTTAACTTGTGTAGTTGGTGTCAATGTGTTTAAAGGATTCTATTTATTTTTCTCAATGTTCAAACAACTATTTGGTTCAAGGTTAGCTTCAAGTGTGTAGACTTTTTTTTTGTATACATACTTCATTTTACAATGAAGAGTGGAAGGCACCCCATTCATTGTATGAATCCACGGTCTGCCTAAAAGAAGATTATATGAAAGATCATGAGGCATAACATGGATCGGTGTTTCTAATGTGGAATTTATAGCATTAATAGGTAAATTGATTACACCAAGCAGTTTTTTTGCATGTTATCAGAGCCATTAATAGATAAAGAGGTGGGTAGGATTTTTTATTTATCAAAACCAAGCTTATCCAAAAGGTTTGAACTACACACATTTAAGGTCGAGCCATTTTCAACAAGGGTTCACTTTATCCCTATCGTATTGTATTGAGCTATGATTATGCAAGAATAATATTGTTTTCTCACTTCCAAAGGAGGGAGTTCAATTTGGTGGAAAACAATGTCAGCATTTATTCCTTGAATCATGGATTCTATGTCATTTGGTTGTGCATTTGAAGGGATAGGAAGTTGTTGTAAGGTAGTTTGAAGCATAGTGTGATAGTTAGCTAAATTTTAAATCAAGTCCTAGAGGGATATCTTTGTGGGAGTATTCTTAAGATGTTCAACAAGATCATACTCCTTTCCACTTTGTGAAGGAAAACGAGGGGGAACTGGTAAGATAGGATTAGAAAATGGGAGGGATGTTGAAAGTGTTTTTCTTGGTTGAAAATTGTTCTTGGTGTTGTATGTATGAGCAACAATATTGTAACTTGGTTTCTACAAAACATTTTTCTTAGGTGGTTCGAGGATAAGGACAAGTTTTTTTTAAACTTGTGGTTTTTGAGAGGGTGGATAAATGATAAGTTTAGGCATGAGGGAGTAATCCAATGGGTATCTAATGTGCATAACCTCAAAATAATTATCCTTTTTTTCATGATTTATTAGTGAAGAGGAATCTAATGTTACTTCATCATCTTCATCTAAGGAATTACTATTGTCAATGTTCTCATTTTCTTCCATTGTTATATCTTCCTTAGTAGGAGATTTTTTAGGAGAAATACAAACCAAATATTCTTGAAATTCAAGGATTGGTTCTTCTAAGATGAATTCATTGCACATAAGGGATTTATCAATGGTTGAATTATCTTGTTCATGAATAGTGGGGATATTAGGAGAAGGCTCTATTTTATTTTTGTGATTGTCAATGACTTTATCATTTTTCTCTACGGTCTCATTCTCTTGTGCTATACCATCTACCCTAGTAGGATATCTTGTAAGATGTTCATCACTCTCCATGGTTAGATTTTGTAAATTAACTTCATCAAAAGTAGGGGAGGCATCAAGAGAAGGACAACTATGACTACCAAATAGATCTTTCCAAATGGTAGGAGAATTAGGGAAGGGAGGAACAAGATTCTCATGAATCTCAATAAGTGCTTCTTCTAACACCAACCTATTCTCTTTGCATTGAGGAGGGGTATTAGGAGAAGGTAAATTTTGATTTTCATGGATATCTATGATATCATCCTCATTTGCTAAAACATTCTCACAAGCAAGGGATGAATGAAGAATAGGTAAGGTGATGTTTAGAAAGGTTTCTATGATCTCATATTCTTGTTTTCTAATATCTTCCAAAGGGGGAAGATGAGAGGGACAATCAATATTCTCAATGATTGTATCTTCTTTCACCAACATACCTTTTTCACTAATAGGAGAGGTATCGAGAGAAGAAAATGTGTGATTTTTATGATTTTCTACGCTTGCATCCTCTTGTATAATACCATCCTCACCAATAGGAAATGTAATATTAAGGATTGTGCCAATGGTTGGATTTGCTTTCTCTAAGATGTTCTCATAACTATGAAAGATATTAGAAGGATGACTAACATGTTTCTTAATGACCTCATTGTTGTAATCTAAACTGAACTCATAAGAGGGGATGTTGTACTTATGCAATCCATTTTTAACCATATCAAAGCCACATCTCTTGAAAGAAAACATGCTATCATAGAAAAGTAAATAAAGTGAAATTCAATGACCTAAAGTGAAATTTTTAAATACAATTTTTAGATTTGAAATAAGGTAATTTACCGATTGCACTATGCAGCAACCTAAAAGATGAAATTTTTTAAATGCAAATTTGGAATTGAGTAATGCATGAAATAAGCCAATTTAAGGTATATTTAATGAAATTCATGAAACAAAACCTCAACCAATTTAAATAGATAACCAATGGAATAAAAAAGGAGCACAAAAAAATAGATTTAAACCCTAAAAATTGGAACTTCAAAGTCAATAGGCACTAAGACGCCAGAAAGGGTGTCTTTGTCCTACTAGTGAAATTATGAGGCTCTAGAAACTAGGACATAAAGAAAACAATAGGGATAGGATTTTGAGCCAAAAAGCAAACAAAAGGACTAAGATGCCAAGAACGGTGTTTTTATCTTAGTAGATATTTTTTTTCAAAAAATAGAAAATTATGAGTTGTTAACAGTGTTCCCAGGTTGCGTACCTAGGGACCTCATGTTTAGAAATAGAAAAGTGTGCAAATGAATGCAAGGAAAAGTAACTAATGACAAGTAATTGAATGTAAATTTGGATGTGATTTTTTTCAATTTTGAATGCAATAACAATGTTTCCAAATTCAATTAGGGTGATTGAAAATGCACTTTTCAATTTCTCAATGAGATAAGATGATGCAAGAATGAAAAAATGCAACCTATATGCACTTTCACTAATGAAAATATGAGAAACCTTATATTCACTTTCACTAATGCAAGATGCAATGCAAGAATGAATGCAACCTAGATCTAGGATTTTAATGGATTCCAAATCAGAAAATGAATGATCTAAAAGGTTGGGCTCACCAAAATGAATTGTAAAGAAATGATGCAAGATCATCCTTGGTTCTTGGAAATCTTGCATCAACAAAAAATATTTTCATTTAGTTTTGTTCTTGTTCTTTTTCAAGTTGGCAAATCTGGTATTTCTTCATGTTTGTTGACCAAACCTCACGTACCTATGGTTTCAATGTGGACATGTTCAATTTACTTATTCCAAGTTTTCAACTTGATTGGATATTTTTATGGCAAGTTATCACTTCCGGATTGAGTGATAGTTTTTGGAACTAGCCCTAGAATAATTTCAAAACCTAATTGCTAGTTGATCAATCATGGATCCTTCCCATAGCTTGCAGATCCTTAGTGTGTCTTTCAAATTGTTCTATGGAGTGTCCTTGACCTTAATCTTAGGTCCACACTTCATCATGCACATCTACCATGGAAGAAATTCAAATTTGAGCCCAACCTTTTCTTGCACACGTTACGTTTCTTTCATCAGAGATTGTAATGATCTTTGGATGATATAGATGTTTCTTGACCCGCATATATGATATAAAGCTTGTAATGAATCATGAGGATGGAAATCAATCAAGAAAAAGTAAATTAATGTGTACATAGGATTCAATCTGTAATATTTTTTCTCTCATGCCTGAGCACTGTATTTTGAGCATGTTGTATTAGGCCTATGAGCCGAATCTGTAAGCCTAGATGTGGACGACTATATGTAATTGACATTTCTAATAATAAAAATATTTGTATCTACATTTTCCTCTATATTCTATGTTACTTCCGTTGTGTGACTCTTGTTGCATGGTCTAGATTATTCTCTTTGAGGACCCTCCTAGTGTGACTACACCAGATTGGTATCAGAGCAAGATTCGCTCCTTGCGAGATCATCAGATTTTGTGCAGTCTTATTAAATATTTTTTGTCGGGTGGTGGACTGAGGATCCAGACTACAGTTGTATAAGACTTGTGTAAATATGGAAGGAAGAAGAAATGGTAGAGGAAATGGAGGGCGTGGAAATGTAGACCTAGCTGTAATGGAGATGTTGAGAGGAATTGTTGCTAGATTGGAAGCAATTGAATCAAACTAGAGGAGAGGTCAAGTAGTTGATGATGTGAGTGATGAAGTAGAAGAATAGGAAGAATTTGCAAGAGAAGAGAAACCTGGCCTTGATTAGGGTGAAGAAATGTTTGTAAGAGCCTTAACCAAAGTAAACACTAAACCATATTCTAGTCCACCAGATTACAATGGTAAGTTGGATTTAGATGAATTTCTAGATTGGATAAAAAAGATGGAAAAGTACTTTAATTTTGAAGGTACCCTAGAAGATAAGAAGGTGAAATTTTCCTGCTCAAATTTGAGAGGACATGCATCCCTTTGGTGGGAAAATTTGTAGAAAAATAGGAAAATAAAAGGAAATGAGAAGATAAGATCATGGGATCGGATGGTAAATAAGTTGAAGACAAATTTCATGCCTGTTGACTACCAGATCATTTTGTTCAATAAGTTAAAGAATCTAAAATAGAAGGAATCAAGTGTGACATAGTATATTGCAGAGTTCTATAAGTTGAACATCAAATATGGACATTTAGAGGATGGGATTGAGCAAGTAGCAAGATATGTGAATTTTTTGAGGTCATCTATACAGTATGGGATCATTTTGATTAGGTTGTTGAGTGTTGAAGAAGCATATCAATATGGCCTAAAATAAGAAGAGAAGGTAAAAAAAGGACATGAGCTGAGACAGAGAGGAAGAGGTGGAAGATTTCACAAAGGAAGGATTTTTACAATAGGAGGAAGAGGATCTTTTCCAGATCATAACAAGGATAAGGAGGTCAGTAAGAATGAGAATTCATATGAAATAGATGATGGAAAATCTTACATAAGAGGAGGATATGGTGGTTATCGAAATGAAGGATATAGAAAAGAAGATAGAGGAAATGAGAAAAGAGTATTCAGGGGTACTTATTTCAAATATGGTGGAGAAAGACATAGAGCATTTGAATGAAAATAGGGAGAGACACAGAAATACTGAGAACAATAGAAGAAGAAAATTTATTGAGGAGTATCATGCTGGACCACCTAATCATCCAAAAGAAGGAGAAATGTTTGTGAAAAGGAGAGTATTGTGTCAAAGTGAATTTGAGAGGAACCATTGCAGAGAAATAATTTGTTTCGAACCAAATGCAAGGTAGTTGATAAATGTTGTAAAGTAATCATTGACAATGGAAGCTTAGAGAACCTATCTTCTAAAGAAATGGTGAGAAAATTGATGTTAGAAATATTGAAACAATTGAAACCCTATCAGATTGATTGTATTCAATATGAGCATAAGATACTGGTAAGTGATCAATGTTTGGTGAAATTGATGATAGGAAATTACCATGATGAAGTTTTTTGTGATATCATGCCTATGGATGTATGCCATATTTTGTTGGGAAGACCTTGGCAGTATGACATATAGGATATTAATGATGGAAAGAAGAACATATACATTATTATTTCTAATGGGATGAAGCATACTTTGTTACACTTGGAGGATTTTCCTAAAGTTGAGGTTTGCATGACTACTAGAATTTGTTTGGTTGATGGGAGGAGATTTTATGATGGACTAGTGACATGGGAACATGTGTTATGCCTTGGTTCCTAAGAAGGTGGAAGACTTGAAGCATGTAGAAGGACAACCTAAGGAGATAAAGGAAATGCTACCAGAATATGCAAAACCTTGGAGAGCATGTAAAGAACCATTTTTGGAGGATAGAAGTTAGTGGTTGGATAATTTCATTCAGGAAGATATGTTGTTCAGAGGAAATCAATTGTGTATATCCCGAATTTCAATTAGGGATAACTTGGTGAAAGAGAAACATAGTGGAGAACTAGTAGGACACTTTGGAATTGATAAGACAATAGCATTGGTAAGTGAGAACTAATTTTGGCCATAGATTCATAAGGATGTTAGGAAATTTGTGCAAAGTTTCAGAGTTTTTCAAGTTGCAAAAGGAGGTAGTTAGAATGTGGGATTGTATAAAACTTTGGCAGTTCCAGAAATACCTTGGGAGGATATCAGCATGGATTTCATACTTGGTTTTTCAAAGACAAAAAGAGGTAATGATTATGTATTTGTGGTGGTAGATAGATTTTCCAAGATGGTGCATCTCATACCTTGTAAGAAGACAATAGATGCAATACATGTAGTGGACTTTTTTTTCAGGGAAATGGTCAGATTGCATGGATTACCTAGGATTATTGTTTTAGATAGAGATACAAAGTTTGTTGGTTACTTTTGGAGGACACTTTGGAAGAAGTTGAAGACAAATTTAAAGTTTGGTTCTAAATTTCACCCACAGAATGATGGACAGATAGTGGTAGTGAACAGGAGTTTGGGAAATTTGCTGATATGTTTGGTAAAAGAGAAGATCAGAAGTTGGAATTTAGCCCTTGTACAAGCAGATTTTTCCTACAATAGTTTAGTAAACAAGAGTATAAGAAAGACATATTTTGAGATTGTTACTAGAGTTTATCCTAGAGGTATATCAAAATTATGAGACATCGATATAGAAGATAAAAGGAGTGTAGAAGCAAAGGAATTTTTAGAACATATGAAGACAGTGCATAATCAAGTGAAGTAAAATTTGGAAGATATGAACCAAAAGTATAAGGAGTGAGCAAATGAAAATAGAAGACATAAGGAGTTCAAAGTTGGAGATGGAGTAATGGTATATTTGAGGAAGGAAAGATTCCCAATTGGCACATACAATAAGCTCAAGATAAGGAAGTTTGGACCCTGTAGGATTTTGAAGAAGTTTGATTCAAGAAATGTATATGAAGTAGAATTACCAGATGACATGGTTATATCACCTATATTCAACATTTTAGATCTTCATCAGTACCATGAAGCAGAATTCAGTGAAGATAGTAAAGAAAAATTAGAATAAAAACTTCCTAAATAACAATCAAATAGGATAAAAGAGATTTTGGATGTAAGAGATGAGAGAAAGACTCGTGGAAGACAATACAATGAATATTCGATGAAGTGGAAAGGTAGAATAGTGGGGGATTCTTCTTGGTTTTCTCAAGATGAGGTAGACTGTATTGGTTTCCCTTTGGCCCTAGCAAAGTGAGGGGCTCACTTTTCATTAACCCCAAATGTCTGATGTAGAAGAATCATTGGTTCTTGGCAATCTTGCATTAGTTGACCAAAAATATTTTCATTCAGTTTTGTTCTTGTTCTTGTTCAAGTTGGTAGATCCAATATTTCTTCATTTTTTCTCACCAGAGCTCGCTACCTATGGTTTCAATGTGGACATGTTAAATTTCTTTATTCCAAGTTTTCAACTTGATTGGATCTTTTTCCGGAAAGTTATCACTTCTGGATTGAGTGATAGTTTTTGGAACTAGCCCCAAAATAACTTCAAAACCTAACGGCTAGTTGATCGATCGGGGATCCTCATGGTTTGTTTCAATTTGTTTCATGGGGTGTCCTCAAACTTAATATTAGGTCCACACTTCATCATGCACATCTACCATGGAATAAATTAAAATTTAACACCAACCTATTCTTGCACACATTACATTTCCTTCATTGGAGATTGTAATGATCTTTGGCCAACGTGGATGTTTCTTGACCTATGGATATTATATAAAGCTTGTAATGAATCATGAGGATGGAAATAAATCAAGATCAAGTAGATTGAGATGTATATAGGATTTGATTTGTAATATTTTTTCTTGCATATATGAGCACTATATTTTGAGCATGTTGTATTAGGCCTATGAGCCAAATCTATAAGCCCAGATGTGGCCGACTATATGTAAGTGACATTTCTGATAATAAGAATATTTGTATCTGCATTTTCCTCCATGATCCGTGTTGCTTCTATTGTGTGACTCTTGCTAAATGGTCTTGATTTTTCTCTTTGAGGACCCTCCTATTGTGACTACACCAAGAACATAGGGGGTTGAGATTCTCCTACAGTCCTTACATCATTCAAGAATGTCCTAGGATCCTAAATTGGATTGAATATCAACCCAAAGGGTGAGTCAATTCTCAATAGGGAAGACCTAGGAGGGGGTTCTTTAAACTTAGAGGAGTCCACCACCTACAAAAAAATCTTGGAAAATACAATTTAACATTCAACTCACAAAACCTAGTAATGCAAGCTAAATAATGAGTGCAAATGATGAAATTAAGCAACAAAAAGTTAGGGTATGTTTACCTACAAAGTCTATAGATGTAATGAGGATTTTAGAAATGCAAAGAAGTTGTCAAAATATTCTAGGGAGGACTAAGATTCCATTAGTGTTGTCTTAGTCCCACTACTATTTTTTGAGGGAAATGTGGGATATTCGGATGTCAAAACTGGATCTGAAAGAATATTAAAAAAATACCCTCGTGGGGACTAAGATGACCTAGGTGGTGACTCAGTCCCATTCTAAATTTTTGAAATCTCTAAATATGATCACAATGTTTGATGTCTACACTTCCCTCTTCTCAAATCTCAGGTCCTGAAACTTCCATATCTGACATGTAGGTGAGTTTCTATGAAGATGACAACTTTTCTTTTTAACTTTGCAATGTTTAACTTCAATTGATCTTCAAGTATTCACCCAAAATGTGCAAACGCAAACATGCAAGAGAGGAATTTTTTTTTTATTGTTATTAAATGGGGATTTTCCTTCATCAAACCCATTGTTGGTGATTAAACCTTGAAATGAAATGACATAATGGAGGGAAATGATGATTGAAAAAAGTGCTATGTTGCAACTCACCAAACCCTTGTTGTAAAATCTGCAAACTTATGTGAAGTGGCTAGCTCAGATGTAGATCTTGAATCCAATGAATGCGTTATAGATCTTGACTTGAATTTCTTGCTTGAATCAAAATCCTACATCACAAATGTTAGCTCTAAAACACACATGATGAAAGAATATGCTTGATGTGATGCCTGAATCTTAATAGTGGCTCCAAATTCTTGAATAATTACTCTTGATCTCACAAAATTTCCTTAGGAATGAATACTCAAGTTGCTAGGTGAGAAATGAGTGAATGAACCCTGTATTTATACTTATCCATGCTTAATATGCTCAAATAACACCACAAAAAGCTGACACATGAATTCATTAATTAAAGGAGGCTGAATCCCACCAAGATTTGAAATTAAATCTTAAAAATACCTTAAAGGGTACTAATATGCCCTAGGTGAAATCTTAGTCCTGAGGCATGAAACTTGGGGCACAAAATCCATAAAGGGGCCCATTTAAGGCACACTTTAAATTAAGGTCCAAAGACCTTTGGGGGATAGTGATGCCCTAGGTGACATCTTAGTCCTAACCCAAAAATCAAGAACACTTAGCCAAAATCATTAAATTATCATTTATCCTTTTATTCTTGTTGAGATTAGCCATAAAAATATATAGTTCATTAGGCTTGTGGATGAAAAATATTACAATTAAGACATAAATAGGGACAAATAAAGCAACACATGCCCAAACAAGTGTGAAAATGCAAGGTATGCATTTTCCAACACTATACTAGATAACTCCCTCTCTTTCAAGTCTCTCCCTCCCTCTATCCCTCCAACCCCATCTCTCTCAATTGTCTCTCTCCCTCTATCCCTCCCACCCTCTCTCTACCTCTCATTTTTCTCTCTACTTTATCCCTCCCACCCTTCCTAGATAACTCTCTCTATCTCTCTCCCACTCCCTCTCTCTCCCTCCCTCTCTCTTAGGTCTCCCTTCCTCTATCCCTCCAACCCTCTCTCTCTCTCTCTTAGGTCTCTCCCTCCCTCTATTCCTCCCACCCTACCTACACAACTATCTCTCACTCCAACCCCCTCTCTCACACTCCCTCTCTCCCTCCATCCCTCTTATTTCTCTCCCTCCCACCCCCATCTCTCTCTCTCTCTTTCCCACCCTAACTAGATAACAGTCTCTCCCTCTCATGCCTCTCTATCTCTCCCTCTCAAGTATCTTCCACTCCCTCTCTCTCAGGTCTCTCCTTGAAAATTTCCATCACACCCTCTCTCCCTCCCCCAAGTATCTCCATCCCACACTAACTAGATAACTCTCTCTCCCTCTCAAGTATCTCTCTCTATTTTTCTAGTTTCTCCCTCCCATCCTACCTAGATAACTCTCTCTCTCATGTCTCTCCCTCCCACCCTAAATAGATAAATCCCCCTCTATCTTAGGTCTCTCCCTCCCTCTATGCCTCCAATCCCCCTCTCTCAAGTCTCTCTCTTTATTGCTCATACCCTCTCTCTCTACCTCGCATGCCTCTCTCTCTAGTTTCTCACTCCCTTCCTACCTAGATAAATATCTCTATATCTCTCACACTCCCTCTCTCTCCCTCCATCTCTCTCAGGTATCCTGTTGGTTATTTTTAGAGAACCAAGAAAATCCCACTAAGTATCTATGAAGTTTCCAACTTCAATTATTGAATACTCAGGAGATGATTGGCCAACGAATGAGAGAAAGATAAAATACTTCCCTCCTACACTTTAGGACATGTAAGACCAAGGAGGGTAATCCCACAATGTGCATTATATAATCTTGGTACACAACTATACCAAAAAATGCACAATTAATAGATAATTCTCAATGAAATGCTAAATAAATGAGATCTTTAAAGAAAATGAAAATTACTTTGAAAGATAAGTCCTCTAAAGCTAAGAATCCATGCAACACCAACCTTAACAAATTTAAAAATATTTAAAAGATCATTTATGAATGTTTTCTTCAAATTGGATAACTAGAACCATGGGAAATAAAAATAATACCTATGACCAGTGCCATATGTTTGAGAAAGGAGTGAAAACGCAAAAAATAGAACTATAAGGTAATTTTAATTCTAAACATCCATGATCTACATGAGACTGTCTTAAAAATCACATATCAGTACTTAGATTCTATGACTACTTATCAAACCCACCAAACATATATATGAATTTATGATTTAATCAAAGTATTTTAACTAGTCCATTGAACCAAAGCCTAAATTAAAACACACATCAAAGTACAATGACAATGAAGATTAGTGAAATTACCCTTAATCAAAATTTTCATTAATAATTTAGATACAATGTAAAACTAGAGAGACAATAGACTCATGAGATATTTAGTATTGCTTAAATATGCTCAAAAACCATGCAATTAAAAAAATTCATGTGCTAAACTCTAAACTTAAGACATAGAATTCATATATTTTATCTTTGTATTCTCAATTTGCACAATTCAGATCTAGAATTCAACAAGAGACCTATACAAGTGGCCTAGAATTTCATTTATAAGAACAAGGGAGTTAAAAATGCTTTAGGTTGAGTAGTACACATCTCACATTTGTATTTGACTACTATAAAAATATTCCCTTATAGAAAGTTACAACAAAATAAATGAATATTGATCATTGAAATAAAAGCCTTCTTTCAGTCGGTGAAGAATTCCACACCTTCCAAAAGGCACATGTTGAAAAGAATATTCTTCAAACCGTTCCAACATATTAATTCCCTTGAGAAAAAGACAAAATTATGCAAAAGGTGGAAAAAGTGAATGAACCTCCAAGTTAGCATCCTAGTCATCCGTAATCAACATTTACCTATAGTGTTTTTAATCTGGAGACACATATCTTTTATGTATTGAAATCTCTAAGGCTAGAATTGTACTATACTTGACCAAGTATATGTTTCTCCAAATTTCTGTTCATAAATCAAATTCATCAATAAATATCCTCTCCCACTATTCATATTTTTCATTAGATGGCCAATTGAAATCAATGATTCCATCCATCTTCTTTTTGTATGGAGAGTACTTTGTCATTACCAAATTGGATTCTTTGTCAAAATCTTCTAGGAAACTGATAATGAAAGATAGTCTCTCAAGAGTATACTTCAATATATGAATGTCAACATTCTCACAAATGAGAGCTGCTTGAGAAACAATAGTAGTGTCCACCTGATGCTTTCGTGTTTACAGAGGATTCATCTCATCAAATATATGTTGAATATCAGGTAATAATGTCAAATATACTTCATCATACTTGCCCTTCAATTCTAATCTTTTGCTCCAAAGGAGCAACATACCCCTGAAAATGTTTCTCTTTAATCTCACCAAATAATCTATAAATTGTGACCACCCTTGGATATCTATCCTCCTACTACTTATCCCCTATTTCCATGAGTTTTAAATTACCAACTCTAGGATTCCACTTATCTAGGATCAGGATATCAATAGCCTTATCTCTTTTGGATAACCTTATTGCTTCCAGCATCAAAAAATAATTTGCATGAACACTATTTAATTTGTTTTGAATTTTCTTATTCATATGTTTAAGTACCATATGAACAATCCTTGAATTTTTTTCATACAGAGTTTCTTGAACCTGTGAAAAAAAATTCTTCAATACCTCAATCCACAAGAACAATTTATCTTTTGTAGGATCATTTGATGGAACTGAACTTGATGTGCTTGGTTCCTCTACTATAAGTGGTTCTTCACCCATGTTATATGGAATTATTGCCAAGCCTTGTTCTAGTGGAATAGGAGATTGAGGTTGTGGCATAGGAGATGCAAGTGGTGCATGACTAGAGCTAGTTGGGCCTTGTGCCCTCAGTACTTCTATTTGTTGCTTGTACAATTCCACTTCAGTTTTTGGTACTGCCACCTTTTAATGACTCACATTATATTCATCCACCAGTTCATTGTACTTACCCTTAATTGTATCCCTTTCAAGAGTGAGGATCTCAACTATTGATTTAGAAAACTTTGCAACATTTACCACCATATCAGTTGCTTCAAAGATTGTCATTTCATAATCTCTCTTTATAACCAACTTTCCACTAAAATCAGTTGGCTCAACTAGTACTAGCTTTTTGGATCCTAAAGAAAGTGACCAGACTTCCAATGCATCCCAAACCTCACTGAATGTTGATCCCTGAAGTGCCAATTTTCCCTCTTCTTCACTTTAAAATAGGGGCCTTTCAGACCTCCTTATGGTTTCCAACACCATTGTGTCGACAATATCCCATTCAAGTAACAAAAATACAACACTCTGTTGCAAAATTTCTTTGGCCTCCTTAGCTGTAATATTTTTGAACTCCTCCTTCATAATTTTTCTTACATTTGTCTAAATAGTAACTTCAGGGAGTTCTAGGTGTAAGCTCCTTTCTTTGGCCACATTTTGTACATACTTTGATGTTTTTACTCTTCATATGAAATCTTTGAATTCCTTGGTTTCAATGAAATAATCATCTTCCATGAATTCTTTACAATCCTCCTGCCTCAAATCATCTACATTATTTAAACCCCTAATATCAGCCTTTCCAAGTCTAAGGCCACTTTCTCTTTAACTTGAGACAACATCCCTTATGGGAGAAGGAATTCCCTACTATATTTCCTTAGGAGTGATAATAATATCCTCCTCCTCTGTATCTAGGTATTCACCTACCCCTTTAACCTCCATATTTTGTTTCTTAGAAGGTGGTTGTTGTGCAGGCGTAGTAATTTCAAGGGGTGAATCTATATCAATCAAAATGGATGAAGCTTTTCTTGGAGGTGGGAGCATTGACCTCTCAAAGGAATTTTCCCCTGATTCCTCTAACATAGTAGGGGTTGGCAATGCTCACCCTTTCTCTACTATCTTCTTCTTCCTAGAGCATATCCTTATTTTTTGTGGCGGTTGGTAGGAGGGTCTCTCCTCAAACACTATATTTGGATCTTCCTCAATTGCTACTAATTTCCCTTTATCTGCAACCACATTCTTCTCCCTCAAGAAACCAACTATGTCCTCAAAAAAATTTATTACCTACATAATTCTATTGAAATCACCCTTAATATTGGGAAGAGGGTCATAGTTGGGATTAGATTTCTTAACATTATCCGCCATTTTATTGAAAGTCAGATACTTTTCTTTCCTTTCTTCTTTCTCTTGAAATTAAAAAAAAATCGGATTACATCCTTAGGATAGTAAAATTTATGTACAAAAGCACCACTTCTATGATTTACCTTCATTGAAACAATGAAACCCTCAAGTTCATGATTTCTTGGGTGCATAGTTTTCAACTTGTATGGTGCAAGAAGATGCACCAATTCCTTCCATGCTCATTTTTCCATTACAAAATCAACAAACTATATCCATTCTAAGAAGAATAAGCCCTTTCTCAATGTCTTGAGAAAGTGATCCATTTGAGCCCCTCCTAATTGCCTCAGAGTCTCTATAAATTCAATACTTAGTGGCACATCTCTTAGTAATACATAAGGATTCACACCTATTCCATAATCGCTAAAAATTGTTGAGCTTGGATATGGGATTATATCTCCCCAATTGTGGCTTAAATTTAGATATTTTCTCTTTTCCATGGGCCTCAAAAAGCCATGGATTTCCTTGGGGATCCTAGGTGGATTATATACTAGGAACCTTCTCAATTTAGATGTAAAGGCATTATGGAAAACCACATAATAAAACTTTTGATCATCTCTGTCAAGAATTTGGGTCCACCATTGGACAACAAAATCAATATTATCTTCTCTTTTCTTCAGTGTCATATCCTTCTCAAAATTATTCTCACCCTTATTTAAGAACATATGCATTAAGAGAGTGTACCACCAAAAATGTACCCAATCCTTTCTAGCTTTTAAATAAACCAAACCCATGTGCATGTGTTCTGATAAATAGGTGGTGTAGTCATAAAATAAATTGAATTTTGGGTGTTGCAAATGTGCTACCATATAACTGTACTCTTTTAGAAATGTGTCAGGTGGAGTAAAAACAATGATCTAGGATAAGGAGTATATAGTCTTGTTGAAGTAATTAGAAAAATATCTCATGGTAAAGGGTTCAAGCTCATCCCTACCATTCCTTATTTTCTTCATATTATTTTCAGTCCCAATACAAGTAGTGTGTATACGTAGCATTGTTGTTCTAATCGAAACCCTAGTATTATCATAATCCTTTATGAAAACACTTATATCAATAGGGATCATGTCCTTGCTCCACTCACGCAATTGGAAAATCTCTACAGTTTCTTCTCTAGTTATTTTCAACATTTCCTTGCCATCAAATGCTCTAACAACTCTAGAAAATGGGTCATAGCTTGAAGCAATATCTAATCTCTAATCTAATCTCTAGGAACCACCAGCTTTCCCATGTCTAATCTCTAGGGATTTCAAACAAGAACCCCAAGAATTCTATTTCCAAACAAGTGTTGGAACAATTGCCATCTAGTGAAAGGCAATTTGACATCCTTAGCAAAGCATTATCTATCCATTAATCCTTCTCTAACTCTAGGGCCATAAAACAAGACTTTTCCCTCATCCTTTTTATTTATGGAGGGTTTCAACTAGTCAACTATATCTTGGGAGAGCAATATGGAAGGGGTTGAAGAGTTGGTGAATTAAGTTCAGACCAATTTGGGGTTTTGGCACAAAATAATTAAAACCTAGTTATTCAATTCAAGCCTAATGCTTGGCTTGAGAATGAAAAATTTGAAAGGTTTGATAGAATCGTGACCTTTTTAAACAAATTACCACCTTGGTAGAGCAATTAAAACAAAACACAAAATCCAAATTAATTGAAAGCACCATGAATTTTAACCTTAGTTCTAGATTGTTCAAATAAAGCACAAAAACTATGTTTATATAATTATGGATTTTAGTCATAAGAAACCCTAAATTGGTCATGTTGGACTTTGAAAATTCCTTTTTTCAATCTCCTATATGCTCCAGAGTTGTTCACAATTCTAAATTATCTGAAAACCAATTATTTACATCTAATTTGACCAAAATTGGGTAGGTTTGGAAGTCATTTCTACTATTAGAGCTCTCTCGCATGAAGCAAGAATGACTATCATGTTCATACCCATTATTTTGAATGTTCATCATTGATCTCCTAGTGAGATGGCCTTTCTGATGGCTCAAATTGAGTCAATGATGTTTGAATTTCCATCATTGTAATGCACCACCTCATTGGCCAATGAGATTTTACCAACTGGACATCAAATTGTTTTCTCCTAGTCCCCCCTTCCTCTTTATCCACACACCCTTAGAAACCATGTGGTGACAACCCACTGACCCCATGAATTTAATTAAAGCAATATTTTAATCTTGTGGGGTGTTCAGGGAACAAATGAGATTTAATCTCACCATCGCATCTTGGCCATTGATTTTTAAAGCTTAAAACACTGAATTTACATTGAATACCAAGGCCCACATCTATGACAGTATACATGTGAATAGCCCACTAACCTCACAACTTCTTCATGACATCGCCAACATACCTCGTGGGGTGTACAAGGAACGACCAAGATCAATCCTTGAGATCGAATGGTCATCAAATATCTACACATGCAACAAAGTTAATTTTTAAAGACGGGGCCATGACTAGGTCGATGAGACTTAACCCTCAGGAAGAAAGACTTAATACATCAGTCTCTAAACATGAACTATTTAGTCTGACTATGGAAAAATTAAAAAACAATAAACTTGTACTTGGTGACCGATAAAACTTAGGAAATTGTAAATCAAGTGCACAAGTAAATGAAGGATTATAACATTCAAGGTTCATGACCATACAAATTTTGAAAAGAGTGTTTTTAACCTAAAACCCTAAGCTCTACCCCTGAACACAGAAGCACAAAACTATGAGAAGCAAAAACACATTTTTTTCCTTCCAAAATTTAGGAGCTCTACCATATCCCTTCCTCTATCCCTCCCACCCGTCTCTCTCTCTCTGGTCTCCCCCTCCCACTCTAACTATATAATTCTCTCTCCTTCTTAGTAATATCTATCTATCCCTCTCAAGTATATTCTACTCCCTCTCTCTCAAGTCTCTCCCTCAAAATTTCCCTCCCACCCCCTCTCCCTCTCTCAAATTTTTCCCTCCCACCCTAACTAGATAACTATATCTCTCCCACTCAAGTATCTCTCTCTCTATTTTCTTCCTCCCACGCTACCTAGATAACTCTCTCTCGTTCATGTCTCTCCCTCCCACCCTAACTAGATAAATCCCTCTCTCTCTCAATTCTCTCCCTCTCTCTATCCCTTCAACCCCCCTCTCTCTCAAGTCTCTCCCTCCCACTCTCCCTCCCACCCTCTCTCTCTCTACCTCTCATGTCTCTCTCTCCAGTTTCTCCCTCCCACCTTATCTAGATAACTCTCTATTTATCTCCCACTCCCTCTATCTCCTTCCCTCTCTCTTAGGTATATTTTTCTCTATCCCTCCCACCCCCTCTCTCTCTCTTAGGTCTCTCCCTCAGGAACCCTACCTATCTCTCTATCTTTGGTCTCTCCCTCCCTTTTTCCCTCCCACCCTATCTAGAAATATTTCTCTCTCACTCCAACCCCCTCTCTCTTAGGTCTCTCCCTCCAAATATCCCTCCCACCATCTCTCCCTCTCTTAGGTCTCTCCCTCTCAAATCTCTCTCTTTGTCCCTCTCTCTATTAGGTATCTCTCCATTTCTCTCTCTCGTAGGTCTCTCCCTCCATTTATCCCTCCCACTAGCTACCTAGAAAAATCCCTCTCACTCTAACCCCTTCTCTCCCACTCCCTCTCTCTCTCTTAGGATTATCCCTCCCTCTACCCCTCTAGCCCCTCTATCTCTCTGAGGTATCTCCCTTCCACCCTAACTATATAAATCCCCCTCCCTATATCCCCCCCATCCCCTCTCTCAGATGTATCTCCCTCCATATATCCATCCCACTCTCTCTCTATCTTGGGTCTCTCACTCCCTCTATCCCTTCCACCCTACGTAAAAAACTCTCTCTTAGTCCCCCTCTCTCTTAGGTCTCTCTCTCCCACCCTAGCCTAGATAGGTTTCTCTCCCTCTCTCTTAGGTCTCTTCTTCTAACCCTACCTAGTTGAATCTCTCTCATTCACTCACTATATCCTAAATATTCTATTGTTGATTCTAGTTATTCAGAGCTACTCTCATTCATTATAGAAACTCCTCTCTTTAGGATTAGTGTGTCTCCTACCAATTAGTTTTTGAATGATCTTTAAGTCCAAAAATTTGTTTCTTTCTTTCCTATTTTTCCTTTGATTTTGAAGATCAATTTATTGTACTCAAGATAATTATTTATCAATTGAAAACATTATGTTCTTCCTTAGATTGTGTAGTTCCCTTATATGGGCCCTTTGAAGGGGATTCTCACAACTCTTCTCTTAAGTCTATAGATATAGATATAAACTCTTCAAGGAACACTAGACAAAATAAAAAGAAAGGTTTTCCTAAGTTTCACTCTCTTCTATATGCCAATCATTTGGGAGAAAAGATGCATAGGCTAGGATCAAATGTTGGTTAGGCTTGATATTTTTGTTTCTTCTTGGGATATTTGTTTATATTCTCTATGTTTCTATTATTTTTCTATTGTAATGGGGTTTGGGACCTACAAAAAAACTAGCTTAACCTAATCAAAAACAATATGGACAAGGAGATTTACCTTTCCTCATATAAAAAAAACATAATTTCCAATCCTTAAGGACCTATAGGTTCCATAAGTAGACCATTAATTTTTGTATAAACCAAGGAGAGGATATAATCTAAAATATTCTCTTCCTTATCCATAATTTTAGAACCAATTTCTTTAAAAAGAGAGAATAAATGGTTCACATATTCCTTGTTAATATCATGATATCAACACAACTGATTTTCTTGTGGAGGAATGATAGGAGAAATAAAATTATTACTTATCCATTTTGTAATCAAATTATGATAAAATGATGTATTTTTATCTCCCTCTTAAATTGAATTACTTCTTGATCTTTGTTTCTAGAAAAAATTATCTTGAAAATTCCATCCATGGTGATCTTTAGAAAGAGAAGAATGCTCTAAAAGTATCTCCCTTGACATATCAATTTTTATAATTTATAAAAAGAAGTAAAATCTTATTTTTCTTACACTTGTTTCTTCTACCAAAAATATGTTCTATTTATTTTATTGTGTAAGCTTGAGCTTAATGAGTTAAATCCTTTTAAGAAAATAAGATGTACCTTTACTAGAAGATTACTTTTTCTGCAACCACCAAGTTGTCATATTTTCATGAATAGTGTATTCAAAAAGAAACATTAACTAAAAATTAAAAGGATTTTTTTTATGAATAGAAAAATAAGATGAAGAAAACTTAATAGGCCAATGATCCAATCCATACCACTACAAATTTATAGAAGAAGAAACCAAATAATCCCCAACCTAGTTATTTGAAGCTAAAAACCTATAAGGTCACTATAAAATTGAAGTGGGACTACATTTCCTATTATTCCAAGTGAAAAAAGAAAGAAATTGGCTTAACATCAAAAATATTGAGAAAATACATATTGTCTTAATACGACTAATGATTCTAATAAAACGAATTGGAAATATGCTTACTAAATATGCACTATGAATGGATATGACTATATAAATCTTTATGAGTTGATTCATTCATTTGTTTGACTTCAAAATATTGTTACAAAATTACATGTTTGATTGTAGGAATGGTATTTATCCATATTTTTCTCTTCTAAAAAACCTTGAAATATATTTTTTGTTGTTTATTTAAAATCTATTGTTAATTTAGATATTTGGAATACCTAGTTTGTTACCTTCAACCAACAAGGCCCCTTGAATATTATAGTCACGTTGACCACTAATTAAATTAGCAGAGTTGTGAACCAACTACCAAGACCTTGGGAGATAGTTAATTTCTATATTTAGCTATCCTGTTCAAGAAAAGTAGGGTAAATATATCTTGCTTAAATGTTGTTATGTCAATTTGGCCATCAACACTAAATATTTGCACTAAGTTGTCCCCACCCTCGCATGAATAAAATATTCAAGAAAATTATTACAGAACCATTCCTGCATTGAATTTTTTTATTATTTTATTAGTTTATGCCATTCCATAGAAGGTTTTTCACTAAGGAAAAATTTTCCCATGGAAGCACATAAATGGTGCCATGTGGCATATCAAGCACTACTGGTAGCAGCAAAACCTTATGTGGACCCCACCACACCATGTGGCATCGTTTCAATGTTTTTCCACAATTTCATGGAGAATTTTTATAAAGGCTTGTACTAGGTTTTAGAATCATAAGAAGGTGACAAGTGTCACGTTTCATCTGTTAGAAGGACACATGTTGGTTTTTGGTTACTCCTGATATGAAATAAAGGTTTTAAATCATGACCAAATATTGACACATGGCATAATCTTAAGGGATTTACACCATTTTTAAACTAGTGGCTTGACCTTGAGCCCTTGGAAGAGCAAAAATCTTCCATGTGTCCAAAAGTGATTGTTACTCTTGACATCATGCCTTTTTGCTGAGATGTCAAGGTGTTCCTACCTAGAAAGTTTATATTGATTTGAGATATTTTCAATGCATGTCAAAATATTTTCAAACTAGTCAGATTCTATTCTATCCATCAAATCACATATTTTACCCAAATATCAACGACTCATATGTAAACTTAGAAAATCGGTAGATGTGTGCTAAGGCTTGAGTGAGCTAATAGTAATGGCCGAAAATATAGCTTTCAAGCCAAAAATTAATGTTTTTTTCTCCATAAAACCTACAATCTGAATAATTATATTATTCACCTAAGAATTTTAAGCATCGACAGAGGAGAATTCACACCATTCAAAAGATTTTTGTAGCAATTAGGGTTTTTAAAACACTAAAACTAGTAATTTCACTTGTTTCCTAAAAATCTTTGAATTCACTATCTATAAAGCTTGCTATTATCTTGAAATTTTCCTAGTAGTTTTGATATATTTCATCGTGGTCCATAGTTCAGTACAATAAAGAAAATGGAAAAGAAATTATTACTATCACTACATTTCAACACTAAAGGAGAAAAGAAGGAAAAGCAGATAAATTTAGTTTCCTTTGGAAGGAGTCAAAAAATTTCCTCATAGCTTGGGAAAGTTAGGGTTTTCTTTTGTCTAGTAATGAAAGAGCCCACATTTTTGGCATGAAGCTATAAATCCCTTCTCTAGCTTGGCACATTGCACATTTGGAGACATGGATATAATACATTGAAGAGGTCAAGGAGGTTCGTGGTATGATGTGAGACCTACATCTGTTGCACTATGAGACACCATGTTGTAGAAAGGGGAAAGAATTAGTGAGATACAAGAGTTATGGAGGTTTTCCAAGGGTTCATCCACCTTCCAAGTTGCAAACCTTTCATGTAACCCCATTACGATAGGTAAACCATTTTTTTGAAGCTACTTTACCTTACTAGAAAATCCAAGACTATTGTTCAAACCTATAATTTTATTTCAAGTGTGAATGAGCATTAGGAGTGTTTACCTGTATCTTTTCCATTCTTAGTTTTCTTTAGGAGAAAATACATAGGATGATGAGTGTTATTTCGCATAAAATGGATGTAAATAATTATGGCTACATTAGCTATGAAGATTTGACAACAATGTTTAAAACTAGAAAAATACAAGAAAAAACACTATAGTTGATTCTTATAAAATAGTTTTTAAAGGAGAACAATCATGTTAGATCTCAGTAAGCACATGGATAGAGGAGGATGAATGAAATTTATTCATAGATACCTCGAGGTTGTCTTGAGAATTTCTTAGTAGATTTTCTTAGTACTAAAACTCATGAGTCATTGTCTTGTCTATACTCTCCTATTTTGTCTGTACATTTTTCCACTATCAAGGGCACCATTGGTTCAAAAAAAGAATTTCTACTTATTCTATTGGGTCACATAAATTAGGGATAATGGTAGCCTATTGGAAAGGTATAGCCTCACTTTTTTCATTGAAGGAACTTTCCAGTCACAGTTTGAAGCTAGGATCAATCTTAGGGATGAAGTGGAGGATACAATTTATGAGAAATAATAGACTAAACAAAATATGTTCAATGAACAAGGGTTTAAAGTGCAGAAATAGTCAAGCTGACTATTAGACTCAAATGAAAATATAGAGGAAATCTTGTGCCAAAGATAATCCATATATGAATCATTCCAAAGGAAGGTCCTTAGGTAATTTTTATTTCTTTTTATATGCTACCTTTGGAGGTTTTTCTTGATCTTAATGATATGGCTAAGAATATGGAGGGTATAGTGCAATTATAGTCTCTTCATCATTGTATTTTACTTGCAAGACATGGAGCTTGGCCTTGGAAATCCTTCTTCAAACCACCAAATCCCTAGTAGATGTTAATATTTTTAAGCTAGATCTTACTAAGTATGCTCTCTATGTTGGATACACATATATAAATCATTGGTGGAGTCTTGAAGATTACATTTTCTAGCCCATGCAAGAAAATGTATTTGGAAGAGTAAGGGAGCAATATGGATTATCGCAAGGATCAAAGAGAAATAATTTTTTTGATTCATGTGAGACACATTTATAAGCCACATATCACTCATAATTCTCCTCACCTTGTTGGAACCTCACCTAAGATAGAAATTATTTGGCCAAAATCTCCACCACAAAAAAAGCCAGCAATAACAAACAAATTATATTTCACATCCTGCAAAAAAATCTACAAGAAGAAAAGACTTCATTGACATCTCTAGGCCCTGATTATATTTCACAACCATTAGTTGTGGAAACCTCCATTGGTGAATCTTCTAAGGAAGTTTAAGTTTCAATGCATTAGGTGTTGTACCTACTTTTCCTCTGTTGGAAATGGCTAGGACTAGTAGTTATGTTTCAATAACTGAACACACACCGGTTCCTATGCACCCAAGCTTAGATCTAGAACATCAGGTATAGGACCAAGAGATAGCTTGGAGGTTGATGGAATTACTAAGGAGAAAAAATTTCTAGATGCAAGAAAAATTGGAAACCTTAACTCATAGGAACAAAATCCTTCTCAATTTCCTATTAGATATAGATACTTTAAATGGACCCACTGAATGGAACCTATTTTCCTTGTATTGTGCATATCACTATAGATAGTTTTTTTTAATTTTCAAAGATAAATAGACAATCATACAACTCTTGTGAATGGAGAAATATTTTTAAGGTTTGGGTTATGAATATGGGAGCTTGAGAAATAATTTTAGGCCTAAATTATCTATTTTGAAAGATTCTTATTCCAAGAAGTTGCATTTTTGGGTTATCTATAAAGTAACTATACTCAGTTGTGTTCCTCTATCAGTCTTGTAATATGAATCATTTCATAGTGGTAGTTAGAGATAAAACCTAAGGTTTGTATATTCAAAGGATAATATATTGTTTAGGCCATGGCTTGGGCTATCATCTGGTCCTTAATTATTTATGGATTATTTTTGGTCCAAAATATTTCATAGTTTATGGAATAAAAACACGTTACCCTTAGTATTGTGGTTGAAGTTCTAATCCTTTCTCTTTCAGCTTGTTTGTGTTATGTTGGTTATTGTGGAGCAACTAGTGAGGGCCCCTTACTTCAAATATTTCAAGAGTCTCTCTTGAGTTTTTTTTCTAAAAGATTATGAAAACCATAAGCCAAAATTCATTCCTTATGCTCACATCCAAGATAGATATATAAAATCACTAATACTATAGATAATGAGCAGTGAAATCATTTTTCAAGTGCTTAATTCCTTGTAGTTTATAATGATACTTGGGTATTGTCCATATATATGGTCAGGGTTTGACAAAGAGAAGATAATCATGATGGAAATCCAAGGTCAAGTCAAGAGATAGTTTAAGATAACAGTTTATTCACTTTTCCCTAACAATGGCCATTGGCGTGAAGACAATCAAAGGATTTGATGACAACAGATTTGAGACCAAAGGAAAGTAAATCATGAAGATGATGGTCCTATGTAAAACTAACAAAGGAAAATTTGACACGCATGAATATATTTATCATTATCAAGGAAAATTTCAGTTAGAGAGACATTTGGTGGTTCTGTTGTCAGTAATCAAATCAAGGAATTTAACTAAAAAGAAGAAAGGTTGTAATGATCTTGTAGCTTTGTGCACGATTCTATGTTCTTGGTTCCCTTTGGTTTTTCACATGCAAAATAATTAATTCCTATTCAATTTTAAATATTTTGTAGTGGGTGATGGAAATCATTATTTTTGTGTGGTGTTTTCTCAAATGGCGTTTCTTTGAAGTGGAAATAATTTCTAAGTTGGGAAGAGTTTTCTATTTAAGTACTATTTGGTTGGATCTTGCACTATCCTAGTTATGGTTTTTGAACTTCCTCGTGAGTAGCTCTTCTTTTGATCAACATAGAAATACATTATTGGGAGTGTCAAAGAGTCACGACAGTTATAAAAAATATTTATGGACGAGATCATAGTCATCATGGATATGGGAGGTTAACTAATAATATTATGAAATAAGTTTTCTATAGGCAATAAAAGACAACATCTATATGGCAGTCTTAAGGTATAGAAAGAGATGGAAGGAGTATTAAGGACAATCATGAAGATGCAAAAGATAGTGATATAAATGATAAGGATTTTGTTAAGGCACTAGGTAATGCCTTTAAGATAGAGGATAGTGATTTTTTTCACAAAGTAGTCATCATGAAGCATAGTGGCAAGAGGGTAGTTAGATAATACTAAGGACACTCTAAACATACCTTCATCATGAATAATGAAGAAGCCTTTTTTCTCATATAATGAGAAGGTCCATTCTAACTTAATCATCATGCACATGATGATGCAAGATTGTTTCCAGGTGCATATTTTAATGGATAATCCTCACACTTATTGAATAACCAATCATAATTCAATGTTTTGGCTCATGTGTTCTAGATCTAGTGATCTGGGACTCATACACCACCTTGGGAATATGAGTCCCACCTAGGTCTTGATACCTAATTTTAAATTTCACATTCAATAAGAAACTCCTGGAAATTTGTCCCAAGTTTTAGCTACTAGGACTCATATGCCACAACTGGCATATGAGTCTCACTTTAACCAAGACCTATTTTTAATAAAATTCTTGGCATAATTTTATTATCCTAGATCTGATGTCGGCTTGTAGTGTTGTAATTTTTGGAAATTTGACATAAATAAGTATAAATAAAAGTCTTTTCACATAGTTTCATCTGAGAACTTCATAAGAAATCAAGATTGAATCATCTTAAGACATCACAAGGGAATTATAGATTATTCAAGAGAATTTCTAAGGCATTCAAGGGAAAATTATTAGAGTTTGTTTCCATAAATTCAAGATCCATTATCATGTCAAGGGATTGATGCATCATGCATGTAGTTTGGATCTAATTGTTCATAAAACAAGGATAGACAACTAAGAGGGGGGGTGAATTAGTTGTCACATAAATTAAAAAAAATTAACCTTATTAACCTTTAATCTTAGATCTGATAAATAACAATGAAAGCATAAATCAACAACACATTAGAAACAAACATAACACTAAGATATTTTTGCGTGGAAACCCTGTTAGGGGAAAAACCATGATGGAGGTTAATCCACAAGTTATACCTTATTAAAATTATAAGGAAAATGAATAAGGAATGCACATGCATTTAGGAACACTACCTAGAGCTCACTGCTCAGAGAAGACACACTTTCTTACATAAAAATTTTAGATTAAATCCATCTAAAGAGATTGAATTGAGAAAATAGCTTCTTCAAAATCCCAATGACAGTTCTAGTTAGGCACAAAAAAACTTCTTCACACTTCGCTCAAACTTCTTCACACCCTGCTCTGCAATCAATTGATCTTATCTTTATTCAAACATTTCACATACACACTTCTCACACATACATATCAAATGAAGAAAAAAAATTCTCTTATGTATCTGCTACATGGAATTACATCAACAACTTTATTGACCAAAAATAAAAGAATAAATGAATTACAAATTGTCAGCCCAATTCGTTAACAAATCTCAATGCATACCAACCGAAGTTAGTCACAACATAAGGAAGACCTAAAAATACATCATTGAACATGCCAAGCATTCAAAAATTAATCCACGAGGATCCACAACATGCTACAATTACCATGTCATCCAAGAACATGAAAATCGGAAAATGCAAAGGAAAAATATTCGATCATGATCACACTGATCAACACGGACGTGGAAAAAAGATAGAGCATGATCTAGAAACATAAAAAAAAATCGCAGGAGCATACACAACAACTAAAATTACCATAATTACATTCTCTTATTCTAGAAACACCAACTATAGTAACATAATAACTGTACAAACACAAAAACTCACAACTTGCTCCAATCTTGATGCGTACCTCTGAAACTTCTAGAGTATAAAATAGATAGGCTCAATAATAAACCCTTTAAAGCACACCTTTTGAATACCCTCATACTGAAGTTTCAACCACACTGAACTTCACAGCTTCATAGGAAACATTCAACATATTTATAATAATTTTCTCAATATCCTCGACATATAAAGCCTTCAAGACACCAATGCTAATAGTGTTGACATCAATGACTACCACATATCAACAACACAACTAAAGCATCCAACAATCTCCCCCTTTAGCATTGACGATAACACATTATGTGAAAAATACCATCAACACAACTAACTCTTTACACATTGCTCTTCTCATACTATTCTTCTCCCCCTTACTTTTGGCTCTTTCACATTACTCTTCTCCCCCTTTGACATCAATGGAAAAGGTACAAAAGCGCAAAACAACATATCTGAATCATCTAAATACTCCCCCTAAGTAGCAACCACCACAACATCAATCTGAATCAAGATATGACTATAAATACATGGACTTATGCAAAAAAATGCATCTTAGTTCTGATTAGGAGGGGGAATCACCCCTAACTTCCCTTTGAGATACTCAAAATTATCCTTAGGAAATGGCTTGGTAAAGATGTCTCTAATCTTTTCCTTAGTAGGCACATACTTCAGTCTGACTTCTTTATCACTCAAAAAGTGATATTTGATAGATATATGTTTTGTATTTGAATGCAATGTCGAATTCTTAGAAATATTTATGGCACTTGAATTATCAAAAAATATAGCAATAGGCTCATCACACTCAATTCTAATATCACTCACCATCCGCTTCATCCATATTACTTGAGTACAATTGTTTGCAACAACAAAATATTTTCCCTTGGTAGTAGATAAGGAAATGGAATTCTACTTTTTACTTAACCAAGACACCAACTTCTTCCCCAAGAAGTCACCACCACTAGTACTTTTCTTGTCATCTACATCTCTTGCCTAATCTGCATTAGTAAAGGTGCTCAAGGTAAGATTATCATCTTTAGGATACTAAAGACCAAATTCAACTATCTCTTTCAAGTATCTAAAAATTCTCTTTACAACAGTCACATGGGATTTGTTTGGATCAGTTTCATATCTAGAACCCATGCCTACACAATTCATGATGTCTCATATGGTCTAAGTCAAATAAAGTAATCCACTGATCATTAACCAGTATCTTGTTTGATTTTCCTTAGGAGAATCATCATTTTGTGTTAACTTGCATCTGGTTACCATGGGTGTACCAAATGGCTTTGAGTCTTCCATGCCAAAAAATTTCAGTAACTCTCTTCCATATTTTGATTGAGATATCAAGATTCCATTATCTAACTGATTAATTTGAAATCCTAACAATAATTTCAGCTATCCAATCGTTGACATCTAAAACTCACTTTTCATTTCATCAGCAAACTTCATACATAAGTCATGATCAACTTCAAAAATGATGTCATCAAAAAAGACTTCAATGATCAACTCTTTATCTTGATCCATCTTCAAATATAGATTATTGTTAGTAGTACCTTTATTGAATCCAAGCTTCAACAAATATTTATCCAGTCTAGCATACTAGGCCCTAAGGGCTTGTTTGAGTCCATATAGTGCTTTCTTCAATAAAAAAACCATATCTTCCTTATCAGTCAGTTGAAATCCATCTGGTTGCTCAACATATACTTATTCTTCTATCTCACCATTTAGAAATGTTGACTTTACATCCATTAAATAGACTTTGTAGTTCTTAAAATTAGCATAAGAAATAAACAATCTTACAACTTCAATTCTAGCAATAGGGGCAAACGTTTCTTCAAAATAAATACCTTCCATATGTGAGTACCCTTTACATACTAGTCTTTCTTTATTTTTGACCACTTCACCTTGTTCATTCAGCTTATTCTGAAAGACCCATTTGGTTCCAATCACATTTTTATCCCGAGGTCTAGGAACAAGAATCCATGTATCATTTTTCTCTATCTACATTAGTTCTTCCTTCATTGCTTCCATCCAATATTCATCTTTACATGCTTCACTGATATTTTTGGAATTAGTCTTGGATATTAAACAATACTCTTCTACAATTCTTCTTCTAGTTTGTACACCTTTGTTCTTATCTCCTATAATCTGATTTTCAGAATGATTTAGATTCACATACCTCATAACTTGGGGATTCTCTCGAACTTCTAGTTCTTATGTTCATTCTTCTGCACTTCCACTAGCTTCTGCTTCTTGATACTCTTGATTCACCGAAATAAATTAAACTTGATTATGTGTCTGAGCATTCTTTCCATTATCAGTGCTATCATGTTGGTCATCTGAATCATATCCATAGTATTTGGATGATCTAGCAGTGTCCTCATCAACTTTGACATTTGCACTTTCAACCATTTTCTTCAATCTTCTATTATAGCACTAGTAGGCCTTGCTCTTAGTAGAGTAACTCAAAAATATTCCTTCATCACTCCTAGCATCAAACTTGCCTGTATCTTGATCTCTTTTGATATAACATCTACTTCCAAAGATTTTGAAATATTTAACAATAGGCTTATAACCAAACCACAACTCAAAAGGAGTCTTACCAGAATTACCATTGACATTTACCTATTTGATAGTATACACAACAATGCTTATAGCTTCTCTCCAATAGATATGAGGAACATTAACTTCCAACATTCTAGTTCTAGAAGCATCTAAAATTGTTTTGTTCTTTCTCTCAAAAACTCTATTCTATTGAGGAATCCAAGGAGTAGATAATTGTATTTTGATTCCATTCTCTTCACATAAATAATTGAAATTTTGAGAATTGAACTCACCACTTATGTCTGACCTTAAGCATTTAATATTTAAACCCGTCTCATTCTCAGCCATAGCTTTGAAACTTTTGAACTTTTGTAGTGCTTCATGTTTTTCTCTCAAGAATGTAACCCATATCATCCTAGAGTAATCATCGACAAGCAACATAAAGTACCTTTCTCCTTGTAGACTTCTAATTCTAGAGGGACTACATAGATCAATATGTACTAGCTCCAACACTCCATTAGAATGATGTTGTTTGCTCCCAAAAGAAATTATAGTTTGCTTTCCCATCTGACATTCCTTGCATATGGTGTTAGTAGGCTTCACTAGTTTAGGAAGATCTCTAACTACTTGAGTGGAGCTTACTTTGACAATGTTATCAAAATTCATATGACACAACCTCCTATGCCATAACCAACTTACATCAACTTGAGCAATTAAACAACTTTCAATAGCAGCACTCAGGTGAAAAATGTTACCTCATGTCTTTGTATGTGAAGCAATTATATTTCCAGAGCTTTCCAATATCTTGCATTTTCCATCTTTGAACTAAATATTATATCCCTTGTCTACCATATTTATAACACTCAACAGATTATGCTTCAATCCTTCTACATAAAGGACATCATCAGTATTATATTTACCACCAAGATAAATAGTGCCTCTGCCACAAATCACAAAAACATTGTTGTCTGCAAATCTTACAACACCACCGCCATAATCTTAGAAAATTTACTTTATCACCAGTCATATGATGTGAACATCCACTAGAAATCACCCACTAATCTATTGGTTTCTTCTGGATACATTAGCTTTAAATGTAAATTTTGTCTTTGGGGTAGATTCACCAAATTCACTTAATTCAAAGGCAACAAGCTTACCAATCAGCATATCTCTTGTCACATTTTTTACAATCTTGAGCTCTTCAATAGCACAAGCTTTCATTTTATAAGAAGTAGGCAATGATCTGAGCACTTTATCTATAATCTCTTCTTCATACACAATTCCACCGACACATCTAATGCCCAACAATAGTTCATTTAATTTTTGCATGAAAGAAATAATTTTTTATTTTCAAGTTTTCCCACTTGCCTTTCAAACTTTGTAGCTTAGCAACTTTCACTTGTGCATCTCCTTCATACAATTTTTCCACCTTCTTCCAAATCTCATATGTTTTTTTCACACCCATTACATTTTTCATCTCTGAATCAATCAGAGCACTCAATAATGCTTCTATAGTCTTGATATTAGTTTCAACTTCTTTGATCTCATCAGGAGTAGAGGGACCATTCTGAGGAATAATATATTTGTTCTTTGTAATATTCTAGAAGGGTTCACCAATACACTTCAAATGACACTCCATTCTAGCCTTCCATAGAGAGTAGTTTGTTCCATTGAATCTAGGACTATACTTCTTCTATGATGCCATCTCAGATCACCTTAAGCTATTGAACTTCTTTCAAAGAAACTGCTCTGATACCAATTGTTGGCAAAATAAGGATAGACAACTGAGAGGGGGAGTGAATTAGTTGTCACAAAAATTAAAACTTTTTAACCTTATCAACCTTTAATCTTAGATATGATAAATAACAATAAAATAATAAATCAGAAACACATCAACAACACACATAACACCAAGATTTTTTTTCATGGAAACCATGTTAGGGGAAAAATCATGGTGGAGGTTAATCCACAAGTTATACCTTGTTAAAATTATAATGAAAATGAATAAGGAATACACATGCATTTAGGAACACTACCTAGAGCTCACTGCTTAGATAAGACATGCTTTCTTACATAAAATTTCAAATTAAATCCATCTGAAGAGATTGAACTGAGAAAATAGGTTCTTCAAAATCTTGATGATAGTTCTAGTTAGGCATAAAAACACTTCTTCACACTTCGCTCAAAATCCTTCACATTTTTCTCTGTAATCAAATGATCTGATCCTTATTCACACATTTTGCATACACACTTCTCACACATATGTCTCAAATGAAGAAAAAAATTGCTCTTATATATCCGCTACATGGAATTACATCAACAACTTTGTCGGCCAAAAATAAAAGAATAAATGAATTACAAATTGTCGGCCCAATTCATGAATGAATCTCAATGCACACCAACCAAATTCAATCACAACATAATGAAGACCTAAAAAAAAATCCTCGAACATGCCAAGAATTCAAAAATTAATCCACAAGGATCTACAACACACTACAATCACCATGTTGTCCAAGAACATGAAAATCCAAACATGCAAAGGAAAAATATCTTATCACGATCACACCGATCAATGCAGACATACAACAAAGATAGAGCATGATCTAGAAAAAACAATGAACATTGCAGGAGAATATGCAACAACTCAAATTACTAGAATTATATTCTCTTATTTCGAAAACACCAACTATAGTAATAGAATAATTGTACGAACACAGAAACTCACAACTTGCTCCAATCTTGATGCACACCTCCAAAAATTCTAGAGTATAAACTGGATATGCTCAGCAATAAACCTTTTAAAGAGAAAATTCTAAATACCATCATACTAAAATTTCCACCACACTGAACTTCACAACTTCTTAGGAAGCCTCCAACATATTTATTATAATTTTCTCAATACCCTCGACATATACAGCCTTCAAGACACCTATGCTAATAGTGTTGACATAAATGACAACCACATATCATAAAAAAAACCACAAAATCCAACACTAATGTTGTGATGTATTATTCAAGATCAATTCAAGTATTCAAATGCATTATCTTTCACCAAGAATCATGATCAAGATATACATCCATTGAGGCCACTCCATGCTTGTTTGTAGATCTACAAGATTTCAAACAATGTTCTATTATTTCATCTTATATTTTATATCTCATTTCATTCATGTTTAATTTCTCATTAAGGTTTTATTACCAAAACGAGGTTGAACCAAGGTAAACCCCCATTTTTTAACAAAACACTTCTTCTCTCTCTTTGTGTGATTGCATGTTTATAGGTTGAACAAAAAGTGGAACTGAAGCCTTTAAAAGTATCAAGATTGAAAAGTTATAAAAGTTGCAAAAGTTGTCATGAAAAGTTGTCAAGTCTCACAAAAAATCAGATCTAGAGAAAGATATCCAACCTATTTGCATGAAATCAATGTGAAAGTGCTTTTGAGATCCATCTTCCAAGGCTCACAAAGGTTCACTTCAAAATCTTTACTCCTAAGACACTTCATGAAAAAATGGGACACTTTGCAACAGTCTAAGCGTATGATTCCTAATACTTATTTTTTTCCAATCTTCATTAGATCTAGAATCATCATCAAGAGGTTCTAGACCTTTCCCAGAAACCCTATACTAGGACAAAATCACCTAGTCTGGCATATGGTTCCCAGTGAGCATAAAAAATTAGAATTTCATGGTTTCAGAGCTTGCTTTGACCACATAATTCTCAATCTGATTTCAAGTTATTAATTTTCTAGGTTGGTACATTTCATTCATCTCTAGATTGGTACATTTCATTCATATTTTGGCTTCATAGCTATATTGGTACATTTCATTCATCTCTTTCTTTCCAAGCCTTTGCCTGGTGGTGAACCCCCTTTTAGTCTTTAATCACACCCCTAGGACACCCCTTTAAAAAATCTCTTTCCCTCATTACATCCTTGGATTGAGATCTCTAGGGTTTCCTTGAATGAACTAAGAGTGAAATAGGTCCTCCTAGTTCCATCTCACAAAAGGTGGAACCCTATTTTCTGCATTTAAGGAGCTTCTTCAATGGCAAAAAATCTAGAAACCAACAAAATTATCTTTTCTTCCATTCCACATTAAAGAATTTATATAGTCAATGAGAGAAAAAATAAATGTTTAGCACCAACATCGGGATGAAATTTTAAACTGAAGGAGAGGTGGCTATTTAATGATCTTTTCAGAGATTTTCCTATTTTTTCTCCAACATAGGGTAGATAAAAGAGAGGTTTAGCCTCATTTTGGAGGGAGTTCTTTCACTTTAAGAGAATTATTGTAAACTGCAAAAAAATTATTTCTATATTTTGGTGTACTGTAACTTTGAATTTTTAGTTTTTAGATTTAAAAGGAAATGTAATTTCATATTTTCAAGCATAACATTAGTTTTCAGGCTACTTGTAGTTGTAAAGACACCTTTTAGCAACAATGTTTAAGTTTTATCTAGCTTCAAAAGACTGTTCTATTGTGTGCAAATTGATAATTGATGTTTATTTCTATGATTTCTTATCTTATATCCTTAAATATATGTCTTATTTTGGTACCTTTAAAAAGTATATTTTGTGTAGGTTATAGTTTGTGTTAATGTAAAAATAGGTTCTATTTGTGAATAACACTTCATTTTCTTCCTTCTAGGACTAAAAAATCTCAACCTCTCTATAAAACAATGATACATGAGTATGTTAAATCTTGAGTTGTGTGAACATAGCTGAGTTATTGGTATTTTGTGTATCAAAAAAATAGTCTATAGTCTGAGTGAACGATTTTGGTGCATCACCCACATAGGTTTAGTTTATGTCATCCTTCTATCCTTTTCCATCAATAGTGACAATATCTTAAGTTAGGATAGGTGAGTAACAAGGGAACTAAACCTGTCTGGAGGTTGATCTCCAACATCTAAACCCATACTTAGGAAGATCATCCCATGTTTTATGAGGTGGTTGATTGATTTTATCATCTTATCAAGGGTGCACACTTCTATCACAACATGTAGTTGTGTTAAGTTATTGAAAAAATCTAAAACCTGGCAAAAAAACCCTGGTTCTTGAATTAAACTGAAATCATGAGTTTTCCTAGAGGTCTACCTACTTATTCATCCTAAAATAGGGCACTGCATGATGACTTAGTTTCACAACTCCATGGTTCATTTAATAAAAAAATTAAATTCCATGGTCTTGGCACTGTCAATGGTTTAGTGGATGAATCACATGAATGAAAATATTTTGAAATTCCTATGGGAGGATGGTCATTTTTTTTGCCACTAGTATAGAAAAAGAAATTCATAGGCCCCAATTTCAAATGTTTGGAAATATAAAATTGGAAAATCAGTAGTACCAAATGTCTTTATGGATGTAGACCTACTCAAGGCTATGGCCAACAATTATGATGAGAAAATTAGGGCAATAAGTGTTGGATATTTCTAACATGTGGTTTCCATTGATTTCAACACTATTGGAGTTAATGTCTTTAAGGTTTTATATGTTGAGGATATTGAGAAAATTGTAATAAAATAAGTTAAAGGTTGTTAGTGAAGTCATGAAGTTCAGTATGATGGATAGTTAAGTATATTGATGGTCAGATTAAAGGGTTTGTTGACAAGTATATCTAGTTTACCCATTGAAAGTTTCATAGGTTTGCATGAAGATTTGATCAAGTTATGAGTATTTGTGTTTTGAGACTAGTTTTGTTTCTTTAGTTGGTATTTCTAAAAGAAGATGATGTGATTCTGTTATTCTAAGTTGTTGTGAATTCTTCTAAGGTGGTTCATGATTCTTGTGGATGTTTCTAGATTGTTATCTACCTATGTTGTTGGTTCGCATCGATCGGTGTGCTCGTGATTGGTGATTTTCTTTTGTGTGTTCATGCCTGGCAAGGTGATTGTAGCATGTTGTGGATCTTCAAGGATAATTTTTTATGGCATTTCGTATTCAAGACATGTTTTTTTGGGTCCCTACTATGTTTTGGCCAACATTGGTTGATTCACATTGATAATTGTTTATTAATTTTGGGCCAATAGTTTGTACACATTTTATATTTTATTGGGTTGACATGTAGTTGATGTTATCCTTAGATGTAGATGTATATAACCAATTTTTACATCATTTAAGACATCTGAGATGTGCAAAGTGCGAGTGCTATGTGTGAATAAATTTCAAATATTTCGAAGGAAGAAGTACAGTGTGATGAAGAGTGAGAAGAAGAAAGAGTGTTCATGTACTTAACCAAGACTGTAATCAGGAATTAACATATGCTAGCTTCACAGTTCAAAATTTCTCGGATGGATGTAATCTGAATGTGACTATAAGAGAGTGTGTCTTCCTTTTGGCAATAAGCCTTTTTGTATTTGAGTAGTGAGCTCTAGGAAATGTGCTTGAATGCATGTGCATTCCCCATTTACTATACTTTCAATAGAGTATAAACTTGTGGATTAACCTCCACCGTGGTTTTTCCCCTAATAAGGTTTCCATGCAAAAATCTTGGTGTTATGTGTGTTTCTGATGTGGTGATATTTTTTTCTTTCATGTTTAATTATCAGATCTGAGATTAATTTTAATAAGAATAATTCATGATAAAACTAATTCACCCTCCCTCTCATTTTTCTACCCTTGTGTTTCCAACAATTGGTATCAGAGCAAGTTCCTCTAGAGAAGCTTGATCACTTGACGTGATCTGAGATGGTGACATATAAGAAGGATAGCTTGAGATTTGATGGAACAAATTATTCTCTATGGATGACTTGAATAAAGTTTCATCTGAGATGCATTGGTGAACCCTACTGGACAATTACAAAGAATAGATATATCATACCTCAAAATGGTCCTTCTATTACAGGTGAGATTAAGGAAGACGAGTATAATATCATGGATAAGGAAGAATTTTTGAGTGCTCTAACTAATTTTGAAATGAAAAATTTAATGGAGCTAAAGACTACTATTTAGATTTGGAAAAAGTTGGAAACTTTGTATGAAGGTGACACTCATGTGAAGATTGCTAAGCTCTAGAGCCTAAAAGGGAAATATGAAACATTGAGAATGGGTTAAGATGAGAACATTACTCATTTTATGTACAGAGTGAATGAACTTGTGTGTAGTATTAGATGTGCTAGTGGAATATTGTTGCTAAAGTGCTCAGATCCTTGCCTACGACATACAAACACAAAGTTGCTGCTATTGAGGAGATTTGAACTGTAAAAAATGTAACTAGAGACATGTTAACTAGTAGGCTTGCTAATTTTGAGTTAAGTGAGTTTGGTGAATATCTTCTTAAGATAAAATATGCATTCAAAGCTACTGTATCCAAGAAGGATAAGTAGAGATATGATCTAGGAGAAAGTTCTTCTCAGAAAATGTATAAATATGAGCAAGAAATGAGAGAGATTGAAGAAGAAGAGAGAAAACTAGATGAGCTTGAAGTATTTCTTGTCAAGAAGGTAGCCAAAGGAGAAGGTAAGTATAAAGGGAAATTGCCTCTTAAATGTTTTTCTTGCAATAAGATATGTCATTTTTCCTTAGGGTGTCCTAAAAGAGTTTTGTTCATCGTGTTTTTATGCACTTCACAACACAAATAATACATAGGTGCATTACCTCTCTTGAAAGACAATCTTCCACAATCAAATTGTAGAACACTATCCCAAGGTCTCTCGGGGGTGACTTTCAAAGGAGAGTTTCTCATAGTGCCAGAGCCCTCCTCAGACAATATGCCTTCCTTTATATACAGTTCCCAAAGTTCACATACATCCATGTTGAGGGATTCACGGAAAGACCGAATAAGTTTCCCCGGTAACTCAATGACCGGATCATTCTATTGGAGTTTCCTGATAGCTACGACATATTCATAGCATTCTGAGTGATAAGAATTTGGTGAGCCCAGCTTACCCCATTGGGCTCGGCCAAGGAATGTACAAGATTCATACCTCCTAGTGTGCGCGGTATTTAGAAAGGGAGTTGGTTGAGTACAACTTCCTTCAATATATAGCTTGGCCTCAAATGGACCCATACGGACACATCAGGAAGGCGCTAGGATGAGAGTATGCCCACCTCCACAATGTCGAAGACTTTTGGGCCAATTGCAAGGATGATCTTGAGGTGCGGTTGAGGCACTACATGCGCATGACCGCCATCTATGTGCAAAGGATAAACCTATGCCCAGTTCCTGACCAACTCGAAGAAAATGAGGACACAGTGATCGACCCAAGATATGATGCCATCGCCAATTTTCCACAGCCAGAGATTGACTGGAATGAACCAGAGCTCGATGACATCTCATACTCAATAGGCCCGTCGAGATCATATCTAAAGCATGGGTCGACCAACAGGTGGCCCGATTAAAGTAGCAAGGAGTCGCCTTGACATTCAAGGGACTAGAAAGTGAACTGAGTGGCTCCGAAGGTGGGGTGGCTACCACTGTAATCGGGGAAACATCCAAAACCCCACCATCAGTCAAGACCAAGAAGAGAAAGGAGGCTAGTGAGTAGCTACCTAAACCAAAGGTCTATGCCCGCAAGTCTTCTGAGCTAGAGCCTTCGAAGAAGAAAATAAAAACAACTGGGAGCATGGACACAACTGTGATAACCAAGGGTCCACCCCACGGGACCAAAATTGAAGGGTCTAAATCACTAAGGTCCCAACCTGCTATTGCCCCCGCCCCATAGGTTTCGCTTGCAATTTCCGCTTCCTCCTTGCCTACGGTGGACATCTCCGTCCACCTTGCTTCCACTTCTCCAATCTTCTAAATTATTCCAGTAGATTCATCATCTACCATGACCTTTCCAGTCTCCTCTTCTTCTATGTCTCCTTCCTTAACTTTCATTTCTGCTGCTATAGTGCCTACCATTAGTCTCTTAGAGTCCTTGATGATATACATGAAAAATGTGCCATCCGAGCTCTCGGGAATGTTCACTAACCCAATGGTTCAGGCTGCAATAGCTCAGGTTATGGCCCATGCTCTAGCTTCCCTCCCCTCAACTAAACCACCAAAGATGGAGGTTGTATACACCTAAAATTGGTCTGGAGCATCTGATTAATTAAATATGAATTATTTGATTAATTATCCTAATTTCCTCTACTATTGAAAAAAAGAAATATTTATTTATATAGTTCACATTTAAAAATAAATACTTTGTTTGATTTAATTATCATTTCCCTATTTCAATCTATCACATCGTTTCTAAATTAATTAAATAAAGACAAAACACTTTATTAATTAATTGTCATATTCTTCTGTCTAATTTAATAAACAACTATCCTATAGTTTGTTTTATTAAATCATTTATCTTTCTTTTACTAATTTAAATAAATCAAAATATTTGAATTAGAGCATAAGGAATATTCCAATCTACATTTCCTCAAAAATAAATTGGATATCCTATGTTTAATTTATGTCAAAATAATGTCTAAATTAATTGATTGAAACTTCATGGGAAGTTTTTGAGACAAAGTGGAGACAAATTTGGAATTTGATCTCTCAATCCTCCTCCATCAATCCTTCATCTTCTCTTGCCTAGTGTTTTCATGGGTAGAGACAATCTCAATATTTCTCTCAATCTCCTCCATCTCTCACCATTCAATTCTCTATATTGAATCCAAGCCTCTCAAAGCTTTCCCTATGCATTTCTACAGCTAGGAAATCTATAGATACGACCTCATTGAACCAAGAAAAGGATCCAGATAATCAAGCTTTTGCACTCTTACTCTACAGGAATTCAAGCATCAAGCATCAAACATTCACACATCAAGCATCAAGCAATCAAGTTTTCAACCATGGGTGCTTCTTGTAGCTGCAATTATCTATTTCACATCAATATCATGCTAGTTTAATCATTTAGTATTGCATTAGCATCATATCGTTCTTTGAATAGTCATTTTAATAGTCTTATTTGATTAAACAATCTGAGAGCAATTTAGATTTAATAAATCTTTGGAGATAGAGAGCAATATGATGCTTTCAATGAATCACTATTTTGAATTAGTTTATTTAGTTTAATCTTTGAAATAATGTCATATTAATAAGTGTTTTAATCTTATTCACATATTCACACTCCAAGGCTAAGAATGCTACGTACTCGTCTATCACAGCTGCCTCTAAGATATCTCTCTACATATCCTAGGGAGATAGCTATAATGCCCTATACCCCTCTATGAGAACATCATATGACAGTGTAGGCCCCCAATCAGGAATATCCATCCATCGTCGTGCATAATGAGCTATACTTGTTGTATGCATTGAATAATACCATACTATCTGTATACTCGACGAAGCAGGAATCTCTCTAATACAAATGGTGTCTGACCAATAAGGTACATAGAATCATAAAGAAAACCCAACACTGTATCATCCTCATCCAACTGCTCACAATCGAGGTATGGATGCCAGATAACTATCTCGATGTCATCAAAAACTTGTCTCTAGTGCTCTAACTTGCCCATCCGGGCTTGTGTGAACTAGCCTCTATATTTGAAAACATAGGTCTGCTGGCTAGTCTGTCTAAAACTGGAAATGGCCGACAAATAGAAAAATGCTCCCAGGCCCACACCTATAACAGTGTCATCCCTGCGGATAAACTAAATGCATCTAGGTACACAGTCGAGTGTAGATCATGATAAAGATGAGCTAACATACACATCCCCCATGCATATCTCGTACCATGTACCATAATGCTCTCAAGAGTCCTACCCCAGCCAATGAGGAATCCCTTTGACCTGCGATCAGGGCAAAGGAAACCTCCAACGAATCTAGCTAGCACTGCTGGTAATGTCGCATAGGAATCCGTGATCCTCCACCATTGAATGCTCGGACCCTCTATGTCCTGATCTTGAAAAACTCTGCAGAGAGCATCCCTGCTGTTGGTCCCATGGGAATCATAAGTAACAATCTCCCCCATGAATGGAATGCACAAAATACGGCACATCCTCTAGTGTGACTATCATCTCGCCAATAGGTAGGTGAAAGGTGTTGTGGTCACTATGCCACCTCTCAGCCAATGCAGTAAACAGACCCCGATTAATCCTAATCTGGGGCATGTCAAACAAACTCATCAGGCCGCACTGGCCTATCACCTGAGGCTCATCTGGTGTTAGATGAGGTATCAAGTCTATAGTCTGAGGAAACCTCTCTTACATTTGGAGAATACCCAGATCCTCCTATCATCATAACGAAAAATCTACAATCAGTGAACTATGTCAAGAAATCAAAAGTCATTCTACAATCAAGTCTATTCCAAACGCTTTGGTATGAATTTTTCGATCAAAATCCATGGGCGATCATCAACAAACCTCACCTATCATGAGGTTCATCGAACATTATCTTGATCTCACCTATCATGAGATTTATCAGATATTGAATCATTTCCTCACCTATCATGAGGACCATCACAAATAGGATTTTCTTCTCGCCTATCATGCGAGTTAGTCTTATTTAAATCATCAAATCCAACATCAAGCATTTGGATTATCAATCATACCACTCCAAAGAATGGACATGATCTGAATTGACGAAATCAGGGTTCACTAAGTCAAAATTTTCAAATCTGACATAGAAGAGCTAAAATAGGCTTCCAAAGTGCTAAAACCCAGAAGTGCTACTTTATTAGTTAAAAGCGCTAAATCATGGACCAGAAGCATTAAATCTCTGAAAGTGCTATTTCAGCACTCTAAAGCACTAAATTAGGCATCTGAAGTGCTAAAATTCCCCAAGCGCTACTTTTTCGCATCGAAGCACTACAATAGTCCGTAAAAGTGCCATTTTACCATATTCGCTAGAACAGACCTTGAAAGTGCTAATCCACCGAATCGAAGCGCTAAAAGTCTCAAAGCGCTAAAATTCGGCATCGAAGTGCTAATTTTTGACTCCTAAGCGCTACATCACCAAAAGCGCTACATTACAACTTGGAAGCACTAGAGTTTTTAAAGCAAGCGCTAAAATACCTACTGGAAGCGCTACATCGAACTGTAAGCACTATAGCGTGGCTTGAAAGCGCTAAAACTGACCTAGACATGCCCAATGTCTAAAAAGCATAAAAAATAGAAAAAACATGAATTATGAGGAGTTCAAGGGGTACATACCGGAGGTCCATACACGGGCGGCCGTCGGTGACATCGAACATGCTCAAATCGGTGAATATGGTAGGGAATCGACATCTTGCTCTAGCTAGTAGAAAAGTCTTTATCACTAGGAATTTTTGAATTCAAAAACCACAAATGACCTTTTGCACTATTTATAAATTTTGAAAAGGTATTTTTGGTGGATTTTATTACATTTTGATTAATTTTACTCATGAAATTAATTAAAACTCATCTGAGGGCTCTATTTCATCATCATTTTGTCAGGAGATAAAATTATTTCAAAATCAAAACAACATAAAATCATCAGAAAATCATAAATTTTTGAAAAATTCAAACAAATCATCAAATCATTAATTAATCTCCTAAGGGGCCATATTATCATCAAATCATCTAAAAATCACGTTTGGGGCACATGAAATTATTATCATCTTAAAATCATGTCTGGGGCACACGAAATTATTATCATCTAAAAATCATGTCTAGGGCACACGAAATTATTTTTTTATATCATCGATCCTTGCAGTAGCAGAAAAATTTTCTTCAAAGCAATGTGTAAACACATCACCTCAAAGAGGGGCAAATGTATACACCTAAAATTGGTCTGGAGCATCTGATTAATTAAATAAAAATTATTTGATTAATTATCCTAATTTCCTCTACTGTTGAATAAATATAAATATTTATTTATATAGTTCACATTTAAAAATAAATACTTTGTTCAATTTAATTATCATTTCCCTATTTCAATCTATCACATCATTTCTAAATTAATTAAATAAAGACAAAACACTTTATTAATTAATTGCCATATTCTTCTGTCTAATTTAATAAACAACTATCCTATAGTTTGTTTTATTAAATCATTTATCTTTCTTTTACTAATTTAAATAAATCAAAATATTTGAATTAGAGCATAAGAAATATTCCAATCTACATTTCCTCAAAAATGAATTACATATCCTATGTCTAATTTATGTCAAAATCATGTCTAAATTAATTGATTGAAAGTTCACGAGAAGTTTTGGAGACAAACTGGAGACGAATTTGGGATTTGATCTCTCAATCCTCCTCCATCAATCCTTCCTCTTCTCTTGCTTGGTGTTTTCATGGGTAGAGACAATCTCAATCTTTCTCTCAATCTCCTCCATCTCTCACCATTCAATTATCTAGATTGAATCCAAGCCTCTCAAAGCTTTCCCCATGCATTTCTACAGCCAGGAAATCTATAAATACGACCTCATTAAACCAAGAAAAGGATCTAGATAATCAAGCTTTTGCACTCTTACTCTGCAAGAATTCAAGCATCAAGCATCAAGCATCAAGCAATCAAGTTTTCAACCCTAGCTGCTTCATGTAGCTGCAATTATCTATTTCACATCAATATCATGCTAGTTTAATCATTTAGTATTGCATTAGCATCATCTCGTTCTTTGAATTGTCATTTTAATAGTCTTATTTGCTTAAACAACTTGAGAGCAATTTAGATTTAATAAATCTTTGGAGATAGAGAGCAATATGACACTTTCAATGCATTACTATTTTGAATTAGTTTAATCTTTGATATAATGTCATATTAAGAAGTGTTTTAATCTTATTCACATATTCACACTTACAGAGGCGACAATGCAAATATCATATGAGCTCGAGCAACAACAGCTAGAGGTTGCAAAGGCATCGGAAGAGGAAGAATTTGAGTATCACGAACATCCAATGTTTGAACGCCATGAGATAGACGAGGTGGTGTATAAGAGAATCAAACGACCCCGAACTCAATGTAGAGTGGGGCAAGCAACTCAAGGAGATAGAGGATAGGGAAGCCGAGGACCGGCTCACAAGAGAAGAAGAGACTACTATTCAAGAGATAGAGGGAAGCAAGTCTCCTACTAAAGGGCATCACCAGAACCTAGAGCATGACAAGGAAATATTCCCCCATGAGGACGAGTAAGGGGAGAGCCCCGAAGAGCATGAATACAATTAGAAGGAAGAAGAGGGTGATGCTAAAAAAGAAGATGCACCCAAAGAGCAATTGCATACTGAGTCCCCAATTGAACATGAAACCCTCTGACAAGACTCTCAAGAGGAGAAAGAAGATGCAGGGACCAAGGAGAAGGCTCTTGTTGTTAGAACTGTTGAGCTTGAGAAAGGGGACAACGGGAGTCAAAGTAAACCACCTAGAGAGGAACCCTAGGTACCTGATTGGCTACAAAGGTAGTTGAAGTAGAAGACTCCCACCTTTAAGGATCCCAAGGCAAGGCTAGAAGCCATCATGGCCAGAGCACAAATAAGCACCAATAGGAAGGAGAAGAAACCAAAGGTCAGATCAAAGGTAACCATGGATGCCTCAGGATCAAGAGCAGTATAGATAGCAACAACAGTGGTTAGAGAGCAAGGTATAATTTATAACGTCTCCACCATTGACTTGGGAGTGGCCATGAGGGAGAAAAAGGTCGATCACCTCCAGGAGTTGGTCACCACAATGGTACACCTTATCCAATAGGATAAAATTTCAAAGGAGGAGCTCAAGGAGCAAGTGGCTGATCTAACGGCCTACATTCAGCAGTGGTCATCCTAGGATGAACAGCCCACCATGTCATTAGTTATGCCTCAGCTGCTATCCCAGGAGTAGATTAATAAGTTAGAAAAGAGAAGAAACTTAGACAAGACTATGGAAAACTTGTTCTGGCAGGTCTTAGACATGGGAAACATGGGCATCAATTTGGCTGTCCGGATAGAAAATAAGTTCCTCGAGGTGCAAGGGACCCTTGAGGGTATGAGGAAAATCTGCAAGGAGTTCCTAGGAAAATATGAGGCAACCTATCCAAAGATCGAGGCCATACTCGCATTACCAAGCGAGGTCTAGGAGAAAGACCTTGCCTTCAAGGATGACAACCACTGGCTAGTGGATGTTTGGAAGTGATATTTCAATCATCAAAGGAAAAGGCTCAAATAGATCATTGAGCGAATAGCGCTAGACACCAAATGGGTTAGGGATTCTAGAGAAGAATGCTCTCGGTACATCAAGTTGATGATGGGGTATGAGCCGCCTGCAGTCGAGATCAATCTGGAGAACATAAAGCCCCACTTTTTAAAAACCATGGAAGATGGGATGTCAGTTGAAGTCACCATGGACTTCATCAGTTGCTTCAGCCCATGCCTTCACACAGTCAGAGGTTTTCATGGATAGTGCAGCCAAATATGAAGAGGACTGGAAGAAACTTGTCAGCAATTCCTAGGAGTGGAGCTACCAAGTGCTGTGATCAGACATAATGGAGATGGATAAGCTCTGGCCGCTGATCCTAAACTTTGTAGAGTATGCAGAGTTGAAGAGGCATGAAGGCAACCCTGTCATTCATGAAGAGTTCCTCAAAGAATAGCTATAGCAAAGGGCAAATGGCTAAAAGACAAAATTGCTATAGTGTTGTCACTAGAGGACGAAATAAGGAAAAGACAAAAATGAATTTATAAATGTAATATATTTTGGGGGTAGGTGAAACCCTTTTGTAAATTGAATCTTGGCCACACAATAGAATCGAATCTTGTCCACTCATTTTGTTTTTTGAAAACTATAAATAGGGCTCTCCTCCTCTCATTTTAAGAGAGTTGAGTTGTTGTAAAGACATGCTACTGAGATTATAATAGAAAATACAGTCATTTTCTCATGTATTTCTAGGTTTCTCCACATGTTTCATGATTCTTCTCCATTTAGTTAGAACTCTGATTCAAGTTACTTTTCTGCTTTAGTATCCTTAGATTAGCTCTGGTAGTTAATATGTTGTCTCTAGTTTTGAAGATCACTATTGTGTGTATGCTTTCCTTGTCCATACTTTTGGTCATTTCTTGATGGCATATGACTATGTAAAGTTAGCCTAGACTTTAGTTTCATTGCTTCTCATTAAACTTTATCTTTATTCACATTTCCATGGTGAATGAATGATGAATATCTACAGTTCTTAGAAGATAGCATAGATTTCATGATATTGTGAAAATTCAGATTAAGTGAAATTTTGTTTAAGGAAACTGTCCACAACAGGAACCTCCATGATCACTGTTCATTGGTAGTTGCAAGTCCAGGAACCATCCTTCTTCCTCGCCTGTTTTCCTTTTTTAAGAAATAGCTTGTGTTAAGGTGCATTGCACATTGTAAAGCCAAATCTGACAAAACAATGGAGTCTAAGACTGCTGCCTGAACCTGCAGCAAGGCATAGTAATTCCAAATCCATAAAACTCCATTCATTGACCCAATTCTCCTACAGCTTTGACTACGTAATACCGCCTTGTGATTCTTGCAAAATCACATCAAACAACTGATTTGTTTCGGGCCTCATCATGACCTGACACTCGAGAGACCTTGGGATAGCAATTTGATTGTGGAAGATTGTCTTTCAAGAGAGGTAATGCACCAATGTATTACCTATGTTGTGAAGTGCATAAAAACACCATCAACAAGTTCCTAAGCCAAGATCTAACAAGCCTAGATTCCAGAGAAAGTGTTATTTTGTTGCTGATGAATCTATGAAAGATGATGAATCTGATAAAGGAAATATAAATGAGGATGAGTTTTTATTTATTTCTATCAAGGATAGTAATCATGTACCTACTGAATCTACTAGTTTCATGAATGTGGAGAAATCTCTAGCTACCTAAGTTGAAGAAAAAGATGAATGGGTGATTCATAGTGGATGCTCTCATCACATGATAGGTGAAAAAATAAAATTTGTGAGCTTGGAAAATTATGATGGTGGAGTTGTAAGATTTGGTGATGAAAAAGTTGGTGTAATCCATGGTAGAGGATCCATTTCTTTTGATGTTAATCATAACACAAATTATATTTTATATGTGGAAGGTTTGAAGAATAATCTTTTAAGTGTTGGACACATGGTTGACAAGAGATATGATCTTCAATTCAAGGATGTAAAATGTAAAATTTTGGGGAGTTCTGGAAATGTGATTGCATCTGGTACAAAAACAAAAGGTAATATTTTTCACCTAAGTTCTACTAATAATTTTTTTTGATTGCTCAAGTTGATGAAATTTTGTTTGTGACATAGGAGATTGTGTCATGTATACTTTGACAATATTATCAAGATAAGTTCTAACCAGGCAGTGAGAGATCTTCCTAAGTTGATAAAATCTCCTAATACTATATGAAAGGAATGACAGTTAGGTAAGAAAACTAGAGTCTCATTCCGAAGTAAACAATATTGTTCAAATGAAGTATTGGAGCTTGTCTAGACTGACTTGTGTGGTCCTTCTAGAATCAGAATTTTACAAGGAGACATGTATTCCATGTAACTTATTTATTATTATTCTAGATTGATGTGGGTTACTTTCTTAAGGGAAAAATCTAGAGCTCTAGAGAAATTCAAGATTTTCAAGGCTATGGTTGAGATAGAGATAGGTCTGAAGGTTAAATGTCTAAGATCAGATAGAGGTGGTGAATTTGCTTCCAGTGAGTTTAATTATTTATGTGAAGAACATGGGATAAAGAGACAATTGTCTACCCTACGAACCCCTTGGCAAAATGGATTTGTAGAAAGGAAGAACAAAACAATTCAAGAAGCTCCTAGGACTGTGATGCTAGAAGGAAATTTTCCTCATATCTACTGGAGAGAAGTTGTAAGTACTTTTATTTACACTCTCAACCAGGTATATGTCAAAGGTGATACTGGTAAGACTCCTTTTGAGCTATAGTTTGGTCATAAGCCTACTATTAGATACTTCAAAATCTTTGGAAGAAAATTTTATATCAAAAGAGATGAAGATATAGGAAACTTTGATGCGAGAAGTGACGAAGGAATATTTCTTGATTATTCTACTAAAAGTAAAGCCTACTGGTGCTACAATAAGAGATTGAGGAAAGTAGTTGAAAGTGAAAGTGTAAAGGTTGATGAAGACACATTTAGACCATTCAAAACCTGTGGATATGATCCAAATGATCAGAATAATAGTTCAGATAAAGGAATGGAAGTTCAAATCATTCTGGCGAAATCAAGAAAATAAAGAGGAAGAAACTAATGAAAGTGTAGAAGCAAGATCACAAGAGCCTGAAATTCAAGAACAACCTAAAACTCTAAGGTATGTAAGACTAAATAATTTAGAATATCAAACTATAGGTGATAAGAACAAAGGTGTTCAGAATAGGAGAAGAATTGTAAAAGAGTATTGTTTTATTTTGAAGACTGAGCCTAATAGTGTCAATGAAGCATGCAAAGATGAAAATTGGATGGAAGCAATGAAAGAAGAACTACTGAAAATTGAGAATAATCATACATGGAATCTTGTTCCTAGACCTAAGGACAAAAATGTAATTGGAAATAAATGGGTATTTCAGAATAAACTGAATGAGCAAGGTGAAGTTGTTAGAAAGAAAGAAAGACTGGTGTGTAAAGGATACTCTTAGATGGAAGGAATTGACTTTGAAGAAAAAATTTCTCCTGTTGCTAGAATTGAAGTTGTAAGACTATTTCTTGCTTATGTTTCTTACAAAATATTCAAGGCTTATTAAATGGTTGTCAAGTTAGCATTTGTAACTGGCGAACTAGATGAAGAAGTGTATATTGAGCAACCTATTGGATTTCAATTGATTGATCATGGAGATATGGTTTACTGACTGAAGAAAGTATTGTATGGACTTAAGAAAGCCCCAAGAGCATGGTATGCTAGATTGGAAAAATAGTTTTTGAAGCTTGGATTTAACAAAGGTACTGTTGATAGTAATTTGTATTTCAAGATTGATCATGATAAAGATTTGATTGTTGAAGTCTTTTTTGATGATATTATTTTTGGAGGAGATGATAGTTTGTGCATGAAGTTTGTTGATGAGATGTAGAGTGAGTTTGAAATGTATATGATTGAAGAAATGCAATTATTTTTGGGATTGAAAATTACTCAGTTAGATAAAGGTATTTTTATATCTCAATCCAAGTATGTGAAAGAACTACTAAAGAATTTTGGTATGGAAGATTCAAAGCTGGTTGGTACACCTATGGTGATTGGATGTAAGTTGACTCAAAATGATGATTCTCCTAAGACAAATCAGACTAGGTACAAATCCATTATTGGTGGATTGTTGTATTTGACTCAAACTAGACCTGATATCATGAATGTCATATACATTGTTGCTATATTTCTATCTGATCCTAAGGAATCTCATGTGATAGTTGTGAAGAGACTTTTTAGATACTTGAAGGGAAAAATTGATTTTGGCCTATTGTATCCTAAAGAGTATGACCTTACTTTGAGTTATTTTACTGATGTTGATTGGGAAGGAGATGCGGATGACAAAAAGAGGACTAGTGGTGGTGCATTTTTCTTTGGAAAAAATTGATTTCATGGTTAAGAAGTAGAATGCCATTTCTTTATCTACTGCAAAGGAAAGATACATTGTTGTTGTTGATAATTATACTCAAGTATTGTGGATGAAGTAGATGTTGAAAGATATTTGAGTTGTGTATGATGAGCCTATTTCCATATTCTATGATATTACAAGTGCTATTAACATTTCTAAGAAAATGATGTTGCATTCGAAAACCAAGCATATATCTATCAAGTTTCACTTTTTGAGAGACAAGGTGAGTGAAAAAGAAGCCAGACTGGAGTATGTACCTAATAAGGAAAAAATTTCAGATTTATTTACCAATCCATTTCCTAAGGATACTTTTGAGTATCTGAAAGGGAAACTAGTGGTGATTACCCCTCCTAATCAAAATAAAAGATACATTGACTTGCATCAGTCCATGCATTTCATAGTCATATCTTGAGATTCAGATTGATGTTGTGGTGGCTGCTAATCAGGGGGAGTAGTCAGATGTTCAGATATGTGATTCATATCTTGTGTGGAGAAAGATAATGTGTACCTTTATCATTGATGTCAAAGGGGGAGAAAATTCATTTGAAAAATTATGAAAGAAAAGAGTCAAAATCAAAGGGGAAGAAAGTGCTAAGAGAAAGTATCATTGATGGTGTTTTTCACATCATGTGTTGCCATTAGTTCCAAAGAGGGAGATTGTTGGATATTTCTGATGTGTGGTTTTCATTGATGTCAACACTATTGGCATTAATCTATTTAAGGCTATATATGTCAAGAATATTGAGAAAACTATACCAAAATAAGTTAAAGGTTGTCAGTGAAGAAGTGAAGTTTAGTATATTGATGGTGAGAAGTTGTGGATTAAAGGGTTTGTTGAAAAGTATATCTATTTTATCAATTGAAATTTTTAGAGGTTCGCATGAAGATTTGATCAAGTTATGAGTATTTGTGTTATGACAGTCGTTATGTTGCTGTAGTTGGTGTTCCTAAAAGAAGATGATGTGATTCTGGTAATCTAATTTATTGTGAATGCTTCTAAGGTGATTCATGATTCTTATGGATATTTCTAGATCATTCTCTATCTATGTTGTTGGTTCACATTGATCATTGTGCTCATGATTAGTGATTTTCTTTTGTGTGTCCATGTTCATGGCCGACAGGGTGGTTGTAGCATTTTGTGGATCTTTGAGACTAATTTTTTATGGTGTTTTTGTTCAAGACATGTTGTTTTGGGTCCCTGGTATGTTTTGTCTGAAATTGGTTGATTCACATTGACAATTATTTATTAATTTGGGAAGACAGTTTGTAAACATTTTATATTTTATTGGGCCGACATGTAGTTGATTTTATCCTTAGATGTACATATATATAACTGATTGTTTACATCATTTGAGACATGTGAGATGTTTGAAGTGTGAGTGCTATGTGCGAATAAATTTTATATCTTTCGAAGGAAGAGTTAAAGTGTGAAGAATAGTGAGCAAAAGAAAGAGTGTTCATGTGCTTAACTAGAACTGTAATCAAGCATTAGCAGATGCTATCTTCTTAGTTAAAAAGATCTCAGATGGATGTAATTTGAATGTGACTGTAAGATAGTGTGTATTTCTTTGGGTAGTAAGCCTTATTGTAATTGAGGAGTGAGCTCTAGGAAGTGTGCCTAAATGCATGTGCATTCCCCATTTACTATAATTCTAACAGGGTTTCCAAGAAAAAATCTTCGTGTTATGTGTGTTTTTGATGTGGTGATGGTTTTTTCTTTCATGTTTAATTATCAAATCTGAGAATAAGCTTAATAAACATAATTCCTGAGACAATTGATTCACCCCCCTCTTAGTTTTATTCCCTTGTGTTACCAACAATAAGGTCTAAAAATGGTGCAATTATAGTAACAATTGATGAACATGTATTTTTGAGATCTTCAAGGTCAATCTAGTTATAAAAAAATCCACTGAATTTGATACTTTTGAACAAAAGTATGAACATCAAAGGAGTAACTTTAGGACATTCTAGTTGCCCAGGTATATAGAAAATAGATGCAATGGTAGATCAATTATGATCCCTCACAATGAGACTGCCCTCTTTAAAACTTGATAGTTTCAAGAACTATTTTGTTGCATATTATGCCTTATGTCAAGTTCATGGGGAAGATAAGCTAGAGTGAATCACTGTTCATTTTATGTATATGGTTTTTGATATTCAAAATTTAATGGTTAATGATGAGTATGCTTATGTAACTTTCATTGTAAATTTCATACTAAAGCAGATGATAGAGTTATAGAAGAGACATAAGATGGTAAAATTCTAAGGATACTCCTTCTTATGTCACATGTTCTTATATAGAGGGAGGGGAGAACGGAGTCCTACATTACAAATCTATGATAATGATGGAGAAGAACATGAGATCCCAGTCCAATATTGGACTCATGTATGGAATATGCACTATGAGAAATCCATCTATGTGACTTTTAGAAATCTTTTTTCTGCAAAATTATTATCAATTTTGTAGGGTATAGTGGCCAAAATAAAAAAGGAGATACTAGATTTTTTGAGGTCTATAGAAAGGATGCTAGAGTTGGGCATAAAGAATAACTAGGGCTATTTTTATCTCCATTTTTATTTCATAGTGTTGAGAATCTATGAATGATCAGTAAGAACCCATGTATTACCAAGGTTTATGCCTTTGAGAATTAGTTTTTTTGAGGTAATTTGGTAGTTGATGGAATTAGACAAGCACCATTTGGGAGGAAAAAAGAATGGGTCTTTCTTCCCTTAATAGTTTTTCACATTTCATGATGAATAGAGAGGGGTTTGATAAGTTTTATTTATTAGCATATGGCTTATAGTGTTTTCATTTATGGAAACCTAAGTCATTGATGCAGTGCGCAGTTTAGTATTTTTTCGTACCGAGAGATAGAGTGAAGAATAGGATATCTGACTGAAGTTGAGTCTATCAATCTACTTGAATTACCAGTTTATCAGTTCACATTCTGGATCTTATGGAAGGTCGTTGGACATATAAAATATCTTATTCTCAATTTTTGTGTTTTTGCATCAATTGGTGTACGAGTTAGGAGATTCGGTTGACTTATTTTTTGTTTAATAGTGCTAGAAGGTTGGCTAAGTGAATGTGGCATGTTGCGGTTGTTTAAGGTGAAATTGTTTTAAGTATTTTCAGGTTTGAGGATTTTTTTTTGGGTTCTCACTATATTGTGACCAACTTTGGGTGGTGTGCATTGAAAATAATTTGTGGTTTGAGCCGACAATTGGAAAATATTTTATGCTTTATTAAAAATGACATATGGCTGATTAAATATCTTGTTGGAGATATATAAAAGTGATCAATTATATCATTTTGAGGGAGATGCAAAGTGTGTTGGTGTGTTATGTGAAATTTAGAAGGATAGTAGAGTGATTTCACTTTCACATTAAAAAATTTGTGATGCGAATTGAAGCAGAGCATAGCAGAAGAGCGAAATCTGACAGAAGGTCAAGAAATTGACTAATGTTCTTAACCAAAACTATTCTCAGGAATTTGCAAATACTAATTCATAATTTTTGCCACTCATGTTGTCTTTTGACATTGATTATCAGGTATTGATCCTTTCTATTTTTGAGCAGTGGGCTCTAGGCAGTGTGTTTGAATGCAAGTGCATTCCCATTTTATAAAACATATTTGAGTACTCAAATTTTGGTTTTTACCCTAACATGGTTTCCACGTAAATATACTTGTGTTATGGTGTTGTAGATGATTTATTTGTGTGCTTGCATCATCCTCTTGGTTCAATGCTATAAGTGGTTTAAATATCAGTCTAATAAAGTTAAGTTTTTTAGAACATTGATTCACCCCCCCTCTTAGTGTTCCTTGATTCCAACAATTGGTATTAGATCCTAGTTCCTATGAATAATTTTAACAACTTGAGGTATATCTTGGAATGTGATGGAATCTGGTAGTCTTCAATAGTAGCTTGTGGTGGCACTTGATGATCTTGATCAATCCAAAGTAGAAGTTCAGGAAATGAAATAAAATATTAAGGATGATGAGAAACTCATTCAGATATGGAAGGATCAGATTGTTCAATCCAAGGAGAAGAGAAAGGATCTCTATGATCAGAATAATAAAAAATAAATCAAAAGCATGGATGATGTTCACTCAAATCAAATCTTGAAGGAAATAACTAAATATTGTGAAAAGCTTCCCATAGACAATGCTACCCTAAAGCATGAGATGGAATCTATGGTGATGAAGCTAACTAAGGAGATTGAAGAAAGAAATAAGAATGAGGAGAATCTTGCTTAGTCCTTAAAATAAAGATCTGATGAATACAAAATAATTAATGGAGAATTCATTCAGTTGGATATTGAACTACAACAATCCAGAATCAATGAAGAGGAGCTTGAAAAATAGACTGTTATTCTTAGGGATGAACTTGCTATTGCAAATGAATACAAGGATAAGTTCAATATTAGCTCATTCAAGCTTGATGAGCTGACTTAAGGTCAGAAGAATGGAAATGACAAGTTCAGTCTTGTATATGAAAAAGGATAAAGTTTTAGATATGAACAAAGGCAAGGAAATCAGGTGAATAAATCAAAAAGGCGTCTGACAAGACAACCTAATGCTCAATAGTTTAATGGATGCTATTTTGTTTTCAATAAATTTGGTCATAGGGCTGCTCAATGTAGAAGTAAGATGAAATCAATCGATTCATCATTCCCCAGTCAGTGTTTCAATTGCAATAAGTTTGGTCATAAGTGAATTGAATGTATAAATGTGTCAAAAAACTTTGTCAATAGAAGGAATGTTAAATGTTATACCTATGGAAGATTTTGGCATATTACTAACTAGTGAAAATCAAGAAGAAATAAATGGAATGATTGGTCTAGACAAGGAAATTTTGTGTTAAAATTGCAACAAATACGATCACTTTTCAAGATTCTATAGAAGAAAAAAATTGATAGAAGAGTTCTGGCATACAAAAGTAGAAATATGTAGAAAGATGATAAAGAAAAAGGGACAATGACTGTGGATGAAATAAGAGATCGGATGAAGAATACATGGGTGAGAAAGAATGAGTCTGATGCAAGAAATGGTTCCATCCTAGAAACTTCTTCTAGTAATTCCTTCAGGAATTGATTTCAAGCCATTGGCCTAGGGGGATTTTTTTAAGAAAATCCTTTTTCACCCTATTCGCAATTGGTACCGGAATGTGGAATATTGTCAATAGTTGTATTGATGATTTATAGATGCATTGGAAAACACTCATAAAGAAATTCAAGAAAGTATAGGTCCGTAGGAGAAATTTTGTCTCCCTGACTAAGAGAATAGGGTATCCAAAACACCTAGGGAAAAATAATTTAATACAATAAAAGGTTAGGTGTGCGCGTAATAAAAATCAAGTTGGTGTAATGATATAAAAAATCCTGCAAGATAAGATTCAAACAATTAGCTATACCTACAAGTTAGTTTAATATCAAGCAATGAAACACATAAGAATATAAAAAGGAAAATAAAGTGAAATGGAATGATCTCACCAATCTTCTCTATTCATGATTGCTTCCATTGCACCTTCTCAAGCCTTGCTGCAATGATGGAATGCCCTCATATTTCTTTGTGAGCAAACTTCTCTAATGCCTAGCCTTAACAATGCTTTGAAGGATTTTAAAATATCAAACTATGCACACTAGAAAGCAATTTCTAATATGCAAATAGTAAATAAAGTCTATGATCTCTAGAATGCCTATAATAAAAGTTTATATTAAATGATCATGGATCAGATTGATTGACCCTGAAAATGAGATCAAGATTGTCATTTTATAGAAAATGCAATCTTGAATGGACGGACGAGATGAGAGATTTGAAGAATGCCCTAGAATCAAAGGTCAAGATTCAATAAGGCAACTCTCATTTAGGGTTAGGGAAAAATACCCATATGTGTGAATAAGATTTAATTAAATGAATTAAATCAAGATTGAATGTGACAGTTGAGATGAAATTAGTAAGAAATCAGAAGACAAGAAGATGAGATTTTAGAAAATCAATAATTTTGGAAATTACTTGATTTGTAGAGGAATAATTCCATTTTGAATTAATTTAATTCAAAATAGAGATTTTGTGAGATAATAAGTAATTGATTTTTGAAATCAATTACTAAATGAAGAATCAGTTAACTATGTGAAGATATTTTTAAATGATTTGTTTTATTTAAAAATAACAAGGTGTCACATGCCACAATTAAATAATTAAAATAATTATTTAATTTAGAAGAAGTAGTTAATCAATTAAATAAATAAATGAATTTATTTAATTAAGAGAGGATTTGCGAATTAGTGACATATTAAATAGATATATTAAAATATATTAATTTAATAGTCAGGAGGACATTAATGATGAAGATTAATTAAATAAATTGATGACTTTATTTAATTAAGAGAAGATTTTGACAATTAGTGACATATTAAATTCATATATTAAAATATATTAATTTAATGATCAGGAGGACATTAATGATGAAGATTAATTAAATAAATTGATGACTTTATTTAATTAAGAGAAGATTTTGACAATTAGTGACATATTAAATTAAATAAATAATATTTATTTATTTAATAATCATGAAGAATGAAAGATTCTAAATTGATTAAATAATCATGAATTATTTAATTAATAGTTGAATGTGGGTTAGGGACATAATTCAAATGTTACAATTATGCTAGGATGGGAAGTGGTAAAATAGTGGTCGCAGGCCTAGGTCATTTTTAGGTGTCTACAGTTGGAACCCTCATTTATCATTTTATCGAAGAAACTAAGGAGAGCACTCTATAAAAAAATTTCAAAGGTGTGAAGATAATTTGGCAGCGAAAACCCTAATCCATCAGGTACTTCAATTGTATTGAGAAATTTCAATTTAATTTGACGTGCGATTGAGGAACCTCTTTGATAGAAACAAGACATGAGTAGGAAGGTTAAATGGAACAAATAAAAGGAATAATAAAATAAGATGAGTATAGCAATGATAATATTAGAGCTATAAAAAACATGTTCTCGCCTGATGAATTGAAGTAGCTGAAAGAAGCAAAACACAAAAGCTTGGATATTTGGAGTGAATTTTATTATTTCGAGAATGTAGAAATCGTTAAGTTTATTTTGAACAAATTGAATGATGATATTCTAAGTCTGGATAAACCCTACCATATCTCGAAAGAAGTGATTGGAACTATAACTAGAGTATGCAAAGTTGGGGATGTACCGAGGAAGAAGTCCTTCCGAAATAAAGAAGTCAAAACACTAACTAGAGTTATTGGAAAACAAAGGGCATTAATAATCTCAAAAATTAGAGATTCAATAACAAGGTACATTGCGCATGGAGTATCTTACAAAATATTTTTTAGATATAGAGAAGGTGCAACTTCAACAGGTGTCATTTAAAACTCACACAACATGATAATGGAAGATCAAGATTCTCAACTTTATAGATTACTGAAAGACCAATAGATGGAGAACACACAATTGACAAAGATGTTAGATTACCCTTTTAGGTTTGGTAATTTGGTTATATGTCTTGTGATGTATTTTCTGAATTTTTTACCGATGAACAACAACGTAATATGGAAAGAGAGTGAACCAATTTGCAAACAAATTCGCATACACTCTAACAATTTGGCAAACTGTAATCAAGTATATGAAATTTTATTTAAAGGTTTTCTATGAAAGTTTGGCTCAATTGGTATTCCTCTTCCGGTAATGGCACTTGAAGTTGATTCCTCCTCTAGTGTAATGGAGAGAAAGAAGAAAATAGAAAAATAAATTATTGTCTATACTCCTCCAGCATTCAAAACTCCAAGAGTTGAAGGGAATGGAGAAGAACGGGTTACTGTAGATATACCAAATGAGGAATCTGATAAGGAAGTTGAAGAAACCCAAAGAAAATAACTAGAAACAACTGAACCGAAACAAGAAATGGAAATGAAAGAAGAAAGTGACGAAGAATTTTATTTAACCAAAGAAAATCTATTGCAACTTATTCATGAGAAAGATGGAATGTAGAAAATCGCAAACATATGGTTTATCTGACCTTCATATGAGCAAGAAATTATTTTGAACATACTAAGTGATCATCTTGTGCATAACCATATCAAAATAGAGAGTCTATAGAATACATTTCCAGAAGAGATGATTGAATGCATCAAGGAAATCATGGACTCTGAGTCTCAAAACAAGGAAGAAGAAGAAATAATTTTACACCTAAAGAAGTAGTACAAATTATCACTCACCAAGCTAAAAATACACATGAATCAACTAAGGAAATGCATAAACACAACTAACAACATCTACAACTACTGTCTTTGATGGCCTCATGCAATTGGAAAGTACAAAGAAAATTTGGAACAAAATTGAAATAGAGCTTAACAGTATTCCCCAAAACTTTAATATGTTTTTGGATCAAGGTGGTGCAATTAAGAAAATGATTCAATAATTATAGACAGAGCATACAAATGTTCAAAACACCAGAAACAAGAGTGTGGACACCTTTTGGAAAGTGAAAGACATAAAATAATGTAGACTGGAACAGTTAATTGAGATACTGAGGAAAGGAGAGATATAAGAGGAAGCTATCACCATTTCAAAATCCCTCATCAAGATTATCAATCAAACATATGAAAACAACAACATGATCATAATCATCGGGATTGTAGTAGAAGCATGGAAGAAGTTTCTTTCAGAGATGATAGAGAAATACAAAATAATCTTCTAGTACAAGTGACAGCTATATTTCTTCAAAAAAATTGAACCAAATTTTGAATAAGTAAGTTTTTCATTATACACCAAAAAGAGATTACTGTAGGAAAATATTTTTTGGTTTGTCATTGATGTCAAAGGGGGAGAGAGAGCAGTGAAAAATTCCTTAGAAAATTCAGGGGGAGTTGTGTCCTTTTGAAGTCTTCAAGGATTGCAGTATGTTGGTTCTAACACTTAGTCATTTTTCACTAAGTGTTGCCATCAATTCCAAAGGGGGATATTGTTTGTGTATGGCTTATAGTGTTTTCATTGATGGAAACCTAAGTCATCGATCCATTGCACACTTTAGTGTTTGTTCATATTGGCAGACAAAGTCAAGAACAGGATATCCGACTGAAGTTGAGTTTGTCAATCTACTTGCATTACCAATTTATTAGCTCATTTTGTGGATCTTAGGGAAGGTTGTTGGACATCTAAAATATCTTATTATTTAGTTTTGTGTTGTTGCATCAATTGGTGTATGAGTTAGGAGATCCAATTGATTGATTTTTTGTTTAATAGTGCTAGAAGGCACTAAGTGAATGTGGCATGTTGCGGATGTTCAAGGAGAAATTGTTTTATGTATTTTTGGATTTTCGGATTTTGTTTTGGGTCCTCACTGTGTTTTGACCAACTTTGGATTGTGCACATTGAAAATCATTTGTGGTTTGAGCTGATGATTGGAAAATATTTTATGTTTTATTAAAGTTGACATATGGATGATTAAATTTCTTGTTGCTGATATATATAAGTGATTGATTATATCATTTTGAGGGAGATGTGACGTGTGTTGGTGTGTGATGTGAAATTCAAAAGGATAGTAGAGTGATTTCACTTGCGCATAAAAATATTTGTGATGCGAATTGAAGCAGAGTAGAGCAGCAGAGAAAAATCTAACAGAAGGTTAAGAAATTGACTAATGTGCTTAACCGGAACTATTCTCAGCCATTTTCAGATGTTAATTCATAGTTCACCACTCCTATTATCTTTTGAAACTGATTGTAAGGTAGTGAGTCTTTCTATTTTTGAGCAGTGAGCTCTAGGAAGTGCACCTGAATGCAAGTGCATTCGCATTTTATAAAACTTATATTTGAGTACTCAAATTGTGGATTGACCTCCACTATGGTTTTTCCCCTAACAAGGTTTCCACGTAAAAAACCTTGTGTTATGGTGTTGTAGATGATTGATTTTTGTGCTTGTATCTTACTTTTGGTTCAATATTGTAAGTGGTTTAAATATAAGTTTAATAAAGTTAAGCTTTGTAGAACACTGATTCAATCCCCTCTTACTGTTCTCTGATTCCAACAGTATCCAAAATGCAAGGAATTCAAAATGGCCTAGGAAATAACAAGGAACTTTGACCTTGAGGGCTTCATTCACAATCTCAAGACAAGTATTAGAAGGTCACAACACAAATATCAAACCTATTTTAGTAAGGATGTCTTAAGAAATTTCCTTCATGAGAAGGAGATAAATGAAAGAAAAGTAAAATGGAAAGCATTCAATAAGTTAGAGGATGCAAAGCAGAAGTGTGTTTCTTACAAGGGAGCCTATGTAGAAATTTAAAAAAAACTAATTTTGAGGATTGAAATAATTTTACAAAACATAGATAGAATAATTCGGGAAGCCCCTACTATTTAGGATATGGAAACATGTAAACCTTTATCTATTGAGGAGAGGTCTTCCTATCAACCTCCCAATGTCAACCAATTCATTTATTCTTTTAAGAGATGGCCAAAAAGTGTTGTAATAAAGGAGCAAGATCATTAGTCTCCTCCATAGGCACATTTTCCTCCATCTCCTCCACATTCACAACAAGCACCTCCTTCTTTAATTAATGTAATAATAAGAATCAAACTAAAGATTAAAAATCAACTCTTAATTTTAGCTTAAGTGAACTAATGTAAAGAAGCCTCTAATGATTAATTGATGATAAATTAATTATCAGATAATGACTTACTTACTCCAACAACCCCCCTTAAGATCAATTTAGGGAGAAACTAAAGAACTGATTAAGGAAGCTAAATGAATGTAAAATGGGTCCTAGTAACATGGTTGGATGAGGTACCCATGAAGAAGCAACTAAAATCTCTCATAACTAGAGAAAACAGAGAAAACCACATTGTAAAAACTCCTCTCCAAAAGAGAGAAAGAGAAATGAGTATACTAGAGAAATAAGGATAGAAGGAGGACTGAATGTGACAGTTTTTTTTTTAAATAAAAAATCTTGCAATATATTTTTCTGATTTTCTAGGAAATAAACCAGAAGACTTTTTAAAACCATGTCGTGCCTTGAAATATAATGGTGGCTTGGGCTTTCCTATAGGGTTGTACGGTGGTATATCTATAAAAATTCATGTGTGTTGACCTCTGGCTGGTAATTTGTTTTTGCCTTTTTTTACAATTACTCCAAAATTGATGAAATGACAGGTGATCCTTAGGTTTTCAACCACTCCGGATGCGATAATGAGGCTCATTTTTTTCCAGGACGTACCAAATTTTTTCTCAAGGTCAGATCCCTCAAATTGAATAGGGGGTTGTAGATATGGGCTCTGATACCATGTTAGAATTGACTGATTCAATCTACAACTCACATCTAACACCTGTGAACAATTACCTATCACAATAGAGAAGATCAAAAGTGAGATTATTCTCAATAACCTAAGAATTATATTGATGCAAATAGCCTTGATGTATATTACATATGAATGTGAATTCTTATATAAGAAATGCATAAGCAAACCCTACATGCAAATTTGACAAGATAGTGACAAGTGTTTTAATCTCATATAGTGAAACAACTTGTCATAAATTTAGTCCAGTCTAATAATAAGAATCAAACTAAATATTAAAAATCAACTCCTAAGTTTAGCTTAAGTGAACTAAAGTAAAGAAGTCTCTAATAATTAATTGATGATAAATTAAATTTCAGATAGTGAGTTATTTACTCCAACAAATTCTCCCCCAAAGGAACCATCTCCAAAGAGAAGGAGAAGTGACAAATATCTACTTATGGATTACCTCATTCCACATGAGGAAGATGATGATTCTGAAATAATAGGTCAGGATGTGATCACAAAAATTCCTTCCCCTTAGAGGGATAAGAATGTGTAGGCACCACAAGATAGAATGAATGAAAGTCTTGTGGGGGGAAGAGACAACACTAATGACATCAGGGTTGTAGCATGTAAAGACTTTATGGAAGATGATCGTTTTTGTAAATTCATAGGAATTTTTTGAGTTTGTTTGGAGAAGTAGAAGGGATGAATATTTCACAAGGATAGAAGAATAAAAAGTCATCCCAAAAGAGATACATGATGGAGTAGGTTAGAAGCTACTAGTTTAGATGAGGGTCAATGTAAAGACCATTACCCTAGAAGAAGGAAGGTGTATGGTTAGAGTGAGTGGAATTTTGTTGCTCCCTAAATGGGATATTACCTTTTTCATCACCTTTGACACAATAAGAAGGAAAGATCATGAGATATTTTCCTCTGAACAAGAAGTTTCTATAGTATTGTCTGGTTCAAGGTTCAACCCTAAAAGGGAAATACTTGAAATTTGGACCTTAGTGTCAAATAGAAAGAAACCAATTATATTTTAGCCTTCCAAAGATTTGAAGGGAGGTAACATAATAAAAAAATCTTAGATACATCATTAGTGGAGGCAACGATATTGGAATTTGACACTAGAAAATTGAGTAGGGCTACTGTAGTGGCACTTAAAGATAAATATGATTTTTTTTTGCAAGAACGGATGGAATTAACACAAGAGTATAATATATTGAGGGTATTGGAAATGAAAATGAAAACACAAAAAAATAGGCAACAAAAAAATTTTCCCCTTCAACAAAACTATTAGCAAGATCAGGTACAATGGTTGCTAGTTCTTCCTTAGCTCCACAAAAATCAAGTATGGAAATGGAGAATGCAAAAATAAAATAAAAAATAGTGCTTTGGAGGAAATTGTGATGAATTTCTAGGAGGACCAGCATGAAAACAATATGAATTTTTTTTCAAATGTGTTGGGGAACTTTATGACTAATGTTTTGGAGAAACTAGATAGTGTCAATAAAGACTACTCACAATTGATGATGCCAATCAAAATAATTTATAATGATAGAGAAAAGGCCACAACCCTATAGGAATACTCACTATCACTAAGAGGGGGGTGAATCATTGATATACAAAAATAGAAATTAAACAACAGTAAACATTTGAAAAGCACAAACTTCAATGCAAACACATAAGGATCACCATGACACCAAATTTATAAGTGGAAAACCCTAAAAAGGGAAAATTTACTATGTGAATTGGATCAATCCAAACCTCACAATTTATTCACTATTAGGTCTCATTGACCAAAATTTCATTGATTACAAAAGAGAACCAACTCTACCATTAGGTATCAAAGACCAATCTCTCACGGAGTATAATAGAGCACCAACTCCATCATTAGGTCTCACTGACCAAACTCTCACTAAGTACAATATTCTTAGCAGAACCAACTCTAATGAAGTATAGGAGCACCAATTCTACAAATCAACTTCAGTACAAAATGAACAAAAATATAGAGTACTACTCTATTTACAATATGTACCAGATTAATAATTTCCCCCTTTCCACATACAAAAAGCTTCCTTTCATACATGAATAAAGATCTCTCTATAAGACTCCCCTTCAATAAACACAATGAAAAAATTGATAGGATTAATGAAAAATGACCCTGCATATATGAATGCCCATTATACTGATATATTTGTGACAAACAGTTCACATAATCTCTACACACATCATGATTGACAATTTTTTTGAATGACTATAAAGAACAATCTAAAGAATAATGTCTCTCCCTATTACATGCACTTATTACATAGATGACTACAATCAAATGCACATCTTCACATATAGGATAAATTCACACTGTCCTTATAAACTCCAAGAATCAATTCCCTCAATTAGACCACACTCTTGTGCAAATAAAAACACACTTTATGAACATAGTGCTATAATGGCATTATAGAGCACTATAATTCATTTTCCCTCACTATGCATGACTTTGATATCAAATCAAACTACATATACTTTTTATCTTGTTTAGATAAATAAACTATGCAAAGAAGAAAGGCATCCCAAGAATATAGTCACTCAAGTCTATGTAACCCTTCCTTGAACTATTATTAATATTTCTCATTTTGTCTATCTTCTCTTCAAAATAATGGGTTTAAAATTTTCAATATACCCACACAAATTTTAGGAAATCATCATAACATCTACAATGCATTGGAAGACTCCTTAAATCAATTGCTTTCCAAGGTAGTTACTAAAATTGTGTATAACTGATCCAAGAGTAATGATAGTCAAAAAAATGTCAAAGAGATCCCTTGTGAAATAATCATTGGAAAGTTTAAATAAGGACCCTTGATTCTTGACTCCCTCCATTCAAACCATTAAACCATAACCCTTGATCTCCTTTAAGAGATATAATGACTTTATAACTTATTCAGTCAGTTAGACAAACTGGAAGGGTCAATTAAACAATGAGAACAACCCCCTTAAGTCATTACTTAAGGTATCCTTAACTGGTGATACCAAGTCATCGAACCAATCTAATAAAATAATTTTTTATAAACTTTGCACAATGAACTCCATTTAGGGTTTTAGGACAAAAATGTTAAGAAATGAACGAACCCTTAACAATCTCAAAAAATCAATGAACTTGAACACCTCTGATTGACCTTATATCTTTGCTAGTCACCATGATTTTTAGATGCAGAGAATATTGCCTTCATTGATAACAAAAATTATCTTTGATGAAGTATAAAACACTAGGGTTTATATCCTTATTGAAGCATTAAGTGAAGATCTCATCAAACAATTCTTCCCATATAACTAACTTTTCCAACCATGACTTTATGGAAAAATACTACATTGAATATTATCTCAATAAAATGAAATAAACAAGTACCTATGGAATCCTTTTGTTGGGAATTTCTGCCTCAATGTTTATGGCCTTCCCTTGAAGATTTGGCCTTTTACTTCATGTCCTTTCCTTTAACGCGGCGGCTAGGTCTAGTTTTGGCGGTTACCGCCATACTGCAAGTGGTGGGTCGACTCACCATGGTAGCACGGTGAGACCACCAGAGGTGGCCTTGGCGGTTACCGCCATACTGTAGGCGGTGGGTCTACTCATCGCGGTAGCATTGTGAGACCGCCGCCATACCGCAGGTAGTGGGTTGACTCACCGAGCTAGCATGGTGAGACCTCTAGCGGTGGGTTGACAAACCTTGCTAGTGCGGTGAGACCGCTTGCGGTTGGGTCTGGCGATTACCGCCATACCACGGCCAGTCCTTTGGCTGACCGAGGTGGCCATGGTAAGACCGCTAGGGGCCTGGCTGGCGGTTACTACCATACCACATCCAATGAAATGGCTGACCACAGTGGCCATAGTAAAACCATCAGTGGTTTGTCTTGGCATTTAATGCCATACCGCGAGGCATGTTGGACAGGGCTGCAGTAGCATGGTAGGAGCTTGAATGACCTTGGAGCAGAGTTTGACTGAGTTGGACTCCATGTCAGAATGGTAGGAAAATGACAGGGTGACACATGGCCAGTTGGAAGCATCTGGTTGGTTGAAGTCAAAGGAAAAGACTGAGCTCGATTGAGCTCGGATGGCTTACTGCCATACCGTGAGGCAAAATGATCTGGGTTGTGGTAGTGCAGTAAATGGTGGAGTGAGCTCGGGCAAGCTCACCGCCATACTGCAACAGGTTCTTTTGAGCTTGGCGATAGCGCAGTAAGAACCCGAGTGAGCTCAAAACTCGGTTGACCAAGTTGGACCAGTTCGGCTGACAGTCAGTAGCGATAGATGAATGAATTGGCGGCATGCGGAAAGTTCTTTGAGATCCCATTGGCTAGAGAGTTATTTCGTGATTGCAATAGAGTTGTATTATAGATGGAGGTTGACGGATGCGTCTAGGCCGAGTTAATGATTGTGTGGCTTGATGCAGCTATATAAGCGATTCATGCTATCAGGGAATGGTCGAGGTCTACAGGTAGGATAGTTTTTATCCTTGATGACCATTGTTGGTAGGGATGGGCTGAACAGGTATGCACACATTGTAAGATTATAAATAATCTTGTGTACAATTTGAGATAGCTGATGAGTGATAATAGAGAGAGGCTAAGAGTGTTTGATCTATTCTACAGTGAACACTTTGTCTCTCAGATTTGGTAATATGTGAACCTGTGAGGCCAAGAGGCTAGGTTGGCTATGAGGCTCGCTGTGACAAAAATTTGTGAGGAATTGAAGGGAATCTACACAGTATGTCATGAGGACATTGTAACTATGTGATGATTCTATTTTGTGTTGCCTGTATTCTTTCTCCAAATGGACAAGATGTAATATCCTGAAGAGCATAGCTCTGGTCTTATATTGTAACCGTTTAGTCACTGAATAATACATGTGAGATGAATGTTTTGGAGGTGGGGTTTTTTTACCTAAAAAGGTTTTCCCCACGTATATCTATGTGTTCATAGTTTTGTCTTTCATGGTTATCTGTTTGTGTTGAATTTGTCCTTCTGTTTGCATTCACTTCTCTCAGAGGATCAATGGGGGATCAACTGTGCCTTGTTCTGCTTTATGGCATAGTTGTTTTGTGTCTTTGATGTGATTTTGGATTGAAATCACTAAGGCACTATTATCTTAGATGCATATCTTGATGATAGAACCAAATCCATATCCCCAAAAAGTGGTATCAGAGCTAGTAGCTTGTTGCTCTTGATACCAAAAAGTGGCATCAGAGCATGTTTGAGGGAGTTTGTGGCTTGGTGATACCAACCAGTGGTATCAAAGCCCTCTCCTAGTTGTTGAAGTTATGGGTATTTCTCCTGTGATGATTTCTTAGCCTGGCAAGCTTGAGGAAGTCTAGAGAAATCGGTTGGTGATTGATTCTTTGATGAGTGGAAGTGTGTGCTTTATTGATTCAACACACAATTTTTAAAGATGCCGGAGATGACCAGAGTTGGTCATGTTGTGGAAACATGGTCTGAAGCTCCTGGCTTGCAGCAAAGTTCCTGATGCAAAGGGCATGAGATGTGTCCATGACTGAGTGGAAGTGAAGCATGTTGTTCATACTGGGCGTCTATGTGAGAGGCTCCCTAGTGGTATGGACTTGCTTGTGTTGTTGATCAACTATAGAGAGTTGTGCTTGTGCTGGGTGTTTTTGACTTAGCACTAAAGGCAAGTTCTTTGGTGCTTTGATTTCATGGAGGCTATGAAGTGACCTTGGTGGTCTGCAAATTCTGGATAGCTTGGTTCTCCCTTTTGCTTGTGCATGGTTGTGGTGTTGGAACTAGTCTGAAATGGACTTGTTGTTCTTATGTGCCTATTTCTTGCACTTGCATGGTTCAGATTCATTTCTTTGGCTCTGAAGGTTTTGTGTAAATTTTCCTAAAAAGTCTATGCATTTTCATCTTCTTTCATTGATCTAGTTAACCGTGATGGTTGTGTGTAGACTCCTGAGTCTTCCAAATTAGTAGTTAATATTAAGGTGTGTGGGTGTTTTGGAAACATTGTGGTTTTGCAGGTTTTACATGGTCAAGATAAAACTTGTGTTGTGTGGAGTTGTTGTCTACTATTTTCTAGATCTTGGCTTCCGAGGTGTAACTGGATGAGATAGTTGTAGTTCAAGATGGTTTGAGGAGGTGTGATGTCTTCTTTGCATGGGAGTGTTGGTATATTTTTCTCCTTTAGCATTCTTGTCATATGCTTTGATGGTTACCTATACTATGGTGCTTGAGTTGTGGATGTGTCTGGCAAATCAAATCTATTGCTGATCTAGTGTTTGAGTCATGCTTGTCTTCTTTGGATGTTCTCTTTGATTATCTCAGTTTTGTAGTTTCCAGTGTGATGATAGATTTTCAGGGTTTACATTTGGTTGCATCCATGAGTTGTGCAATGTTGTGGGCTTTCCTTACCTACATGTTTGTTGTGAGATAACTCAGAAGTGGACTATCTATATCCATGAGGTTGTAATTATGTAGTGAAGATTTGTTAGTTGACCTTGTCTATGGTCACTTGTGCATCAGTGTGGCTGTTTTGAGATGAGAGGAGGAATGGCATTTGTGTACCTGAATAGTCAGTAATGGGACCTGAAGCATGTGAATCACGATGTCATGAAGAGCTAGATACACTAGCTAGTGTAAGTTTTTGAAAGTGATGGGGTGGTCAGTCATGGTGCTTGGAAAGCTCGGTGTCACATTGCAGTGGGAGCTTTAGCAATGACTGGTGTCCTTCTTTGGTGTTGCAGTGGCTATGTTCTTTTGCATCTGCATGTTCACTATTTGAAGGTGTGCAGCATCTTAGAGCCATGAAGGAATTTGGTACTCTTTGGTTGAGATGTTGGTGGTGATTGATAGGTGATGTTGGTTTAGAGTTTGTTTGCTTTATGTCATGGTATACTATTGCTTGTGCATTAGAGTTTTGGCATGTTTCTTTTCTCTTGAAGACCATGGACATTTCACTTGAATCATGGTATCTCCTATGGGGATGTGTAGATCATGGCATCATGATAAGTTCCTGTTCTAGGTTCGGAGCTTTGAAAATGGTTTGGGGTTTGTCTTTATTTTGAGTGCTTTGGTCATATGCTAGAGGACTTCATGTTGATTGTATAACGCAGTTTGGAGTTAGCATGAGATGATAGGATGGTGATACTCATGGATGCATGCAGAATAAGGTGAGGTTGGAATTCTAATGAGAATGTTGCTATTATAGCTGGAAGTCTAAATAGCCTACACCTTGGTTGAACATGAGTTCAACAAAGACCATGAAGGAGAATGCTCTTGGGTAAGTCACAGTGACTTGTATGTCTTAGATGAGCATGTTTTATTTTCTCCTTGGTCTACTCGGCAGTGTTCCTGTGAAATGTATTTTCCCATTATACTTTTTAGGCATGTTATGCTTTATCTATCATTGGTATGAATCTTGAGTTGTTTTTCAGATTCTGGAGGATTCATAATGGAAGGTGGACAGCATTGTGTATCTCCTTGTTCTCTTCAGAACTGGTAGGAGATGGTTATATGGGTGAGTCTGATCTTCTTTGAGGTGCTTACATCCATGGTTTTGGTGGATGTTGTTAAGGCTTTTCCTTTGGGATGTGAAGAAGATCATTCTTGACACAGCTTGCATTTAGAAATGTGTGTAGAAGGTGGCTACATGGTTTGATTTGTTGTTTCTCTCTAATCTGGTCTTGTTCTTCCTATTTTTTCATTTGAATTTAGATGTTTGTGAAGTCGTGGTGTTTCTTTCTTTAGTCAGTTTTGGAGGAGTTTGGAAGAATTGTGAAAGACAGTTGAGAGAAATGTTTCTTGTAGCAGGTGGTTGTAGGTATTGCGGATCAGTGTGGTTGTTCCTTGGAACTACATGGTTAATCATTTCTTTGTGTAGAGTTTTTGGTGGACTTGGTATGCCTGGATCATGTGTGATGGTGCTTTGGTTGCATTCATCTGGATAGTACCCTTGTAGTGGGAGTACCTGGATGTGTTTGGTCTTTTGACTTGTTGACATAGGGTGCTCATTTTCTACTGAGATGGGTGGTTTTATGATGGCATGAGTCTAGTGCTGGTTTTCATACCTTTGAGGTATGGGTGGTTGGATGTTTCAGCATAAGTTGTGGGTGTTGGTTTTCAATCATGTGGGTTTTATCAGTTGGATGTGGGCAGTCGGTTTTATGGTTGCTATTCTAGCTGGTTGGTTTCTTGTTCTGGAGATGGTATTCACGTAGTGTTTTTCTACTATTGGTTTGGTGCCTTTGCTTCCTAGAGGATCAGATGTTTATGTTCTAGAGACTGGTGCATATATGCCTTGGCTTGTTCCTTTTTCCTGTGTTGGATGTTTGGAGTCATATCCTAAGAAGGTGGACATCTTTGATGTCATTGTAGAGGTCCTGGTTGGAGCGTGGAAGTATGGTTTTGCTCCTTGTTCGGGTGTTTAAAGGAAGCTTGAAAGTCTTCGGCAAGTGGGAGATTGTTGGGAATTTCTACCTCAACATTTTTGGCCTTCCCGTGAAGATTTGGCATTTTCCTTCATGTCCTTTCCTTTACTGCGGTGGCTAGGTCTAGTTTTGGCGGTTACCGTCGTACTGTAGGTGGTGGGTCGACTCACTCTAGTAGCGGGGTGAGATTGCCAATGGTGACCTTGGCAGTTATTGCCATACCATAGGTGGTGGGTCGACTCACCACAGTAGCGTGGTGAGACTGCTAGCGGTGGCCTTGACGGTTACCACCATACTGCAGGTGGTGGGTTGACTCACCATTGTAGTGTGGTAGCATGGTGAGACCACCAGCAGTGGCCTTGGCGGTTACCACCATACCGCAGGTGGTGGGTCGACTCACCATGGTAGCATAGTGAGACTACCTACGGTTGGGTCTAGCAATTACCACCATACCGCAGCCAGTGCTTTGGCTGACCACGGTGGCCGTGGTAAGACCACCAATGGCCTGGCTAGCAATTACTGCCATACTGCAGTGGCCACGGTAAAACCATCAGCGGTCTATCTTGGCATTTACCACCATACCATGAGGCATGTTGGATAGGGTTGCGGTAGGAGCTCAAATGAACTCAGGGCAGATTTTGACTGAAATGGACTCAGTGTCAGAATGGTAGGCATATGACAGGGCAACACGTGGCCGGTTGGCAGCATCTAGTTGGCTAAAGTCAAAGGAAAATATTGAGCTTGGTGAAGACTTGGGCCAGAGCTCGAGGGAGCTGAGATGGCTTACCGCCATACCGCGAGGCGAAACGGTCTGGGTTGTGGTAGTGCGGTAAATGGCGGAGTGAGCTCGGGCGAGGTCATCGCCATACCACGATAGGTTCTTTTGAGCTCGATGGTAGTGTGGTAAGAGCCTGGGTGAGCTCGAAACTCAGTTGACCTAGTTGGACCGATTTAACCGATAGTCAACAGTGATAGATGAATGAATTGGTGACACGTGGAAATTTCTTTGAGATCCCATTGGCGAGAGTTATTTCCTAATTGTGATAGAGATGTATTATTGATGGAGGTTGACAGACGCATCTGGGTCAAGTTAATGATTATGTGGCTCAATACAACTATATAAGTGATGTACATTATTAGGGAATGGTCGAGGTTTGTAGGTAGGATAGTTATTATCCTTGATGATCGTTGCTGGAAGGGATGGGCTGAATAGGTATGCACACGTTGTAAGATTATAAATAATCTTGTGTGCAGTTCAAGACAGATGATGAGCGATAACAGAGAGAGGTTGAGAGTGTTCAAGCTGTTCTACAGTGAACACTTTATCTCTCGGATCTGGTAAGATGTGAACTTGTGAGGCCAAGAGGTTGGGCTGGCTGTGACAATCATTTGTGAGGAGCTGAAGGGAATCTACGTAGTATGTCATGAGGACATTGTAACTGTGTGATGATTCTATTTTGTGTCACCAGTATTCTTTCTCTAGATGGATAAGATGTAATATCCTTAAGAGGATAGCTCTGGTCTTGTATTGTAACCATTTTAGTTACTGAATAATACATGTGAGTTGAATGTTTTGGAGGTGGGGTTTTTTATCTGAAAAGGTTTTCCCCACGTATATCTGTGTGTTCATAGTTTTGTCTTTCATGGTTATCTATTTGTGTTGAATCTATCCTTCTATTTGCATTCACTTCTCTTGGAGAATCAATGGGGGATCAATTGTTCCTACTTCCGCTTTATGCTATAGTTGTTTTGTGTCTTTGATGTGATTTTGGATTGAAATCACTAAGAAACTGCTGTCTTAGATGCATATCTTGATGACATAACCGAATCCGTATCCCCAACACCTTTCAACACCATCAACACAATACCTTGTCATGAAGAAAGAAACAATGTCATACTATGTTTGATCAAAAATTATTTTTTCATGAAGCAATCTTTCATTGAATAATAAACACCATGAGACCTTGAAATAAATGAGCAATTTGCTTTACAACAACACTAGGAAGTGGATGATGAATGAGAAATGAGTAGATGAATGAACATGTATCCTGATCAAAAAACCTATTGGTATCTTTGACATCCTCACAGTTGCATCAACAACATCAAGTAATTTCACTATTACACCAATATGAAACCATAAAATACCTTTGTTCCATCAAGGAAATACACCAATGACCTTTGACATCAATGGAAAAATTCATCCAACAAATCCTACTAAACAAATGGGTCCCAAGGATAGGATCATTGTAGAGAATGTACAAGGTACTCGCTAATGAGCGACATGCACCTAAAGGAATTATACTTTCTTACAAGATTGCTAAGACAATAGGTGAATTGGAAGGATTTATGGACCCATTGGAAGAAAAGGCTAAGATGAGAATTGATCAATTTTATAATATTGATATGAAGATCATGCATGATATCAAAAAAGAGAATGGAGAAGTTAAAACCTATATACTATGGAAATCCCAATTTGAAGCCATTACTCCAACACTTTCCTCCTTCATCTATGATGAAAATAAGATTGATGTGGAACTTCTAAAGAGTAGCATGGAAAAAAATTGGTATACTAATTAGATATTGGAGAAGTTTCCAAAGGAAGTTAAATCTATTTTGTTTAATTATAATAATTACACATCAAACATGGATTAGTTCCATGCTTTCCAATGGCCTTCAGAAAGACAATATCAGGTTTGGGATGACAAGTATAATAATCTGCCATAATTATAAATCATTTGATGACCTGGCATCCAACAATTCTTTCATTCTTTTGAATATGGGATATTCATTTTGTCTTCTTCTTGCTACTTGGTATCAATGAATATATTCTTAATCTCCAACAAGACTTTTGTCTTCTAGTGGACTCTCCTTTTTTTCTTCTTCTACACAGTCAGAATTTCCCATTTTTGAAAGGTAAAGGAGGTAAAGCAAGAGAATATCAAGTACAAGTACCCCACCTTCTTCTTGAAGCACTTTTTAAAGGCAACGAGGATCTTCTATGTAAACTTTTGTGTTAATAAGTGCTTTACCACTGCACAACATAGATAAAACACAAGTGTTCTATCTCTCTTGAAAGGTAACCTTCTTGAGGAAACATCATAAAATTACCCCAAGGTTTAGAATTTTAGGTATTGACAATTCAAAAATAGCTCAATTGTTGATGTGATATGCTAGTAATCACAAAGGTCATTTATAGTGACAAAGACTGAGAGCTTATGGGATTGCAATGGGGTTTTAAAAATATAAAAAATGGATACAAAACCTAACTATATTTCCAAATTTGAAATCTGAAAATGATTTTAATATCAAATGTGGCAATGTGGTGATGTTGATTCAATTCTAAACTAACCCAAAGAAAGATCAAAAGATATAGTTATGAGAGAGGATCCTAATTTAACACCTAAGATCAATTGTAATAATAGCTAGTGCTTCAGATGGACGAATCCCCAATAAACCTATCTCTACTTAATCAAGGAAAAGCCTACAACTCTACAGAAATGGTGCAATATTCAAAGGAAAATGAAAGAGTTTTAGACTATGAATATTCATTCATACACCCAATTGTTGGCATGACATAAACAAACATTCACAGTTGACCTTAATGAAATATTTGGCTCATACTAACCTTACAAGGTAACTTACGATCAACAAATTACAAAAGGTATGAGCAGTAGATTCATCAAACATCATTAACAATTGACTATTATTATGAAATAACTAAAAATAAAATTCAAGAATAAGGAGAAAGGAACCATAACACTTTCAATATTAACACAAAAATTTACCAAATCAATGACCTAACTATATTAATTTCTACACCGATTTCCTAACAATTTCCAGTACCCTCCTCTCCTAATTTCCTACTATTCTACTCCTACTACTAAATTATACTATTGAAATACTCTTTTACAAGTGAGTAGGTACCAACCTTTTATAGATGCTACATTGCAAATCAATGGCCAAGATTTAATCCATTTCAAGGGCCAAAATTATATCAATTTTTAATATTTGGAGTACATTAGGTTTTGACAACATATGCCTCATTTACATCTAATCAGGTGATTTTGTTACATTTTTTATCCAAGGAGGAACAAACATCCTCCTTGGTTTCAATGATCATATCCTCATTGGAGGAATAAAAATAACCTCTTTTTGTCCTTTTCAGTTACTCTTCCAGCTATTAGGCGCAGATTCTCATGCAAATCTACATTAAATATTAATATTTGTCATTTAATTTTAATTTGAAATCTCCTTGCTGGTGAATAAAGCCTTGCACGAAGCCATATGTAAGTTCCACTTGACCATTTAATTAAATTACAGCTCCCTCCAATATATGACATGGTTTCATATGTCGGTCCTTTAAAGAATTGATCCTTTATCCCTTCAAGCATCCTGAGAAGCACTTGTGTCATAAAATATCATAATTTAAACCTCTTAAAGCGATAAATTTCCCTTAGTTAAAATATTTGAATTTATCAATTTGAATTCTCCATCAAGAAAAAATTCTATTTAGGGAAAAACTCCATTTTGAGAAATTAACTTTTGAGGGGATTGAAGGCTTGTAGGCTAAAGCAATGCAAAATTCAGAGGCTTGCAGTCTAGAGCAATGCAGAAGCTAGAGGTTTGTGGGTCAGAGCAATGGGAAAGTCAGATGACTTGATGCTTGTGAGTGAAATTTTTTCTTTCTACTATGGGCTAGAGAAATGTGCAGAAGATGGAGGCTTGTGGGCTGGAGCAATGTGGAAGCTAAAGGCTTGCGGGCTAGAGCAATGAAAAAGTCGGATGAATCGATGTCAGTGTATTAGAAACCCACAAACAATTTTCCTCAAGGACCCAACACTTAGTATTTTTAGGATTTATCTGTTTGAGCACATGGGGAAATGGATATGAAGGGCATCTAAGCTTAATACTTGATGATTTTTCCCTTTTCTAGAATTGAAGAAAACATGATTGCAGAAGCTGTAGGTTTGCAAGCTTGAGCAATGCGATAGCTGGAGGCTCTGATGTCAGTGCATTGGAAACCCACAAACGAAATTCTACAATGGTATTCCTGCATTGATTTTCCACAAAAGCTAAAACTTAGACTTTAAAATGCAAATCAACTTGATATGTGGGGAAACCATCATGCAAAGGCCAAGGCTAATTATTATGAGTTGAATCATCATATGGACAAGGAAAATGACCTCAAGACCCAAATGCAAAGAAAAATCACGACCCAAAGGGTAAACCCAACAAACTGAGTAAGCACCAAATATGACCAAATCTTGAAGCAAGAATGAGTAGCTAGAGAGGGTAGTAGGAAAAAGAGGGGTTTTTCTTTCAATAGGGCCTGTGTGCAAAATGCACAATATTCCCATACGATAAATTTTATCTTTAGTGGAGAATATGGTCTCTTTCACGAGGGAGTTAGTACTTACTTTTTGTTATGAGATTAATTTGTCAAATATAATTATGACACTTGTCAAAAGGCTTGAAGCTTGTTTTCTCCCTTATTTCTATAAAAGAGAATTTTGGGCCTTTTGCTTATGATCTTGGATAATTTTCTACACATAGTGAAATATTTAATAGAGTCAGTACTTTTCTATCTAGGTTTCCTAAGAATTGATGTGATATATCTATAAATGATGTATGATAGTGATAGTTTCAATATCTAAATATACTAACAAGTTCAAAGCTAAATTGTTTCCTATTTTGTAATCTTCATCTCATTTATGAATAAAATTTGATCAATGATCATTTTGTTCATCTTCAAGCTCTTTTTTGTGTATGAATGGCTCTATTATAGCTTTTAATCATGTACATTGAGTTAATATGCTTTAAAAGAGATGATGGATGTTTTTAATATTTATAAGGAGTTATAAGTATAACTGGTTCTGAACTTTGTAGGGTAGTAGTGCAATGAATTGTTTCAAGCTTGATTGAAGCTAGGTCAAGTATTGTTGTTCAAGTTTTCAGTTATATTTTTCTTGACTTCATTGCCTAGGTTTCAAGGCACTAGATTGTAGATTGTGTTTGTATGTAGCTCCTTGGTCACTCAAATTTAAAATAAATTTCATTTTCTACAATAATTTATTGCATAATTTTATTTCTCATGTTCTCAAAGAAAATGAATGCATAAAATCTTAAGGATCTACTCACCTTTGTGTTTTATTTGTAATTCTTGGCTAAATTAGTAAGAATATATATGCTTAAGACAATATTATTTATAATTATGGATGTTTTGTATCCACCTAATCACCATAAGAAATCTCTATGAATATTATGTGGGGCTACACTCTTAGGTTTTGTAGAGCCTAAAGTGCAAATGATATGATTGCAAAATCCATCTCCTCTTCGTTAGCCAACCCGTTAAGATAGGCAATCATCTGAATTAGCTATTTTTTAGATTATCATAAGATACTAGTTGGTTAAATTAAAACACCAACAATTTATATAAATTATATAGTATTATTAATGTCCTCTTTTTTCCTCATCAAACCTATGTACTATTTGAAATATTCATTTTTTGAACAATGATCACTAGTTTTTAAACTATTAAGTTTTATTACCACAATAATAAATCATTGATTACTATGTAGTTGGTTTATGAGATACTTTTCTTAGTTGATGACTTTGTATCTCCATTGTGTTGCTTTTTATGTCACCAAAAATTGTATACCCTTGAAGAAAGGGATAATTTTGTGCTATTTTAGCCCTTAATTACCCTTTACATCATCATTAACAAGCTCCTACGACCCCATATTGTGCATACCAAGGCTTAATTTTCTCAAATACCTGATAAAATCATCATATAAACCTGATTTCTTCATTCTCAAACAATCCAACTAGCAAAAGATCCCCTATGGGACCAAGTTGCCCATTTGGGAAAATTAGTCCTATCCAGGTGGACTAAGTCACCCAAGTTGGCAACTTAGTCCCATTTGGGCCATTTTTTATGTTTGAGCGGGAGAAAATAGTTTTTAAGTTTTTTTTTCTCCATGTCGACCTTGAGGATTAAATTAACAGGTCTTTTAGGTGGATTCTCTATAAATGCAAGTCTTTAAACCCTAATTCATAATAATACCAATCTCTCATTCATTATTCACCATTCATCCTCTTTCTGAAGTTAAGCAAGTTAGGTTCTTTGCATTCTAAGTCATCAAGACATTTTTTAAAAGCATTCAACGACTAAGTCTTCATCGATTGTTATAACAACTCAAGATCTAACATCATGGCAAGTTTCTAATCCCATTATCTCACATTTCATGCTTCATCATCTTGTTTCTTCATTTTATTTAATTATCTAAAAGGGGTTTGAGTAAGGAAAACCCCCATGCCCTAACAATCAACATCTCTCTCTCTCTCTCTCTCTCTCTCTCTCTCTCTCTCTCTCTCTCTCTCTCTCTCTCTCTCTATGTTTGTAGATTTAGCTACCTTGCAAGCTTGGAGATTATTCAAGAATAGGTTGAAGAATTGTTGAGGGAATCTCCTTGTTTACTAGGTCAATATATACACAAAATGATACCTACAGGCTGAAAATCAAGGTTTTTGGTTCGAATACCTAGAGGAACAAAAAGTGCAAGTCAAGAGCTTTGGTTTCCATCTTCAGATTTTTAGAAAAGAAAAAAAGGACACTTCCCCTAGTTGTGGCGACTTAGTCCCACTATGTAAGTTTTTTAGATAGTCCCACTATGTATGTTTTTTAGATATTTCTGTGGATCCGGATATCCATTTGGCTAAAACATGCCCCAGTGTAGTTTTCTAGAATCATCCAAAAAAAGGACCAAGTTGCCTAGTTTGGAACAAGTGTCCCTCTAGGCATATAAAAATCAGTATTGCCATAATTTCAGAGTTGCTTCAAGTCTGCAACACACTTTCAGGTGCACACAGTTTGTTTCACAGTCTTCTATTTAGTTTTGTTTTCATTTTTAGGTCATGTTGGCATATAACAATTTGTTTTCAAACAAGTTGCATTTTCTAAGTCTTACATTAGTATTTAGTCTCTTTCATCAATTTCTAGCATTTAGATCATTACATTTAGACACATTTCACACACAAAAATTAACACTTAGTCCTGAATGAACCCTCAAAATTTGGGTGAGAAAGAATTCTCTCCTTTTAGGTGAAAACCCTAAAAGTGTTAGAGAACCCCCTTTCCCCTAAAATTTGTGGTTCATTTTGGTGAACCTTCTTTTCAAACACCTTCTTGTCAGATTTGGAGCTCTTTATCATCCTAGGTTTGCATTACATTAGCATTGCATTTCATTTTTCATTGTTTAATTTGCATTCTAGGGTTTTAAAATTTGCATTAGTGAAAAGATCATATAGCTTGCATTTTTTCATTGCATTTTATTCAAAATCATTAAAATTATACATTTTTAACTTAGGTCTACATCATACAACACAAAAACCATCAAAATCAATAAAAAAAAATTAACAATTCTGAAAAGATCCCTAATAGGACTAATTCGCCACCTTGGGCAACTTAGTCCCTTCATGCCACTGAAACTGCCTTTTACAGAGATGAACACCCTATTTTTAATCTTATGTTTGTTGTCCTCACCAATCTGTATCAGTTTGTTGAGTTTCTGTAACATGCATTTCATTACATTTAGCTTAAATTAGCTCATTTCATTCATGCATTGCTTCATCTCAAATTTTCATTCACAACATTTCATTTTCAGATCATTGCATAATATAATCAGTACATTACCTTGTGTGAAATCTAAAAAGTTGCATTGCATTTTAAGTTTGCATAGATTATATTACATTTAAATCATTAGGATTAGCATAATTTACATTCATTGCAATTGTGGATATAATTATATTATGACACTTTTCATTTTCAGCATTAGACAAATAGTTGAATTAGATCAAATTACATTTGCAATTCATTAGCAAAAAAAAAAACAAAAACAAAAACAAAAACAAAAAAAATCAAAAGAAACAAACACAATAAATAAATGGTTAACCTTAGCACATCATGCAAACCTTTTAGGATATATGACTTTGACATGTTATATGAATCCCTTGACGACTTCATCTCACCTATATCATCCACTAAATATTTGACACAAAGGGATTCGAGCATCGATAATTATGATAATCACAATTGTTCTATTCCTGATATCTCTCCCATTGGTGACGAAGGTATCTTGCGGAAAGGAGACACAATCATTGAAGACCATGAAAGTATTGCTTGTCTTCCTCCTCCCCCTTGTAAATAACTTATGACATGTGAAGCTAAAATCATGATTACTACCTTACCTAGTCTTCATTCATCTCCCAACACCTCCCTTATTTGTGATAATTCTTTAATAAATAAGGATATAATCACTCATGGCAAACACATTTTTGAGGAGGATATGTTGGTATCAAGAAATCCAATGATTGAGAGTTATAGCATTATTTCTCTCCTTCCTAATGTTCCTCGCATTTAGAAGGGTCTATTTGAACAAGACCAAATCATTGGCACAGATGAAAATCATAGTTATCCTTGTCTTGATATCCCCCATTTGTGATGAAGCTACTTTACCAAATCTAACCATGACATGCGCTGGAACCTATTGTTTGTCACTTTCCAAAAATTTCTCCTACTAGGGTAGATATTATGGCATAGGAAAATGACATCTTATATAAAATGGCTAACATTATGGACAAAAATCAAATTTCCCCCTCCCCTAGTATTTTTCCTATTGGTAAAGAAGATGTTATGGTGTTAGAAGATCCCATCAATGAGACCCATGAGGAAAACATTATTGAAAACTGAAACACCATCATTTCCAATCACGAAAAATCCAACCATCGATCACTCCCTTCCTTGTGATGAATTTAATATTGAAGAACCACACATTTAATGTCATGCACATCTTATCTATAGCTCTCCTAAACACTCTCCTATTAGGGAAGGTATCATGGTGCAAGAAAAAAAAGATCATCATTGAACTCCTTTCAAGCAATATTAATGTGTCTTCCTTGGGTAATGGTTAAAAATGATATTCAATTTCCCTTTCTTAGAGATACATCAAACCAAGACTGCCAAGGTTATGCATATGCAAGTGTCCATTCGATCCCCTTCAATCAATGAAACTCATACATGCCTCGTGGGACATCCTAAGAATCATCTTATTCTTTACCCACCATCACACAAGCAACAAGATCACCACAAACCCGAACTCGTCCTTTACCCACCTCAAGACAATATTTCACACCAACCAAGTTACAATGGAATTGCTCACCTATATGACAAAGTATATAAAATCAAGACCAAATTTGCATAAACTTTGTTCTCTTACCCACATAAATAACATTATTTTCTGCTCCTTTTCATGTAATAGTTGTAGGATCCTAGCATACTCACTATTGCAAAGAAGCAACATACCATCATCCATTCCAAGCTCATCCTTGTCCTACACTCACTGGGGGAAAGAGGTTACATAGACTTGTCTTGGTATATCACTTGTCGTTATCTATTTGGGAAAGTCTTTAACCTTTCAAAATATATAAGAGCAAGCTTTGGATGTGGACAACATGTCTTAAGTTGACTCAAATGTGACATACTACATCTTCATGATGTAGCGCAATTCAGAAACATATGACTTGGCATAGGGATTTCCAAGTTATCTCTCATGTCTTCTTAGCACTTAACCTTGGCTACTTTAAAGAAATTTCTCATAGTGATGGTGTAGCAACCGCTTTAATGTAGGGTCATACATAGATGACATCCTTTTACACAATTTCATGGCATGATTTTTATTTTTCTTGTGATGTGTCCTCTTCTTGGTGGCGTCATTGGGTTTGATGCCATCCAAGAGTGTACGATCTGCTAACATGGCATGATGCGAACGAGGCATACCATGGGCAACGATTTGAAAAGTTGACTTGTCCTATCTTGGAGACATTAGGCACAATGCTCCCTAAGAATAATACCTTACATGAACAAAGTAAAATCGCCTCTAACAAAATATTTACAAGATATTTAAAATCATTTACAAAATAATTGTGGTGCCTTATCAAATTTATCAAGAGGGTAACTTTGGTATGGCTAGTATGATGGTAAGCTGATACACTAGCATGAATTTCTCACTAACCAACTTCCTCTGACTTCTCACCCGATTGAAAACCATAATTCTCATCACCTCAGAGAGTATTTTTTTGTTTAAATAGCCTAGATCTAATCCACAACTAGCTAGACAAACAGTCAAAGCTTGATCCACCTTTCTAATTTCATTCATCTCTTCCTTTAGTTCTTATCATTGCATGATCATGTATCTTGTTTTTATGCATATCATTCACCCTTGAACAGTCATTTTTCCCTTATGTCAGTTTGAATTAGGATCTTGAATCCAGGGGGATTGACCGCCTCCTTCATCTTTTTTATCCTTCACCATCCACATTGGCACAATTTGGCTACTTTAGTGTGAGTTTGAAGCAAGTTCATCCTCTCACTAAAGTGGGGGATATGTGTCACCAAAAATTGTATACCCTTGAAGAAATGGAATTTTTTGTGTTATTTTAGCCCTTAATATCCCTTTACATCATCATTAACAAGCCCATATGACCTCGTATTATGCATTCCAAGGCTTAATTTGATCAAATACTTGATAAAATCATCATATAAACCTGATTTATTCATTCTCGGACAATCCAGTTGGCAAAAGAGCCCATGTGGGATGAAGTCACCCATCTAGGAAAATCAGTCCTATCCAGGTGGACTTAAGTCACCAAAGTTGGTGACTTAGTCCCATTCGGGCCATTTTCGAGGTTTGAGCATGAAAAATTAGGGTTTAAGTTTATTTTTTTCTCCATGTCGACCTTGAGGATAAAATTAATGGGTGTTTTAGGTGGATTGTCTATAAATAAAAGCCTCTAAACCCTAATTCATAATAATACACATCTCTCATTCATTATTCATCATTCATCTTCTTTCTCAAGTCAAGCAAGTTAGGGTTTTTTGCATTCTAAGTCATCAGGAGATCTTTTAAAAGAATTCAAGGGTTGAATCTTCATCCATTGCTACAACAACTGAAGATCTAACATCATGGAAAGTTTCTAATCCCATTATCTCATATTTCATGCTTCATCATCTTGTTTCTTTATTTGATTTAATTATCTAAAATGGGTTTGACCAAGGCAAACCCCCATGCCCTAACAATCAACATTTTCTCTCTATCTCTTTGTGTGTATGTAGATTTAGGTACCTTCCAAGCTTGGATATTATTCAAGAATAGGTTGAAAAATTTTTGAGGGTATATCCTTTATGAATAGGGAAATATATACACAAAAGATACCTATAGGCCGAGAATCAAGGTTTCTAGTGTGAATACTTAGAGGAATAGAAACTGTAGGTCAAGAGCTTTCGTTTCCATCTTCAAATTTTTAGAAAAGACAAAAAGGACACTTCCCCAAGTTGTAGTGACTTAGTCCCACTCTGGAAGTTTTTCAAAGATTTATATGGATCTAGATACTGATTTGGTTGAAACAAGTCCCAATGCAATTTTTCAGAATCATCCTGAAAAAGGACTAAGTCGCCCAGTTTGGCACAAGTGTCCCGCCGGGCATAAAAATTAGTATTTCAAAAATTTAAGAGTTGCTTCAAGTATACAACACACTTCTAGGTGCACACCTTTTATTTCACAGTCTTCTATTTAGTTTTGTTTGTATTTTTAGTTCATGTTGGCATATCACAATGTGTTTTTTAAAAAGTTGCATTTTCTAAGTCTTACATTAGTATTTAGTCTCATTCATCAATTTAAAACATTTAGATAATTAAATTTAGACACATTCCACACACACATTAACACTTAGTATTGAATGAGCCCTCATATTTTGGGTGAGAAATAACTCTCTCCTTTTTGGTGAGAACCCTAGAAGTGTTAGAGAACCCCCTTTCCCCTAAAATTTATGGTTCACTTTTTTCTACAACCAATGACCAAATAGCCACCTTGTTTTGTTTAAGTCAACCGCTATCCCATAACAAGTGTATTTTTTTAATATTAACATTTATATTATTTTATAGCCACATAATAATAAGATTTTATAGGTCAAGTCGTTAATGACATAGCCATTGAACAAAAAAATATTCATTCACATGTCAACATGAGGTTAAAATTTTCTTGTTAAGTATTGAGCACCTAATCTTGTGTATTTCAATGGCCATCCTCTAATCTCAAGAATTTTGACCAAGTAATTAATGTATGACAAATGTTAAGCTTAATATTGGTGTCGAATACACTTAAATATGTTCTTGCACATGATGGTAACAATAATTTGTTGCATTCTACCAATCAAATGCAAATATAGTGAAATTTTGACATAAATATCCAATAAAAATATTGAAACTTTGACTATGATGATCTTTTCTTTATATCCATGTAATTGAGGTGTGTACCCCAAGGATGAATTCTACATACTATGAGCCATTTCCAAACTTAAATATTGTTGTTAAATATGACACATGTTATCTCTAGTATTGAAGAACTAATTGGTGGGTCACATACTATTTTGTTGAGTTTTTTTATTTTAATAGAATATAAAATAAAATAATATCCTTTGTGCTAGTAAACTTAAGGGCCCAACTTGAAGTGAAAACCATTTGCAAGGCTACTTAATGATTAATTTTGAATAATTTATTGGTTGTGAGCCCATGTGTTATAATTAATCCATGTTTAAAATGAGTTTAAACTACAAAGAATATTTTAGAGTACAACTTAAGTGAAGAATATGATATGAATGGAAACATGAGGAGTGCCAATTTTCACTATTTTTTGTTACATTGAAAATATGATATTAATATTGAACCAATGATAAAACAGGAGGGGTGACACCTATTCAATCGAGGTAATTTGATTATGTCCTAGGAGCCCTAATTGTATTGAGTAACAACCTCACAAGGTGAGTCAATTCACAATGAGGAGGACCTAGTAGGATGTTCTTTCAGCTTTAAGGGGTTCACCACAAATAAAATGCTTGGAAAAGACAAATGAACATTCAACCTACAAAACCTAGTTATGCAAGCTAAATGAGATGTGAAAATAATAAAATTATGCAATTGGGAGATATGATATGTGTACCTAGGAATTTTGGAGATGTTGTGAGGATTCTAGAAATGTAAATAAGTTGTCAAAATATGTTATGGAGGACTAAGATGCCCAAGGTGGCGCATTAGTCCCACTGCTATTTTTTGGGGAAAATGCAAAATCTTCAAATGTCAAAACCGGATTTGAAAGAATCTCTAAAAAATATGCCTTGGAGGATGAAGACACCCAAGGTGGCATATTAATCTCATTCTGAATTTTTGAAAACTTTGAATGTGATCCTCAGCTCCATGGTTTGCAATTGCTTCTTCTTGGATCTTGGGCTTTGAAACTTCTAGATTTGACCTTTAGGTGGATTTTCATGAATATGACAACTTTGTAATGCAACTTTGCAACTTTTACAACTTTGCATTCTAAATGATCTTCAAGACTTCAACCTAAACCTGCAAACATAAATATGCAAGATGGAAAAAACTTGTTGATTATTAGTGAATGGGGGTTTGCCTTGGTAAAACCCCTTGTTGTTAATTAAACCTTGAAATGAAATAAATTAATGAAGGTAAATGGTGAATGAACAGCATGCAATGCTACAGCTCACCAAACCCTTGTAAATTCTACAAACTTGTGTGAAATTGCTGCAATGGATATGGATCTTGAACCAAAGATATGGACTTGAATTTCTAGCTTGAATCAAAACCCTACATCACAAATGTTAGCACAACAACACACATGATGCAAGAGGATGCTTGAATCAAAACCCTACATCACAAATGTTAGCACAACAACACACATGATGCAAGAAGATGCTTGAATCTTGATGATGGCTCCAAATGCTTGATAGAATTTCTCTTGAATGCTCTTGTGAACTCAATTTTATATTATGAATGCTATCACAAAAGACTTGGATTGAAATAAATGAGCGAACCTTGTATTTATACTAACTTATACTTAATATCTCAAAAATATATCACACCAAGATGGCATATGATTTCATTAAATAGAGAAGGCTAAATCCTGATAGAATTTGAATTTAAATCTCGAAAATGACTCAAGGAGGACTAAGAGGCCCTAGGTGGTGTCTTAGTACCAAGTCATGAAACTTGAGGCATAGACACCAAAAAGTGACCCAATCAAGATGCCTCAAAATCAAGGTCCTGAGACCTCGGGTGGACAAAGATGCCCTAAGTGGTGTTTTAGTCCCGACCCAAAATCCAAGACACACAAATGACAATCATTAGATTATCATTTATGAATTGGAGAGTGTCAAGATTATCCAAAGAAATATGCAATTCATAGGGCTTGTGGACACAAAATAGGACCAATTAAGCCATAGATTAAGATAAATAAAGAAAGGTAGGCCCAAACAAGTGTGAAAATTAAAGGGCATAGATTTTACTACACTATATTTAGCCCCCTCTTTAATGAGAGGATGAACTTGCTTCAAACTCACACTAAATTAGTCAACCACACAATCAAGGGGGGTTCCAATGTACGGATGTTAGTAAGATAGGATGAAAATAATCAATAGGTATAATCAAGCCACCAAGATCAAGATCCTATGGAAAACCAACATAGGCAGAAAGGAACACGTGTTCAGATGATAGACCATCAAAGATAGAAAAAAGTAAACGATGAGAGAAAAATTGAAATAAATCAAGCTTTGACTGTTCGTCCAACATGGTTGACTGGGTCTAGCTTTTTTGTCTAAAAAGGATTTTACAAGGGGAACACAATGTCCACTATACAAACAAAACACATGCTCATAAGGGCTAGTAGGAGCGAGGTGTCCACTTGGTGAGCCCCAAGGGACCATATCAAAGCCATACCTCCATGACTTTAATAAAGTACAAAAATCCATGCTCACAAGGGCTAGTGAAGCTAGTTGTTCACTAGGTGAGCCCCAAGAGGTCCATATTAAAGCCATACCTCCATTAATTTAATAAGGACAAAAAGATAAAATGTAACGCAACAAGAAAGAGAGATGTTCAAAGGGATTTTTCTTAGCTCATGCGAGGTATTACTCTTAGGGGACATCATGTTTAACATCTCCAATAGAGGATATATACAAGGTCTCATCCTCAGAAACATCATACCCAGTGCTTCTAAGAGAAGACAAGCACAAAAGGTCTCATCCTCGGGAACATCATACCCAGTGCTTCCAAGAGAGGACAAGCACAAAAGGTCTCATCTTGTTTCCAAGAGAGGACAAGTGCAAGGTATCATCCTAGGGAACATTGTATCTAATGTTTCCAAGAGAGGACAAGGAAATAACATGATCTCGGAGGGATTCAAACCCAAAGACACCATCAAGAGGAAAAATGCATCACACAAAAAGAGAAAATCACATCAAGGAACATGAAAATAAAATGCAAATGAAATCATGCTAAAATAATTCCAATGTATGCCCCCACTTTAAGGGAATTGCTAACACCATATTTTGAGCAATTACTTTAGGGTGGGTGCATGGAAATGGGTAGCCAATTTGTGGCCACCTTTAAAAATTGAAAATTCATAATGTGAGCACATTATAACGTGCTCACATTATTATTTGTTAAAAGAAAAAAAAAAATGAAATGTTATCATTTGCATTTCGATCGTTTTTTCTTCTCCCCATGGTCAAAACCCCCATTTTTTGTGCTCGCATTCTAGGAGGATCCATTTAGAGAAATTCTTCACCAACAATTGCTTTTTCTTCACAATGATGGTGCCATGATGATGAGGAGGTGTGAGAGGTAAGGATTGTGTGATTTTTGTTTTGAATTAGTTACTTTTAGGTTGAATTTGATATATATTTGTTTAAATTTTTAGGAGATGCAAATCAACTTGCAAACCCTCAAGATCCTCATAAGGAAGAGCAACCAAATCCTCAAGATCAATATCAACCACAATGACAACCTCCTCCACCAATCACTCAACCCCCTCCTGGCACTCAACAAAATTTAATGAGTGAAATTGAGAACAACGAAAAGAAAATTGAGGATTTGATCAGTAGGTTGAGTGATCCAAATGGTTCAACCCTAGAAAGAATGACCCTAGAAAATTCATTGAAAGATATGTTAAACAATGTAGATTCAATTAGCAAACAAATAACTGGATGGAAAGACAGGAGGCAGAAGGCTAGGGATTATTATGCTATAAAGATGTAAAGGATTTAAAAATTATAAAAGGTGATTTGTGCTCATTATTCACCGACCCACGCACAAATCAAAATTTACCCTCAATGCGAAGAGATTTCCTATCCATTGGTGTCACCACCAAAAGATTAGGGACTAGTTTTATGATAGGTGGTATATGGTATTCGATTACCCATCATGTAACAATTGGGAAGTCCCACAATATTTCCTTAGGAAACTATATAGTGAGTTCATATTGAAAAAAATCCCAAATTATTTTGATATGAGGGATTTCAAGGGGATAGGTGGGGGTCAGATCAAGATAGACCCGGTGCATAGCCAGATCCTACGTGGCAAGGTATACAAGATCTTGATAGGACACCTTGTGAGCACGTTGTTATGCTTTCCATCATGAAGGAAAGTCCTAATGTAGAGACATTGCAGGAAGTCAAGACTTTGACCCAAAGTGTCATCCATCAAACTATCCCTATTCTACAGTGCCATCCAAGGGAGTCTTCGAGTGGTGGCCTTTGAACCCATGTGTGTCAATCTTGTGGGGTGACTTGTTCATATGACCCCATCGACACTCAGGAGGCTACTACGTAGGATCCGTTTGTAGCTATGGAGATGGAGAGGGCAGCTAAAATTTTGCATGAGGCATATGGCATTGATAGTCAGGTAAAAGTTAGCATATTCATTGAATTTAATTTATTAAATTTCAATTTTGAAATGCAAGATTAACTAAAAATGTCTTATGATTTTAATAAAATTTCAAGATCATAGTGTTGAGACTGGATACACTAGCCCCCCACCTACTTATTTCTACAGTTCACCTATCACTGGGGTATGTAACTAGTAAACAATTATAAATTTAATACATGTTAATAGCATTGTTTTACGAATGGTAATTTAATATGTGATTTTGGATGTTGAATAGGCTAATATTGGAGGTTTCAAGGGAAAAATTCCCAATGGTGGTGGATTTACTCAAACCTACACGGGGATAATAGAATAAAGCTTTTAACTGATGAATTGTACTTAATATATTTTTGTAGTTTATATGCACATCGTTGATTACATCGAATAATTTGTTGTTTTATTTTCAGATGTTGCAAGTCAAAACACCTCCGAATGTGAGGAGAGAAATGGAGATTGGTGTGTCATCTACTATACAAGTCTCGATGGCTCTAACAGGAGAGGTATAAGTAAAATTAGTAAATTTCAATTTACATTCGTTGTTATAGATGTTAGTTAGTGAAAAATCAAACCAGTATTGATTCACGTAGTTTAATTTCTATTTGTATAGTTTATATTGGGCTTGTGCACACCTAAGAATGGGTGTGAGAATATATCCCTCATGGAGAGAGATCATGAGATGGTGGTAAGTGATTATTTTTTCAAATATATCATTTTTTATAATGTAATTTCTATATATTCATGTCTTTACTTCTTATTGTAACAATTAAAACTTCACCATTAACTAAACACTAGGAGGAGGAGTAGGAGCACTCCCTAAGAAAAAAAAAAATGAGTGACAGACCTATCACTATATGATCGAAAAGAAAATGGAAAGATTTTATTTATAGAGCATGGAGAGCAATGAATTTTGATTCTAGAGCCCTTTGTTGTATGCCTACATGGTAGTTTTGTACATATTTTTTATTAGACATATTTGACATTGTATGCCTATATGGCATTCTCGTAAGCCTATATGGCTATTTTTTACATATATTTCATACTTATATCGACATATATTAATGTATGCGTACATGCTTATTTGGTTAATTCAAATATCTTTTATCGATGGTGTCCATATTTGCATTCTAAATTGATGGTTCAATAGATAAGAGTTATGTGTATTCAAGTGTATACTTTACAAATTACATGTATTCTTTGTGACTTACATGTGTTCCAATGTATAGTTTGTGGCTTATGTGTTTTCATGCGTATACCTTGTATTCATGCATATACTTTGTATTAATTTATGTATGCTATGTATTCGTGTGTATAATTCTTGAGTACTTGTATTAATTTATGTATGCTATGTTTTTGAGTACTTGTGCTTCCCTTATTGACATTTACATGCTTGACCTATTCACGTGTATAACTATTAACTAGTTAGCCTTAGACTTGATCATTGTTGTCCTTCATGGTTTGTCTTGAATATTAATTGATTGATTCTAAACAACTTTATCTAAAAGAAAAAAACATGTTTTTAATTGGTATTCCATGAAATGATTCATAAAAAGATTCATTAATATGTTCTTGATACGTCACCATATAAACATGTTGAAAGATTTATATGTCAACCTTTTGCAATATTATTTCTTGTATACGAAATGGACTCAGGAGAAAGCAAGTTATAATTTATAATACAAATAAGAAATGGACTCAACAATATCCTAGACCATCGAATAGGTCTATTTAACAAAGAAACATGCTCTCAATCACTCTTTGAATTGAGAATCACCATTGGTGATGTAGAGTGGCTCAACCAAGTTGTGATTTGACACAACTTCTCTCAAATATGCCCACTAAGACTCCAACATTCACTTGACTCAACAGGGTAACTCAGCTACCCAACCATGGAATCTATCAAACCAAACATGACATGAACTTGGAGAAAACTTGGAAACCTCCCAAAATGACCATCCCAACTCAACACAACTCACCTTATGCTAGGGAACCACCTCTGACCTATCGCTTCCAAACTAGGCCTCCTATTCCTTGCAGCCTAACCAACTAGGATAGTCAGCAAAAGAACCACTCAAAAGCAATTAACCAGACCAAGGACACTAGTTCTAGGAATCTTATACCAATTCCCACAATTCCTCAAAGTCTCATGTCTTGACAACAAAAGACAAAGCCATGACAAGCCAAAACAAAATGCTACAAGGTAGGCCTAATTAGGCTACTCCAAACAAGGAATCAAGTACCTTGGCTCACCCTGATACCACTCAGACACAAATAGGTTCTTACAACCTTTTCCAATACAAATCAAATTCTCCCAAGCACCCTTATCACAAAACACTTATGAAAACAATCAAAAATCAGATTTTACACAAAATCAGGCCTGTCGCATAAAGATGTCAAGCCTAGAATGCCAAACATATCTCTCCTACCTTAAATCCATTCTCTAAAACAAAAATTTAATTAGTGTATACATGGAACTCTTCCATTGCACCCAGATCTAGCCTTAGGACATGGTGGAGATGGAAGATATGAGGGAATTTCACTCAAAACCCCAGTTTTTGAGGGTTTTCGGCCACTTGCAAAAAAATGATAAGAACTCTCGTATTCATTTATGGTTTTACACAAAACCACTGCCAAAAGAAAGCCAAATCAGCCCTCTTTCAATCCATGTTAGCCTTGGGACCGTACAAGAAAGCTACAGGCCATACCAAGTACAGGATCACCAAGTTTGTATCAAAAATCTAAAAAATAGAGAATAATGTGAATAATTTTTATTAGATATTCTCCAAAAGTTCAACAAAAACCTCCATTAGAGAATCTCAAGGCTTTAACTATTCTTTTACACCCTTCTCTAACTGATCCATGTCCTCAAATAACTAAAAACCAACTTTCAAAACAAGTAACTATTGCATTTCAAATTTGTTGCTTTAAGCAACTTACAAATTTGCAACTTTAGACTCCTCCAACCTAATGACTACAACTAATTACCTCTAAACCCACAAAAATGGATTAGAAACAGCCTTATTACATCAAAAAAATTCCATTCTTTCACTCTCATATACAAATTCACAAATTTTCCTTCAAAGGCTACAAAGATAACTTCTAGTGCAAGATTGAAATTTTCACATTTTTTATCACTAGACCCAAAACTCACCCTAAAACATACCTAATTTGGTCTCAACTAACCTTATTCAAGACAAAGCATACTCAAAATACCCACAAAACCTATTTCACAACCTATTCACCATCAAATAATCACTAAAACCACTATAGTAGACCTTCTTCATCAAATGGAGGAACAAGATCTTATGCACCAATGATCATATACTTTTTGTGTGGAATAATTGAACTTCTCAACCATTGTTTGTATGTTTCTCTTTTCCGTTGTTTTGCATTCCCTCATAAGGGATCAAGCCGGTTGGACGCAACTCAGATCAATTCTATGTGTTTGGGTACGAAAGAGGACCATGCCTAGCATAAAACTACCTATCAGGACATGTTGGAGCAGTTAGTTTGGTCACAAAAATTGCAAAATGAAATTTGCACCACTTTGCAACTTTACACTGCTTTCATTTGACACTTTTTCCATCAAGTGAAAATTTGTTGCCACGGGAAAACCACTTCGGGATAGCCAAAATTGAGAGACGTTTTTGTAGAGGGGCTCAACGCGATCTTGTAGGATTAGATGAGAATTTTATAAGCATCATGGTATCCGAGTAATAGAATGTTGAAGTATGCATCCATTTAGCACTTTGGACCCTTAAGGGATCGATCTGGTTGAACGTACCTTTGAGCGATTTCATATGTTTGGGTGTAAAAGAGGACCATGCCTAGCATAAAAATACCTATTCGAATGTGTTGGAATAGTCTGCTTGGTCACATGAGTTGCAAAATTAAATTTTCACCACTTTGCAACTTTGCACTGCTTGCATTTGACGTTTTTTCTATCAAGTGAAAATCCACTGCCACGGGAAAACCACTCTGAGATAAACAAAACCAAGAGAGGTTTTTTTAGAGGGGCCCAAAAAAATCTTGTAGGATTAGATGAGAATTTTCTAAGTATCACAGTATCTAAATAATAGCATGCTGAAGTTTGCAGCCATTTTGCACTTTGGACCCTTAAGCGATCGATTGGGTTGAACATAGCTCAGAGTGATTCCATGTGTTTGGGTGCAAAATAAGCCCATACCTACCATAAAAATACCTATTCACATGTGTTGAAATAGTCCACTTGGTCACACAAGTTGCAGAGCAAAATTTGAAACACTTTGCAACTTTGCACAGCTTGCATTTGACACTTTTTCCATCAAGTGAAAATCCACCACCACAGGAAAACCACTCCGAGATAGCCAAAACCAAGAGAGGTTTTTGTAGAGGGGCCCAACACAATCTTGTAAGATCATACGAGAATTTTCTAAGCATCATGGTATCCGAGTAATATCATGTTAAAGTTTGCAGCCATTTAGCACTTTAGACCTTTAAGGGATCGATCTAGTTGAACGTACCTTGGAGCGATTCTGCATGTTTGGCTATGAAAGAGGACCATTCCTAGCATAAAAATACCTATTCAAATGCATTTGAATAGTTTTCTTGGTCACACGAGTTGCGGAGAAAAAGTTGCACCACTTTGCACTGCTTGCATTTGACACTTTTTCCATCAAGTGAAAATCTGCCACCACAGGAAAACCACTATGAGATAGCCAAAACTGAGAGAGGTTTTTGTAGAGGGGCCCAACACAAGCCTATAGGATAAGATGATAAGTTTCTAAGCATCACAATATCCGATTAGCATTATACTGAATTTTGAATCCATTTAACACTTTGGACTCCTTAGGGATCGATCCAGTTGAACATACCTCAGAGCAATTTAGTGTGCTTGGGTGCGAAAGAGGACCATTCCTAGCATAAAAATACCTATTCAGACATGTGGGAGCAATTTTCTTGGTCACACGAGCTGCAGAACAAAAGCTGTACCACTTTGCAACTTTGTGCTGCTTGCATTTGATGCTTTTTCCATCAAGTGAAAATATGCCGCCATGGGAAAACCACTCTAAGATAGCCAAAACCAAGAGAGGCTTTTGTAGAAAGGCCCAACATGATCCTATAGGATTAGATGAGAAGTTTCTAAGTAAAAGGGAATAATTTTGTGTTGCTGCCCCTATAGATTTTGATGGAAAAGGGCATCAAAAATGAGGTTTCACTCCAAGGTTTGATAAAATATTGCATGTCGAGGTTGGGTGATTGTCTTTTGAGTTTTTTCATGTGATTTTAAGAAGGTTTGAGGTGTTGGAATATTGTGGTAAGGTGTGGAACCATTCCTTTCAATAAACCCTCCTTATACTAGCATAAAATAAGGGTTTTGGTTTGGCATGGTGGAGTGAGTTTTTCCTAGGAAAAATTGTGGATCTAAGGGTTTGGATACATGATAATTTCTACCCCAACAAGTTGAGGGGGTTGTTGAATGTTTAAATCTATGTTCCTTTCTAAATTAGGCCTAATTAGCCTAATGAGGACAATGAAGAAGGTCATTTTTGATGCAAATGTTCTAAGACAATCACTATTGATTTTGAAGTATGTGTTGTAACTCAATAATAGCTATCTAGATTAGTCATTTTTTTGTGAAGTCATTTGAGAAATTTTCTTCAAAACACCACCTAGAGCCACACTTTTCACTTGAAAATTCATCATCAAACCCTTTAGCAGCAACTCCACCTTTGTTTCTTGAATTCCCCTGCATAAATAAACACATACACACACACCTAAAACATCCTAATACTAACTTACTCCACTGATCTAAACTATCAAATTCAGTGGAGTAGTCATTATTGGTTTATAGATCAAGTTGAGAAAAACCAATTCAAACTAATGATAAACTCAATGGATACCCTCCTAAATAGATTCAAATGAAAGATAATTCACTATTCTACCTTAAAAAACAATATTGAAGGCCTTAAACTATTGTACAGGCCATACAAGTTAATGAACAACTGGAAAATCTCATAAAATCACTAAAATAGGAACTTTATTGATTGTAAATATTCAAGAATACAAAATATCTTTGTTTTTATCAACCTTACATGCTTTATATCACTTTTCTAATCACCTAATGAACTCTTTGAGACTTTGAATTCATTACAAATGACCTTTATATGACCTTTTTTGCATTGTTTACATTTAAAAATTCAAATTTTGCAAATTTACCTATTGAAGGCATTTACAGAACAAGGTGCTATTGCACCAAACATGAAATCCAAAATTACAGTAAATCTTATTACAATACCTTAGGTACTTAGTTATCACATATCTTTTACAATGTCACTCATACATTCAATATTCTCTTTAAATATCTACATCATAGGTGCTCATTATGAGGTTAACTTCAATTGAGTAACTTGAGGTTACCTCGCTAAGCTTCAGACACTCTTTTATAATGGCTTGAAATCAAATTTGAGATTTGTCAAGATCATCAAAATAAGGATGTTTCATTTCTTTATTGGTTGAGATTCTCTTTGATGGCTCATAAATCAACATTTTCTGCAACGAGAGATCAATCAATTTTTAGTAGTTTACTTATAAATACACAAAGTAAAAGACGAAAAGAAAGAGAATCCAAAATGAAAATGAAATAAAAATAGATGGAAGTTACTTATACATATGCATGCAGGTCTCACAACTTAGTCACTCCTAGTCATACATCTTCACTAGGAATTCCAACATACCTATTGCACACAACACCTCTCATGAATAGAGTAAGTTGAAATTTGAGATGCTCTTATAATGTCTACATCATAGCTACTCATGATAAGGTTAAATTCAAATGAATAACTTGAAATTCCCTCAGCAAGCTTTGCACAGACTTTTCTAATGGCTTAAAATCAGGATTGAGATTTGTCAAGATCATCAAAATAAGGATGTTGCATTTCTTTTTTGGCTGAAATTCTCTTGGATGGCTCATACATCTAATTTTTTTGCAAGGGGACACCAATCACTATTTAGTAGGTTACTTAAAAATAGGCAAAGTAAAAGAAGATGATAGAATTGGCATCAAAAAAATTAAAGTGCATACAAGTATAAATTAATAAGAACCAATGTGCATATACTTACAAATTAATCCAACGAACCATCTGGGTCTGCTCTACTCTTTATTGTGTCAAGTATTGCCTCATGGTTAGACTCACAGACCTTCCACAAGGTCTTTTTCAAAGGTCTACCCCCATATTTTCTCAAATGAACATTGGATGCCACGACAAGGTTTGAGTAATGAAGAATCTTACGATGCGTTTCAAAGTTCTAAAACAACCAAAGTTTAAAACTCGAATGTGGGTACCTTCTAAGCCATGTTCTAGTAACCACAACTGAGCCTATAGGGTATTTAATGTTTTCTCCATCTATAACTGGGGCCTCCAATTTATTTTTGGCCTCAACATGACACAAGTAATAGTATTTTCCCTCTACATTGTCTTCATCTGCAATAACTACATAAAAATTCCTTGCATTGATATGTGCAAAAAGTCTCTTGAAATTAGTCAACATTACGAATACAGTACAAAGTTATTGATATGTATTTTCAACAACTAAGCAAGTAAATATATCACTTGGTTGAATTAGATTTGATATGTGATCAAAGTTGACCGATGATTCCATTTGTGTCAGTTCCAATTTCATCGGAGGGTGATACTTGTGAAGTGGGCTAAGATAACTTGTCAACCATTTGTCAACCCACTCCCCTGACTCACAATCATTCCAGGCTTGCATTGTATATGAAGAACAAAAGCATGTCATCTTTCGTGTATCAATACTCCATGAACCTATATTTGAGCTAAGGAAAGAGTGTACATCATTGAATCCTATTAGTGTACAATAGTCCTCATATGGTGCAATTTTAGTATCATCCATCAACCAAAAATATCTACAAACTAAAGACATACCTTCATTACCTAGACCCATCAAAGCATTACACCACTCAATGATTTATTTTTACATCTATCAACTTTGCACTGTCTTTATAATTTAACTCTTCTAGTGCTAATGCTCTTTTCACACATTCTCCTGCACCATCATGCTCCCCCTTTCCATGTTCAGCCTCACAAAATTTCCACATATGTTGAACACCTATAATGACATGCATACTACACAACCAGTAGAACATGCACGAGTTCTTGAACTGTGTCGCATAGTATCCAACCATATTATATGTTGATCGTATGCTATGCCCCTCTGATCCAAACCACTGTAGAACATCTATAAGCAACCTTACACGAACTCTGGAAAACGTGTGCAATCATCACTAATGTAAAATTAGTACTCCCTCAATACCTTCCTTTGGTCATCTTTACTATCAGATGCATTAATGAATGCTATGTGCATAAATATTGAAACCTGTGTGGAGTTGTAACATTATGATTGCACCTCACACTATGGTTGTAGAGTGTAGTTCTTCGCAAAGTCAACCACTGATACTATGTTGCCAATTGGAAACATGTTCTTGCATAGCTTGAACTTCATGTCCAACCATTGGGCTCTATGGGTATGAATTGAATACTCATATAGTATATTGTCACGAAACATGGACATAAATTGCTACATTGGAATCTTCTCAATAACCAAATCACACCTTTTTTCTTAAGATCCTTTTTTTTTAGCATATTCCAATGTTTTATACTCCTCGAACTCTACTAGTTTATGTTCCACCTCATCTATGCATTCCATATGTTGACATACTAGCATATGCTGGAAGCCACCACAATGCTTGCATGAACTATCCAAGCATGTTATCCTGTAGAATATTTGGACATCCTCTATTTCACATAAAGTTTTTGATAAGAACTCTCTTGAATATTTTGGTGGGGTTTCTATGCCACAATCCTGCAAAACATCGTTAGTATGCAAATCTAAACATATAGAATGATAAAAATCATAATGGTTAGAGAATTAAATATGTAGTCTACAACAACAAGTAGTGTGTGTGTGATTTATCTTGACATAAAAAGGTTTAATAATTTCAAAAAATCTTTGAGAAATACTAATTTGAGCATAATCATTTTCAAATTTATGAAAACATTGGGTTTGGTTCATATCCAAAAATGATTTGGATGTGGCTCACGATTTCGACTACCGATTTTCCTTCTTACCAAATCCATTTGATTCAAGATGTCCTTGTGTTATTCTTCCATTACTCTTCAATTAGTCTTCTCAAGGATTCAACAACTTCTTTATCTTTTCAGGACAGTCTCCTCGAGAATGCACATAATTCATTTGAATCAGTGCCCTCAATTCTTTGCCGCCTTTGAATGGATCTTGATAAAAAATTTCTACTAATTCTCATTTGTTTACTCATATTTCTAATGTGATGATATCTCTTTGTTTGACAGCTTACCAAATTCGATGTAATGACACGTCGGGTGACATTACTATCCTTTGAGCATGAGGTCTTACCCACACTATCATAAGCATCCATTAGATTCTTAAAAATAGTGTCTTCACTCGATGCATTCAATGTTCTCAAACCAAGAGTCTTCATGATATTCCTGTACTTTACACCCTGAATCGTTTCAAAAAATAGTTGACATCTTGTGGTCTCATTTAGCCTTTCAAATAATCATTTCCAAATCTTATCAGCATATCTTCTACAAGTGTGTGTTGAAATATTACCTTCCATGTGCTACAAAATCTCATCATCAATATTAATCAAATATTTTGGATTTCTATACAAAATTCTAGGTGGTGTTCTCCTAGGTACATGATGGGACTTTTGGAAATTTGTCAAAATTTATGTCCAAATTGGGCATGGCTGGTTAATTTTTACAAGGCTAGAGGTCTGACAATTTGGGTTTAGGGTTTTGGATCTCTCATGAAAAATTGACTGGTATCTTTTGAAACCCTCACGTTATATTTCAATGTTGACTTGCTATTGAGGGCTATCGGTCACTTAAGTTGTTCGATTGAGCATTTCCTTTGTGCTCTTATCGGCCCCTTTTACCCAACCTGTCAGTCTCTTTTTTCCACCTAAGCTTAAATTTTATGTTGCTGAAGGTTCTTTCAGCCGGTCCCACCTGAATATTCTATATGTTTTATGCAGCTTGGTGAACCATCTGATCATGGGTTTTGATCTAGATGATTCCTTGTAAACGTCGTAGGTTTTCCTGCTGATGTCACTAATGCAGTGTGAGGTCTACGAGATGCCTCCATCTATCATATACAGAGAGGTGGGGCCTTTTCCCGAGGTTCCAATAGTTACAAGTGGCCATATTTTCACCAACGGAGGAGTTTAATGACAGGGAATAATAATGAATGTCCCTTGCAAGCCTCGCACAATCAGAGTAAATGTTCCTAAAGTACTATGAGGTTTGCAAAAAGGTGACACATGGCCTGGCTCTTGCAGCAACAAGGCTAGGTGGGGCCTACTATCTGATTGCAACCTCTTGTTTTCGTGGGTTGTGATTGGCTGTCATATTTCCTAGATGGTGATGTGGATCTTCAATGTTCGTTGACTCAATCTAAGTTATTCTACTTGCTAGGTCTGTTCTACATCAATGGTGCAATTTCAAAAAGGTTACTAATCATCCGTGTGAGGAGATTTTATGATCTGAAACTTGTTTTTATTAATGGCATAGTCTTTTCAGAGGATTTTCTCCTGATTTCCTTGCGTGCGACTAGTAACCTCCTGATAAATATAATGATGCACTGTACACCTAAAATAAATTTGTGGTGGTAATATAAGCCACTAATCATTCACATACTCGTGCAAGAATTTGGGAAATTAATACTCCCTGCACGAGATTACTCTATAAGTATTTGTTGAATTTCTCTATATTATCATTGCAATTTTTTGAGTTGGCGGGTGGTGGATTTGTTTGCAGTCTCTAACCTGCACTTCTTCAATGGATAAGTCTAAGCCATGCCAAAGGGCCAGGATAGGTGCAGGGAATTCATGGAAAGTAAAGGAACGGTGTCCTCTAGATGTTCCTGAGGCAAGTGCCCGAGGTATGGGTAGGAGGTTAGGGCATTGTAATTCCCCTATTGTGCTCTCTTTGAGCTCTGGCAGTGATGGGTATGAGACTGACTCGGACTATCACTATTATCTTACAGCCTTGACCAAGCTCATGGGTGTTGATGAAGAGGTCCTTGCAATTTCACCAATAACTACAATGGGACCGTGCCAAGTTGTTGGAGTTTGTGCTGATGTGGATGGAAAGAAGAAAGTGGTTTCACCTCTCATTGAGGTGAGAGCTAGAAGTGGTCGCCTGTACCAGGGTCGTGTGTCGACTTAATGATTTATGGTGTTGGGTATGCTACTCGTGGGTGGTGGTTTTCCTAGTGGTTCATCTTGTAGATGTGGACGTGCGCATGTGTGGCATGCTCTTTGTTTTTTTTTTCTCCGACTGGTTATTAGGTGTAACCGTTTTTTGATTCCTCGGATCATGCACTTTTTTTCCAATGATGAGGAATGTGAATTCGAATTTCATCCTTAATGAAATTCATTTTGAAATTAACAATGTAGCCTGATGCTTGTTGCTCTCCTATCCTATAAAAGATATTTTACGACTCATTGTTAGGGGTCAAATTTTGTATCCTGTGACTTAGTTTTTATACAGACAAGTTTTTTTATTGAATTTTTTGTTGAAGATATTAGCTAGTATTTTTTATATGGTATAGGAATATTGTAAAAAAAGTAGGCTATGCTTATGTAATTATAGATACTGAAGCAATAAATAACAATCCATTAGAACAATTTCTCTCTTGTTTTTGTGTCATAAGTTGTGAATGATTGTATCAATGATATATTCATTCATCTTCAATGATATATTTGAATGTGTTTCTAATTTTCTTTCTTTAACTTAATGAGTTAATTAAAATTGCTTAAAATAAGTTGTAGATTTGTGATGTCATCTGTAGGATTCCTTAAGTAGTATTATTTTGATAATTGAAAATCTCATGGTGTAGATCATTACGGTGATATTTTCAAAATATTTGGGTTCTATTTATATGGCTCCTTCCCAATGGATGAGACACTGGATAATTTCTTTAGGATCTCTATTTGGGAGTATAGAGCTGGGTTCTAAGCACAACAGTTTAAATCTGAACAAATTTAATACATTGAACCTTGTCTCTTTGGAGACGTAAATCTTATGATAAGTTACAGTCCTTCTGCTTTTAGATAATTGTTGTTATTCTTCGGTTTTCCACAACCAGGATAATTACTATCTAATTGTGTTAGTGGGGATTGTATCTATTTGAAGAAGTGTTCTTACCAAATCATGAAATATTTGTATGAACATAGTTAGGAAAACCCTCCTTGGTTTCATAGAGCCAAAAGTGTAGGAGATGTCAGTCTTTGACTGAATCTTGTCATTTGGCCACATGGCTTTGCTAATTCTTGAGTATAGAGATTGGCTACCCCTTAGGGAATTACAGAGCCTTAGCTGGGTTGCATTTTAAAACACCAACAGTACATACATCTCAACATTAGGAATTTCATAATTATTTAATTGAGGTGGGCTAGATTGTGTACCTTCGATCGAGGGTGGAGAAGAAGACATACCTTGAGGTTCATATGGGGATGATGGCATACCTTCTTCGCCAAAACCAAGTGATGATGTACTCTCAACTTGAGATGTGTTGGATGGTCTCCAACAATATTCACTTGTGATAGATGGTGTCCCTCCATATTCACTTGCAGTAGATGGTGTCTATCCATATTCACTTGCGCTAGATGGTGTCCCTCCATATTCACTTGTGCTTAATGGTGTCCCATCATATTCACTTTCCATAGAGGGTGTGTCTCCAACTATGGTATCTGAATTTGTCTTACGGTGATACTTTCACATTCATGCCTTTTGTGCTGCCAATCCCTTTTCTCTTTTTGATAGTTGAGGTTCCTCTTCAATTGGCTTGTTTTCGTCAATCATTTCCAATTTATTCTTTTCACGATATGCCACCACCTGAACTCTCTCCTTTTTTTTTGAAGGTTTCGCTCTCTTCATCTGTTAGTTTCCTCTTTGTCTTTTTCTTTGGCATGTCAGATATTTTTTTCTGTAGCATGGTAATGAGATGAATATTAGTTCCTAAAAAATGTATCCATTCAATTTAATATAAATATATGTCATTCAAGGCTTCATAAAGAATACTTTCAATCATCCTGTACAAGAGTTAACCTAGCATAGACAAAGGTGGCATGATTTTTTTCAATCCAGAATTCCTTAAAGAAATGTGGTAACATGGCATGCCATGATTGCAAGATAGGCTAAAAATGGAAGCATGGGAAACCAAACAAAATTTCAAGGAATATCATCAATAAATAGGCAAGGGAATGTTGTTTGTGTGCAGAAGAGGTCTAAAAGGGTGTTGGGCATGAAGCCCTGGAGTAAAATTTTGAGTTTTCCATGAGATTTGAAGTGGTTTTGATATGATAAAGTGTGTTTTGCGTTGGGGAAAAATGGTTTCTTGTTGAATTGAGTTTTTTCATACCATTTTAGACCTGTTTGAAGTATTCATAAGATTGTGTGAGGGTTGGATGAGTGTTTTTCAATAAACCACTAGTTTCTTGGGTAAAAAGGAGGGTTTTGGGTGCATGTGAAGATGGGTAAACATAAGGTTCTTGTTGTTTTTGAGTCTAATATAATGATCTATTTTAAATAAGGTCTATTAGACCACTCTTAATATGTACTTAGTTCTTTTGAGTCATTCTATGTGTTTAGGGGGGACATTTGCTTGTATTTGCAAAAAAATGCATTTTGGCAAAGTTGTCAAGAGATAAGGTAGTTAAGAAGTTACAAAAATAGTTAGATACATTAGGGGAGTTGATTTTGAAGGGAAAAAAGATAAATATCATTTAAATTCTCAAATGGAGGCTGCTCTTCAAGATTTGAATAAAATAAAATAAAGGAATTCTCTATTTTTTGTGATTTTCCTATGTTTTCTTGTGTTCTTTCTCTGTTTACAGACCCGTACAGGTGTGTGATGCCTTGAAGGTTTGGGAGATAATTGATGCATGAATTTATCTTCAATTGAATAAGGTTTTGTGTCTTAATACCATTTTAGAAGATATTTTTAGTCATTTCTCCAAGTCTGCCCTGTTTTGACAATGTAAGGGTTTCATGCTATAATGTATTGATTTTCACCAATCCACCCACTGTGATGGATCTGTAACTCGGTGGATTGGTTTGTAACATAATAATTTAGATGTCAAATTTGTGGGATTCTAGAAGAGCATGGGTTTGGTCGGTGCAGTGATGCACTAGGCTAGCTAGAGCACATTTCTATGTGAATGTGAATAACCATGATGGTGATTCTGAAAACTAATGAGTGTAATGGCATTGTGAGTGTTTGATAAGTTTTTTCAGAGGTATTGGAAGGTGTTTGAACCCTTGGGAGTAATGGGAGAGGATTGGAGTTGTGAAATCCTTGAAAACCCTTGTTTTTGCTTGTGTTTTGGAGGGTTTCTTGAGATAGTAGGGTAATCACCTTATGTGGGAAAATTAATCATGAAACTGGTGGTTTGGTATCATGAACATTGAATTTTCTTGGTGTTTTATTGGAAACATCACCTTTAAAAGGTACTTCCTTTGCAAATTTGGGGTAATTGGGAAGCCTTTCGCTAGGTAGGCTTATTGGAAGTCAAACATAGTCCAAAGAAGTCACCCAAAGTTTTGATGTATGTCATGTGCTTGGAACCGGGTTGATGTAGAGTGGTGGGAACCCAAGATACAAATTGACACAACTTCTCTCAAATATGCCAACCAAGACATCAACCTTCAATTGACTTAACAGGACAACAGGGTTACCTATCAACCATGACTCTTTTTTATGACACCAAATTGAAATTTGATGTAGGAAAAGAGTGTAAACACCTTCAAGATTTCATAATATTGACATTCAACCAAGTACAAAAAGAAGATCAAACAAACTCTTCTAAAAGCCACTTTTGACCCAAAATTGCCTTGCAAGCTTCACAAACCAGTTTTAGGGATTTTTCTCACAAACCTCCCAAAACACCTATCAAAAAATGATTGATCTAGATATCCATTTTAGTGGTATGAGACATATAAAAAATCCACATATTTATATTTTAAGACACTTTCTTCAAAATGAAAAATTTAACTGTTTCAGGGCCCAAATTAGCCAATTTCACAAAGGGACCCCCTCAAGAACCCACCACCAGGCCTGCATGATTGAAAAAAGTCTTGATTAAAGTTTCAAAACTAACAATTATCAATTTTTGAGGACCCCAAGTACTCATTCCATCAACAAATTTCAAAACCCTCTCTTGAACCTAGGAAACAAGGGTTTTTAGGCCTCCTTACTAAAACTCTACCTTCCACAACTTCCAAATTCAAACCAAATACCCAGAAACCTCTATATAGGTTCCCCCAAGCTTTAAGAACCCTAATCTACCCTCTAGAAATGCTTCACCCCTCTTTCTTAGGTCTGCACCATTGTTTTCTATGAGAAAATAGGGTATTTCCCCTTAACCTAGCATCATTCATGAGGAAAATTTAAACTTGTTCTTCTCTAATCCTAATAAAATCCTAAGTAAATCCTACATGGTCACTCCATTGATTCATGAAGAGTACAATAGGTGGGATTCCATCTAAGACATTAAATTTCCCTCAAACCCTTGACTGTCCAGGAACCCGATTTCTAGAAATTTATGAATTCCAAGCACAAATTTTAATGAAAAACTCTTAAAATGGAGATAAATTAAATTAGGAACATTCCTTTATGGAATAATATCTGTTTCACACCATTACTAAGCTTGTATAGTTTGTACAGAGTTTGCAAACACACAAAAACCAGTGAGATCTTAAAAAAAATAATGTAAATGCAAGTTTCTTTCTTTTTCAAACTCCACCAACCTCTTGAACAAGGCCATACCAGGTTTTTAAATAAAATTTTAAGAATTTCTCTAACTGATCCATGTCCATAACCAACCTATAACCACCTGCTAACTACCAAGACCTTCGTTTGTCTTAAAAATTGCTAACATTGACAACTTTTGCTAAATAAGCAACATTATGAAAATTTGTTGTCCAAGAAATCTAAGAACACTCAAACACATTTATTTCATCCCTAATAAAACTTATAGACTCTTTTATTTCACTTCCATTTAAAATTTGAATAATTTTCCTTCAAAAATTATATGGAAAAATTGACAATTTTCTGAAGCAAGAGTGCATACTTGCACATCTGATCACCAAACTCACAAAATCCCTAAATAGATGAAAGATTGGTCTATTTAGACCTTATTTTAAATAAAATTTATGAAAAATCATCTAAAAATCTTGAACTCACCCAAAGACCTTAAGACAAACTATCACCAAAGTAGATTTTGAAACATGGTTGTAGGTGCCCCTACACCACGGGTTTGGATTACTACTAGGGGAAGCATGCTCAAAGGATGAATTTTGGTGAAATATTTGGAATGTGTATTTGGTTTATTTCAATCAAGAACATGCTAATTATAGTTTCTTGGATTTCTAGATAAAGTTTGATAGTTACCTTCCATGATTTGTTGTTATTTTGTCATATAAGTTGTAGCATTGAGTTCTTGAATTAGTAAATCATGAATGAATTAAATGGTTTTGAGTTTCTAATCAGGTTTATGCTATGTTAAAATCAATTTCATGATGGTTAATCTATTTTTTATTCTAACAAATATTTGAAGCCAAGTTCTAATGTTTTGTGGAAATGCGAAATCAAGTAAAATTGAAGGATTTTGATGAAAAGATGACTGAGTTTGTTGGTTGATCTTCTTCAATTTAAGTTAGGGTCAGAAGTACCCTTGATGATTTGTGGATCCTGATAGATGCTCTACATCAGGTTTAAAATGGTAATTGGCAAGTTTATATAATTGTGTAATTTAAAATCTGCATTGACAACGTAAGGTTATAATGACAAACAAACAATGATCAACATGGAATATGCAAAATAACAAAAATGAAATAAATCCATAATAGAATGAAATAAAATGTGTAAATACTTCACATACCTCAAAAACCAGACCTTCAAATGGAGGATTTCAACCCAATTATGTAGCCTTAGCTTCTTATTTCTTCAAACTCCACAACAATTTGACTTTTTCAAAAGCTTGTTCCCCTCCAAAATTCAATTGTATATCAATTTTCAATGGAATTTAAACTTGAATTGATATTATATGTCTTTCAACATGGAAATCTGCTATTTTATGCAAAGGTGGTAGAAATATGATGGAAAAGGTGGTGGAATGTGAAAAACATGTTTTCACACTTCACAACATCATCAAAAAGCTACATTTTATCGGAGCACGCGTAGAACCAAGAGATTATGCAGATTGTGGGCCTTCACATCATGGGTATATTGAGTTTTTTTACCTTTTTTAGTAGAATTAAAAATGCATGAGAGCGTTATAATGTGAGCACGTTATAACACGAGTGCATTATTTCTTGCTAAAATGGTAACATCTCTACTTCTTCAAAATGTGCATGCATTATATGAAATATATTTTTTTAATATATTTATTTTCTCCCTCTTTGTCTATACCCTCTATCTTAATTCTATAACTCTCCCATGTACCCTTATAGTAGAGGAGATAGAGGTTAGTGTGTGTGTTTGTGAGAGAGAGAGAGGGGTAGAGGGAGAGTGGGAGAGTGGGAGAGAAAGAGAGTGGGAGAAAGAGAGAGTGGGAGAGAGAGAGAGAGAGGGAGAGAAAGACAAAGAGAGAGGGGGGGAGGGGGGGAGAGGGAGAGGGGGAGAAAGAGATAGTGGGATATATGGAGATAGAGAGGGACGGAGAGAGGGGGGGGGAGATTGGGAAAAAGAGAGAGTGCGAGACAGTGTGAGAGTGGGAGAAGGGGAGAGTGGGAGAAAGATAGAGTGGGAGGGAGATAGGGGGAGAGGGAGTGGGAGAGAGTGGGAGAGAGTGGGAGAGTGGGAGAATGGGGAAGTGGGAGAAGAGGAGAGTGGGAAAAAGATAGAGAAGGGGAGAGTGGGAGAAGGGGAGGGTGAGAGAAAGATCAAAGGTACGTAATCTATCCCACCTTTGACCCTCAACCCTTAGACCCTAGAGAGGGGGAGAGAGGAGAAAGAGCGAGTGAGAGAGAGTGGGAGAGTGGGAGAAGGGGAGAGTTGGAGAAAGATAGAGTGGGAGGGAGAGCGGGGGAGAGTGGGAGAAAGAGAGAGTGTGAGAGAGTGGGAGAGTGCGAAAAAGGGAGAGGGAGAAAAATAGAGAGGGAGAAGGGGACAGTGGGAGAAAGATTGAAGGTATGCAATATATCCCACCTTCAACCCTTAACCCTCAAACCCTAATCCCTCAACTCCTATACCATTTTAATCCCTCAACCCTCAACCCTCAACCCTTAAACCCTAGTCCCTCAACCCCTATACCCTATCAACCCCTCAACCCTCAACCCTTAATCCATAATCCCTCAACCCCTATACCCTCTTAATCCCTCAACACTCAACCCTCAACCCTTAAACCCTAATCCCTCAACCCCTATACCCTCCTAATCCCTCAGCCCACAACCCTTAAACCCTAATCCCTCAACCCCTATACCCTCTTAATCCCTCAACCCTTAACCCTTAAACCCTAATACTTCAACCCCTATTACCTCTTAATCTCTCAACCCCCAGCCCTTAAACCTTAATCCCTCAACCCCTGTACACTCTTAATCCCTCAACCCTCAACCCATATACACTCTTAATCCCTTAAACCTCATACCTTAAACCCTAATCCCTCAACCCCTATACTCTCTTAATCCCTCAACCCTCAAACCTTAAACCCTAATCCCTCAACCCATATACCCTCTTAATCCCTCAAACCTCAACCCTCAACCCTTAAACCCTAATCCCTTAACCCCTATACCCTCTTAATACCTCAACCCTCAACCCCTATACACTCTTAATCCCTCAACCACTATACTCTCTTAATCCCTCAACCCTCAACCCTTAAACCCTAATCCCTAAACCCCTATACTCTCTTAATCCCTCAACCCTCAAACCTAAACCCTTAAATCTTAATCCCTTAACCCCTATACACTCTTAATCCATCAACCTTCAACCCTTATACCCTAGTCCCTCAACCCCTATACCCTCTTAATCCCTCATCCCTCAACTCTCAACCCTTAAAACCTAATCCCTCAACCCCTCAACCCTCTTAATCCCTCAGCCCTTAAACCCTAATCCCTCCACCCCTATACCCTCTTAATCCCTCAACCCTCAACCCCTAAACCCTAATCCCTCAACCCCTATACCCTCTTAATCCCTCATCCCTCAACCCTCAACCCTTAAACCCTAATCCCTCAACCCCTATACACTCTTAATCCGTCAACCCTCAACCCTCATGCCTCATCCCTAATCCCTCAACACCTATAACCTCTTAATTTGTCAACCCTCGACCCTTTAAACCTAATCCCTCAACCCCTATACGCTCTTAATACATCAACCCTCAACCCTCAACCCTAAAACCCTAATCCCTCAACACCTATAGCCTCTTAATCCTTCAACCCTCAACCATCAACCGTTAAACCCTAATCCCTTAACTCCTATGCCCTCTTAATCCATCAACCCTCAACCCTCAAACGTTAAACCCTAATCCCTCAACCCCTATACCCTCTTAATCCCTCAACCCCCAACCCTCAAGGCTCAACCCTTAAACCCTAATCCCTCAACATATATAACCTCTTAATCCCTAAAGCCTCAACCCTTAAACCCTAATCCCTCAACCCCTATACCCTCGTAATCCCTCAACCCTCAACCCTCAACCCTTAAACCCTAATCCCTCAACCCCTATACCCTTTAAATCCATCAACCCTCAACCCTCAACCCTTAAACAGTAATCCCTCAACCCCTATACCCTCTTAATCCATCAACCCTTAACCCTTAAATTCTAATCCCTCAACCCCTATACCCTCTTAATCCCTTAACCCTCAACCCTTAAACCCTAATACCTCAACCCCTATACCATATTAATCCCTCAACTCTCAATAGTTAAACCCTTATCCCTCAACCCCTATACCCTCTTAATCCCTCAACCCTCAACCCTCAACCCTTAAACCCTAATCCCTCAACCCCTATACCCTCTTAATCCCTCCATCCTCAACCCTTAAACCCTAATACCTTAACCCCTATACCCTATTAATCCGTCAACCCTCAACCCTTGAACCCTAATCCCTTAACCCCTATACCCTCCTAATTCATCAACCCTCAACCCTTAAACCCTAATCCCTCAAACCCTATACCCTCTTAATCCCTCAAGCCTTAAGCCCTAATCCCTCAACCCCTATACCCTCTTAATCCCTCAACCCTCAACCCTTAAACCCTAATCCCTCAACCCCTATACCCTCTTAATCCCTCAAACCTCAACCCTAAACTCGTAAACCCTAATCCCCCAACCTCTATACCCTATTAATCCCTTAACCCTCAACCCTTAAACCTCAAACCATAAACCCACAACACCTATACCTTCTTAATCTCTCAACTCTCAATAGTTCAACCCTAATCCCTCAACCCCTATACCCTCTGAATCCATCAACCCTCAACCCTCAACCCTTGAACCCTAATCCCTTAACCTCTATACCCTCTTAATTCATCAACCCTCAACCCTTAAACCCTAATCCCTCAAACCCTATACCCTCTAAATCCCTCAACCCTTAAACCCTAATCCCTCAACGCCTACACCCTCTTAATCCCTCAGACCTCAACCCTTAAACCCTAATCCCTCAACCCCTATACCCTCTTAATCCCTCAACCCTTAACCCTCAACCCTTAAACCCTAATCCCTCAACCCGTATACCCTCTTAATCCCTCAAACTTTAACCCTAAACTCTTAAACCCTAATCCCCCAACCTCTATATGCTATTAATCCCTTAACCCTCAACTCTTAGACCTCAAACCATAAACCCACAACACCTATACCCTCTTAATCTCTCAACTCTCAATAGTTCAACCCTAATCCCTCAAACCCTATACCCTCTTAATCCATCAACCCTCGACCCTTAAACCCTAATCCGTCAACCCCTATACCCTCTTAATCCATCAACCCTCAACCCTCAACCCTTAAACCCTGATTCCTCAACCCCTATACCCTCTTAATCCATCAACCCTCAAACCTTAAACCCTAATCCATCAACCCCTCTACCCTCTTAATCCCTCAAACCTCAAACCTCAACCCTCAACCCTCAACCCTTTAACCCTAATCCCTCAAACCCTATACCCTATTAATCCCTCAACCCTCAACCATTAAACCCTAATCCCTCAACACCTATACCCTCTTAATCCCTCAACCCTCAAACCTCAAATCTTAAACCTTAAACCTTAATCCCCCAATCCCTATACCCTCTTAATCCCTTAACCCTCAACCCTTAAACCTTAAACCCTAATCCCTCAACCCCTATAGCCTCTTAATCCCTTAACCCTCCAACCTCAACCCTTAAACCCTAATCCCTCAGCCCCTATACCCTCTTAGTCCCTCAACCCTCAATTCTCAACCCTTAAACCCTCATCTCTCAACCCCTATACTCTCTTAATCCCTAAACCCTCAACCCTTAAACCTGAATCCCTAAATCCCTATACCCTTTTAATCCCTCAAGCATCAACCCTTAAACCCTAATCCCTTAACCCCTATACAGTATTAATCCCTCAACCCTCAACCCTTAAACCCTAATCCCTCAACCTTTATACCCTCTTAATCCCTCAACCCTCAACCCTCAACTCTTAAACCCTTATCCCTCAATGACTATACCTTGTTAAGCCTTCAACCCTCAACCCTTAAACCCTAATCCCTAAACCCCTATAGCCTCTTAATCCCTCAACCCTCAACCCTCAACCCTTAAACCCCAATCCCTCAACCCCTATACCCTCGTAATCCCTAAACCCTCAACCCTCAACCCATAAACCCTTATCCATCAACTTCTATACCCTCTTAATCCCTCAGCCCTTAAACACTAATCCCTCAACCCCTATACCCTCTTAAGCCCTCAAGCCTCATTACTTAAACCCTAATTCCTCAACCCTTATACCCTCTTAATCCATCAACCCTCAACCCTCAACCCTTAAAACCCTAATCCCTCAACCCTCAACCCTTCAACCCTCATCCCTCAACCCCTATACCCTCTTAATCCCTCAACCCTTAAACCCTATTCCCTCAACCCCTATACCCTATACCCTATAACCTATTAGTCCCTCAACCCTTAAATACTCTACCCTCTACCCTAATCCCCCAACTCTTAAACCCTTAAACCCACTTAGTAAACTTTCTACCATAATCCCTCAACCCTCTTGATCCTTCATCCCTCAACCCTTAAAACCTTAAACACTCAATACTAAACCCTCAACCCTTAAACCCTAATTTCTTAAATGATCTACCCTCTACCCTCTACCCTCTACCCAATACCTTCTACCCTAAACCCTAATTCATCAACCCTAATCCCTCAACCCTTACACCCTTAAATACAAGAAAAATTTCTACCCTAATCCCTAAACCCTCAACCCTTAATCCCTCAACCACTATAACCTCTACCTTATACATTGGACCCTCAACCCTAATCCCTCAACCCTATACCGTCAACCCCTATCACTTTCTCTCTATCTATACATCTCACCTCTCCCTCCCTCGCTCGCTCCCTACCTCCTACCCTCTATAATTTTCTCTATCTACCCTCTCCCTCTTTCTACATACCTCTCATTCAATCAATCCCTACCACCCTCTCTCACTCCCTCTATCCATCTCTCTCTATGTACCTCCCACTCTCTCCCACTCCCTCTCTCTCTTGTCTCTCCCTCCCACCCCCTCTCTCTCTCTCTCTCAGGTCTGTCCCTCTGACAACCTACCTAGCTAAATCTCTCTCTTTCTCTCTCCCCTCTCTCTATCTATCCCTCCCACCCTACCTAGATAAGTCCCTCTCACTCCACCCACCTCTTTCTCTACCTCTATTAGGTCACTCCCTCCCACACCCTCTCCCTCTCTTAGGTCTCTCATTCACACTCCCTCTCTCTCCCCTATCTCTCTCTCTCTCAATTCTCTCTCTCCCCTCTCTCTCTCTCCCTCCCTCTATCCCTCCCACCCTACCTAGATAAGTCCCTCTCACTCCAACCCATTCTCTCCCACTCCCTCTCTCTTAAACTCACTTCCACCCCCTCTCCCTCTCTCCAGACTCTCTCTCTCTCTCTAAACTCTCCCTCCCTCTAAAGACATACGTAAATAAATACATACATACATGTGTAGATACAATCTTACATACATATAGGCATACATACAATATACATGCATTGATACATACAAGTATACATACATATATACAAGCATAAATACATGCATACATATACACAAGTATGCATAGATGCGTACATACATGACATACAAGAACACATGTACATACAAACATACAAATATATCAACATACATTCAATAGACTGGAATTTGAAATAAAGGAGTACATAACGTGAGCACGTTATAATATGCTTGCATTATGTCTTAGTTGACATGTTTCCCGCATAAGCAAAAAACCATGTCAAAACTGAGATATAACAAAAGTGTTATAATGCACTCATGCTAAAACGCAAGTGCATTATAGCACGCTCATGTTATATCTTTCTTTGGGAATTCCCAACCCTTAGGATTGGTATTTACCTTGGAATACCAACCTAAAGTCTTGGAGGGAATTCCCAACAACTAGAGATGTGTTTTTACAAAATCTACCATATTTCACATAATTGAGTTTGTGCTCATTGCCAGGATTGCATGTGGTTCAATATCAAAATAATTGAACAAATTGGTAATGTTGGGTTCTCTCTTAGTTATCCAATTATGTAATTTTTTTCACTTTCTGACAATGTTAAGCCTTTCATCCATAATTTCTTTTGTTTGTATGTCCTTTTTTGCCAAAAAATAGTGTTTGGTTTTTTTTGTTATAAATTAACCGCTCATCGAATTTTAAAATAAATTACATTTTTAGAAACTAGACTCCATTCTACAAATTTTAAAAAAAAATTAGTTTCCAAAATTTATAGGGGTAGCACAACCAAAATTTTGTTTTTCACGAAGTGTCCACTTCAAAAACTAGTAAAAAATGAAATATTCATTAAAAAATTATTAGAAAAATTGTGTATCAACTACATACTATTAGCTAAATTCTGAATTTTGTGATTTTAAAAATACTTAAAAAAAGTTCACTGTACAAGGGTCATACAAGAGTTGCTATGTTATGTTTTTTTGACCAAAAAAAATACCAGTTTGTGTACTTCCCACTTTTGAACCCCTTAATCTCAACTATTTTAAAAATAAATTAGTAGTTTAGAAAGTAGACTCAGAGCACTTTGATCCTTGTTTTTGTTCCATCTCACAATTTTGAGTGTAACTATCCTCAATTTCACATCCAAGGTCACTATTTCCTGATTTCAGAAAAAAATTGTCCACTTATGTCCCCTTTTTGGGAACCATCTTGGTGCACTTACCCTTAAAATATCCAAAAGATGAAAAGGAAAAGAGGGTTTACCCCTAGAAACACATAAGGGATCTATGGATTCAGGGTAAGTATCTGTCTTTGCTGCAATAATATTAGAGCGATTGGAGCTGCCATCAATCCCCAAATACACATAGAACTGGAAGAATGACACAAAGAGAGAGAAAACAAAAAATGAATAAAACCTTTGGGTCAACATGGAAGAGGCATAGCGTGTCTCGACGCCTTGCGTCATCCCCAAAAAGAAAATAAAAGACAAAAATTAAATGAAAAGAAAAATATTTTGGATCAACATGGAAGATACATAGGGTGTCTTGATGCCTTGCATCATCCCCAAAAGGATAACACAAGACAAAAATGAAATTAAATGAAAAATATTTTGGGTCAACATTGAAGAGACATAGGGTCTCTCGATGCCTTGCATCATCATTCCCTAAATAAACATAGAACTAGAAGAATGACACAGAGAGACAGAGAGAAAAAAAAATTGAAGAAAACCTTTGGGTCGACATGGAAGAGGCATAGGGTGTCTCAACGCCTTGCATCATCCCCAAAAGGAAAACACAAGACAAAAATGAAATTAAAAGAAAAATCTTTTCAGTCAACATCAAAGAGACATAGGGTATCTCAATGCCTTGCATCATCCCCAAAAGGAAAATACAAGACAAAAATGAAATGAAAATATAAATATTTTGGGTCAACATGGAAGAGACATAGGGTGTCTTGACACCTTGCATCATCTCTAAAAGGAAAACACAAGAAAAAATGAAATGAAATGAAAAAGCTTTTGGTTCAACATTGAAGAGACATAGGGTGTCTCGATGCCTTGCGCCATCCCCAAAAGGAAAACACAAGAAAAAAATGAAATGAAAAGAAAAATAATTTGGGTCAACATGGAAGAGACATATGGTGTCTCGATGCCTTGCATCATCTCCAAAAGGAAAACACAAGATAAAAATGAAATGAAAAGAAAAAGATTTTGGGTCAACATGGAAGAGACATAGGGTATTTTGACACCTTGCATCATCCCGAAAAGGAAACCACGAGATAAAAATGAGAGAAAAGATAAATGAAAAGGAAAAGAGCTTACAATATATAGAAGAATGAAGGTAGAAATAGAGGAATGCACAAAGAGAGAGAAAAATCAAATAAAATATCACATGGGATCATGATATGCACATGCAAGTGAAAGCGAAAATAAAATGAAAAAGGCTAGTAAGGCACATGCAGATCAAGCATCGAGTAGGTCATGTGCATCCCAATCTTGTTCAATATATACATGTGTCACAAAAAATGTATCCTTGACATTTTTCACTAATTTGGGCCTTTCTTATGAATTTTGGCCTGATTTTGCCTAGATTTAATGTTGTAATATGGCCAACACATTCACATTAAGCCTTGAATGCTTGTAAATCAACAAAAACCTAATGATGTCTTACAAAGGTGTTGTGAAGTGTTGTAACACATTTTCCCACTTTTCTAGGACCATACTTTTATAATTCACCTAAAAAAACCTCTTACCAAGCCTTATTTCAAAGTGTTGTAAGGTGTTGTAACAAACTCTCACACTTTCCTAGGCTTGTCATCAATAAATTGACCCTTTCTTATGTTAAAATGACCCCTTAATGCACTTATAGGCCCTAGTTAAGTGTGTTTTGGAAGACAATCTTGTTAAGCAACATTAATCACACTTTAATTTCTGAAAAGTAGCAAATTTTCCCTAGTGGGACCAAGTCACCACCTTGGGCAACTTAGTCCAATCAGGCTTAAAAATCATAATTATGTCAATAATCTAGCTAGATATTGTCTTATAAACCCTAAGGTCGGCCTGTGATGAGGTATTTTCAAGAAATTACATAATATCATGTATAAATAAAGGGTCTTCCCATCATTTTCATCCTCCTCATTCTCTCATAATCAAGCAATCTATCTTCCTCAACAATTCAAGCATTCAAGCCCTCTAAGCACTTCAAGCATCAATCCATTGGAGCTTATTACTTGCATATCTTCAGACTTCTCCATCAAGGGTTTTGTGAGTTGTTGCACTTGCATGTTGCTCAATCATCTTTCCCTTTACATTTCATTTCATTATCTAGGGTTTGATTATCAACATGGGGTTTGACTAAGGTAAACCCCTATTTTGTAACCCTAACCCTTTTTCCCCTCTTTGCATGTGCGTTTTACAATTTTTCTATGCAGATTTGTTAAAGAGTAAGGTGCTAAAAGGTGTCAACTTTCCATCAACATCACTCAAAGTCAACAAACCCTAAAAGGAGCTTGAAGACAACCTATAGGTCAACATCTAAAGATTCAAATCTGGATCTCTATTAGGAATAGAAGTACAAGTTGGTAGCTACAAATTCTAGTCTCAAGATTCCCAAAAGATACAAGTGAACTAAGTCACCATCATTGGTGAATTAGACCCACTGCCAGGCCTAAAAAGTGATCTCTATAGATTTGGACACCCATTTCCTTGAAACCTGTTCTGACAAAGTCGCCCCAAAGGAAAACTAAGTCGCTCATCTTGGCATAAGTATCCTAATGGCCTTCAACAACAAATTCTAGAAGATTCTAGAGCTCCTCTTTATCACACTTTAGTTTCCAAATGCACCCATTTTTTTGCATTAAGTTTTGTTACAATTTGCTTGCATTTTAGGTCATTTTACATAGTGTTTTCAATAATTTTTCATTTCATTAGTTTGCATTCAATAGTTAGTTTCATTTCAATAGTTTATTACATTTAGACACATTCCAAAACACACACATTCCACACATTTAACACATAATCTTGAATGAACCTCTTAGATTTTGGGTGTGAAAAAACTCTCTCCTTTTAGGTGAAAACCCTAGAAGTGTTAGAGAACCCCCCCTTTCCCCTAAAATTTGTGGTTCATTTTGGTGAACCTGCCTTTAGAACACTTTTTAACTTCTGATTTCAAGTGCAAGGCATCCTAGGAAAAGATTGCACCAACATTGCATTAGGGTTTTGCATTGTTTTGCATTCTAGGGTTTTTTAAATTGCATTAGTCAAAAGCTCATATAGCTTTCATTTTTTCACTTCATTTCATTCAAAAAGTCCAAAATGTTTGCATTTTCATTCTGTATATGCCTTCAAAAATCCTAAAAACTATTCAAAAATTCTAAAAAATTTCTAAAAAATCATTATTGGGACTAATTTACCACACTGGGTGACTTACTCCACCTACACATTTTGCACTGCAATTTCTGTCATTTTTGGAACATTGTTTGTACTTTTCTCTTTTTTTTCTTGCATTTTTGTTTCTATTTCTATATTTTTTACTTTATTTTATTTATTTCATTTAGCCCTGCTTTCATTATGGCTGTCTTTCAAAAAAATTTAGATGTCTTCCAAATCCTTAGTTGACATGTCAAGTTGTGCCTTTGGAACTATTCCTAATGACCTTGAACTCATTCTCAATCAACTCCTAATGCATGTACTCCTCGTGATGTTGACATCATTGGAGACAATGATGCTAGCATGAATAGGTTCCTCAATGATTTCCTTGACAACCTTGAAGAAAATGCATCCTTTTACCCATCCATGAAACAACATGAGATTCCTCCCATATCACCTCTTGAGACATTTGGTTACCTACATCCTAAAATATGTACTTGTAATGAACCTAATTTCCCTACACAAGGTGGACCTAGTTCTTCTAAACATGCCACCACACCACCATTTTATGATAACCAAGTGAAAAATAATCCAATCAACCTTAAACAAACCTATGGAAAAGGTTTTACCATTTTGAGAAAACAAGGAGGTAACACAACAACTAAACATGAAATACATCAATTTTATTAATAATTATCACCTAATGAAAGGACCAATGGAATAGGCTATCAAGATCCCCCTCATCACTGCATGTCTCCTCGAGAATATCTAAGGATTCATAATGATGGTACAGTGATATTTGACTCCCCTCCTGATCTGAATGTCCTTCCTAAAAAACACACACCATCCCATATTGATCACAAGAAAAACAATAAAATCATCTTAGGACATCCTTCCCTAATCTCCTCTCATGAAGTTCGCGAATCTAGTAGACGCAAGAGGCCTTAAAAGTTACAGACACTTAAATTTCCTCTTCATCCACCACCTAAATGTGAAAGGAACTTACAAATACTTCTAAATCAATAACTCATCAAATTCCCACCTAGTACTAGGTTGGTTATATACCCTAAAGATGCTAATGTTCCACATTATGCATATCATTGTGTTCTTGGACATAGAAGTGATAACTATAATCAATTGATAGAAATACTGAGCAATTATCAATTCAATGGCGATAATTGCTATTCCCTTAACCCATAAACTACTATCACCTACCTTATCATGTACTAGTTGTAAAACTTTTTCTTCTCACTATTACATGATCCTTCCCATCACCCAACTCGTCTCATTCTTGCCTTGCACCTAGTGGGTGCAAGAACTTGATAGCCTTGTCCTAGTAGTGCATTTTTCCTTGTCCCTTGGCTGTGTTACTCACCTCTCGCTTATACCAAAAAATATTGGGAGGCAGATGACTTGTTAGACGGTTGACGAGAATTCACCTTAATAGTCTTTTACATTTTCTTTTTCTTTTGTGTGTTTGCTTGTGTGTAACGTTTTTCCACATATTGTTTTGTTTGATGTTCTCTCTCTTTGTGAAATTCTTCTATTTGTACCTTCATTCTTCTATATTTTGTGCCTTTTCCTTTTCTTTTTTCTTTTTCCTTCCTTTTAGGGATGATGCAAGGCATTGAGACTGCAATGTCTCCTTCATGTTGACCCAAAACGCCCCTTTCCTTTTCTTTTTTTCTTGTGTTTCCCTTTTGGAGATGATGCAAGGCATTGAGATCGCAATGTCTCCTTCATGTTGACCCAAAAGGCCCCTTTCCTTTTCTTTTTTTTTAAATTTTTTCTCCTTTTCGGGATGATGCAAGGCATTGAGACTGAAATGTCCCTTTCATATTGACCCAAAAGGATTTTTTCCTTTGTTTTTCATTTTGGGGATGATGTAAAGCATCGAGACACCCTATGTCTCTTCCATGTTGACCCAAAATGGATCTTCCTTTCTCTTTGTTTTCACTCTCTTTGTGTCATTCTTCTAGTTCTATTTCTTTGGGGGATGATGAAAGTTTCGAGCTCTCTAAAAAAACATTGCAGCAACGAGCATACTAACCCCAAATCCATATATCCCTTATGTGTTTGGTGTTCTCTTTTTGGGGGCAACCCTTTCCCATTCCCTTTACTTTCTTATTTTCCTTTGTATGATGTAGCCTTACTTGGAAACATATGACTTGGCATAGGGGCTTTCCACATTGGATCTTATGTATTTTTCTTTCTTTTTGCATTTATCATTTGCAACTTTAAATTAATTTCTTGCAGTACAATGTTTAGCAATTCCTTTAAAGTGGGGGCATACATTGACATTAATTTTTTTTCATTTTTTTATTTTCCTTGGTTCTTAGTGCAACCTTTATTACTTCATATGATGCGTTTTTCACTTTGTGGATGACATTGGGTGTAATGTCCTTCATAAGTGTGATCTATCTTAGCATATTGCATTCCTCTTAGTGGCTTGATGCGACACATTGCATCCCCTAAGTTGTGAATTTTCTATTCTTTGATTGGTCCTCCCTTGGAGACATTAGACATAATGTTCCCTAAGTTAAAAACCTTGCATGAAGTAATCAAGACTCCTTTGAATTTTTTTTTGTATTTTACATTTTATGTTTCTCATTTTGCATATATGGCCACCCTGCATAACACAACCTGCATCCATGTGGTCCCATCTTGCACTTGTTCATGAGCTCCAAGCATATGAAGATTTGCTTGTATCGTGAAGCTCAGAACTTGTCTTTTGTGGTGCCTTATCAAAGTTATCAAGAGGTATAACTTTGGTATGGTTAAGCGGGAAGCCCAACCAATAACACAAATTTTCCCATAGCCACTTATGTGTGTGAGAGTGCATACCAACCATGAGTGTATGTTTCTCACCTTTTTGGCCTTCTCACCTGGCAGACAGCCATGACTTCCATCACCTTAGAGTGATTATACAACTTTCAAGACAAGCAACCTAGATATGATCCACAACTAGTTGGAAAAATGTTCGAAGCTTGATCTGACTTTCCCTTTCTTTTCATTCTTTAACATCACTTTCTTGTGTGACCTTTTGTGCTAATTTTTGTTTGCCATGGGATCTTGATTATTATTGTCTCATCTTGCTAAAATGAGTGCATTTGGTTCCTTCTTGATGTGCATGTTTTGTCTACTTTAGTGTGAGTTTGAAGCAAGTCCATCCTCTCACTAAAGTGGGGGCTAAATGTATCACAAAACAAAGTATCCTTGAAAATTTTCACTCATTTGGGCCTTTCCTATGCATTTTGGCTTGATTTTGCCTAGATTTAATATTGTAATGTGGCCGACACATTCACATTAAGCCTTAAATGCTTGTAAATCAACAAAAACCTAATGATGTCTTACAAAGGTGTTGTGAAGTGTTGTAACACATTTTCCCACTTTTCTAGGACCTTACTATTATAATTCACCTAAATAACCTCTTATCAAGCCTTATTTCAAAGTGTTATAAGGTGTTGTAACAAACTCTCACACTTTCCTAGGCTTGTCATCAATAAATTGACCCTTTCTTATGTTAAAATGACCCCTTAATACATTTATAGGCCCCACTTAAGTGTGTTTCGAAAGAAAGTCCCATTAAGAAACATTAATCACACTTTAATTACCAACAAATATAAAATTTTCCCTGGTGGGACCAAGTCACCACCTTGGGTGACTTAGTCTAATCAGGCTTAAAAATAAAATTTATGTCAATATTCTGGTGGGATATTGTCTTCTAAACCCTAAGGTCAACCTGTGATGAGGTATTTCTGGGAAATTAGGGCATATCATGTATAAATAAATGGTTTTTCCCTCATTTTCATCCTCCTCATTCTCTCATGATCAAGAAATCTATCTTCCTCAACAATTCAAGCATTCAAGAACTCTAAGCACTTCAAGCATCAATCCATTGGAGCTTATTACTTGCATATCTTTAGACTTGTCCATCAAGGGTTTGGTGAGTTGTTGCACTTGCATGTTGTTTAATAATCTTTCCCTTTATATTTTTTTTCATTATCTAGGGTTTGACTAAGGCAAACCCCTATTCTGTAATCCTAACCCTTTTCTGCCTCTTTGCATGTGTTTTTTGCGGGTTTTATATGTAGATTTGTTAAAGAGTAAGGTGTTAAAAGGTGTCAAATTTCCATCAGCATCACTCAAATTCAACTAACCCTAAAAGGAGCTCGAAGATAGCCTATAGGTCAACATCTAAAGATTCAGATCTAGATCTGTACTAGGAAAAAAAGTATAAGTTAATAGCTACAAATTCCATTCTCAAGATTCCCAAAAGCTACAGATGGACTAAGTCACCATCATTGGTGAATTAGTCCCACTATTAGGCCTGAAAAGTGATCTCTACAGATCTAGACACCCATTTCCGCGAAACCTATTCCGACAAAGTCTCCTCGAAGCAAGACTAAGTTGCCTATCTTGGCATAAGTCTCCCAATGGCCTTCAATAATAGATTCTAGAAGATTCTAGATCCCCTCTTCATCACACTTCAATTTCCAGTTGCACCCCTACTATTGCATTAAGTTTTGTTACAATTTGCTTACATTTTAGGTCATTTTACATAGTGTTTTCAATACTTTTGCGTTTCATTGGTTTTCGTTCAATAGTTAGTTTCATGTCATTAGTTTATTTCATTTAGACACATTACAAAACACTCACATTCCACACATTTAACACATAATATTGAATGAACCTCTCAGATTTTGGGTGTGAAAGAACTCTCTCCTTTTAGGTGAAAACCCTAGAAGTGTTAGAAAACCCCCCCTTTCACCTAAAATTTGTGGTTCAATACAAAATGAAAATCACTAATGAGAGGGATCACATCAAGTGTTGCACTAGGAGAATCACCAGGTTCAAAACATGGTTAGTCGCTCAATTTATGAGGAGGGTCATCATGGTTGTTATCGTTTAAGCTCATGGATGGGGAAAATAACAAATTCAACTCATTATGCACTTCCTCATTGATTTTAACTATCTCCTCATCATTATCCAAGTTGAACACAACATGAAGACGAATGATAATATCCATAGAAGGTTTTGATCTTGGTTGTGTAGAATTTGCAGGCTCTAGTAAGAGAGGAGGCTCATCATTTATTGCTTCTGTCAAGTTCAAATTTTGATTTTCAATGTTATTCTTGTCACTTATCTTTTGAGCAATAGCACGACACCTATGCCTATGATCTCTAGCATTGTGGTTCCTTTTACTATGATTTTCAAAAAAAATTTGTGTAGGAGCGGGTTTATCAACCATAGGTTCCTTTTATTCTTGTGAGGGAAGAATAGAAGAAACCATGGAAGGTTGTTCAACCAATTTATCTTTGGCTTTATAAATTTGCTGAGGAGGTAGATTAGGAATTGTTTTATTTTCTTTAGGTATCTTGTAGGAACGATGTAAGGTTTTATTCATGGATGGGTCTTTTTTTGTTGGAAGGGCTTTAGGCTCAACATTGTTTTTTTTAGGTGGCAGAGGTTCAAGCATGGGAGGAGGTTCGATCATGTGTGGAGGAAAGTTTTCAAGGGATAGATTGGTTATGTATTTTTCTTTGAACTTTTAGTAGGATAGGAAAAGGAAGTCTTCACGCAGTCTTATAGGTTCCATGGGCTTAGGCCAAAAATAATCTAAGGAGAAATTTCCTCGAGAAGATGGGGGTCTAAAGCCACTATAGTTTACGGTGAATATTTCATTGTCGACTGGAAAATTTAAGAACTTATGGACAATGAATGGGACCACATTCATGGAGAAAAGCCATTTTTAGCCTAAATTCACATAAAATTGGTCTGAATTAGATATAATAGATAATGATACATTTGATTTCTTCGGGCCTACTTGTAATGGGAGTGTGATTGAGCCCATCATAGCACGAGCAAAAGCATCATGCATTTTAATCAATTCTTCTGATTTATCATAGCTATCTTGAGTGAGTTCATGCACATATAAGAGTTATTATGTGATCACATTCTCTCCATAGATGGTATCAATTAAAATCCTAGGATTCCAATCTTGTTATTGATTATGCCATCTATGTAAAGAGGACCATCAGTGGATTTTTAATTGTTTCTTCTGAAGAGAAAGTAATGTCAATGGTTTGTTGTTTACGAGGCTCGATGTCAATCACCCAGGTATCATTGTATAAATAATAATTTGTTCATTAGTAGCCTTAGGACTCTATTCATCATCATCCATAGTACTTTGTTCATGATTTATTGTATTTTCATCATCAGTGTCAACATTCATCACATCGAGCTTAGTTTCACTAGCCTCAACAAATGAAATATTATGGTTGGGCATGGGGTTGGTAAATATTTACAAGTCTTGGTTAGGAGGAGCCAAAAACTTATTACCTTTTTCATTCACACCTCCAATTAGGATATGATTGGAATCAATGAGGTCTTGCACACGATGTTTAAGATGCTTGCAATTCTCTGTATCATGTCCTTTTTGTTGGTGATAAGCACAATAGACATTGTGTCTCAATCTTGGAGATAAAGGCTTGCTAGGGTCAAGGATCGGACGAGAGGTAAGGTAAGCATATTTTTATTTAAGATTTGATTCATGATGTTGTGAAGTGTGTCGGGTAAAAGAGTAAATTACCTCTACAGATCCCCAAATATATAAGGATTACTCTTCTTTATAGCAACTACTTGGTTATCATCTAGTTGGGTGGGTTGAGAGGTGGAATTTAGTTGAAGGAAACTTTTAGTTTGTCTTTTGAAAGGTTGATAAGTGTTTTGGTTTGAAGTTTCAGACTTTTCAAGATGGGTAGGGGTACCTTTTGGCTCACTAGCACCTACAAAATTTTGATAGTCTTGAAGGGTAGTGCATAGGTGCATGAACGAAGGAAATTTCATCATGGTGAGCTTGTCTCATATTTTTCTTGGTAAATTTTCTATGAACATATTTTGTCGGTGAAAATCAGGAATCTTCACACTGATTTGGGAATAAAGCGACTGGTAGCATGAAATAAATTCAGTGACTTTTTCATCCTCTTTGTGATTGCACATCTCATTAAATCAGCCAATGTCATTTTAGGAACCATGTACACTTGGAAATGGTTAAGAAACGCCTCAACAAGTTCAGAATGAATGAAATGAATTATTCGGTAATGTAGAAAACCAATCCAAGGCAATGTCTTTCAAGGATTGAGGAAAAAGTTTAGCCAAAATTTTATCCTCAAGGATGAAGTCGCCACACAAAGCAGTGAAGGAATTAACATGATTATCAATATATCCCTTTCATCCATATTTCTCAAATCTAGGGATCTCTATACCTTGTGGCACCAGAGTTCTCAACATCTCCTGGGATAATTGATTGCTTTTTACATAGTATGAAGGTGGACCATTTTGATTTTGGTTTATGGTAGAGACTTGAGATTGAAGGGATGAAAATCTTTGTAAGAGGTGGTTAATGATAGGATCATTGCTTGTGGTTTGGGATGGAGGTGAATATGGTGGTGGTGTGTATATGTTGGAAGGACAGATGACTAGATTGCTTGTGGGAGGAGGTATGAGATTAGATGCCACATAGGTATAAGGAGCACTAGTGGAAATATATGAGGTAGGAAGGATATTACTAGTAGATTGCATCATTGTGGTCACTTGAGGAATTGTATAGGTGGGGAATGGATGCTATGGTTGAAGAGGGAGGAGTTTTATTTCATCCTTGCATATGTTTGAAGTTTGAGCACCATTGGTGGTGGGAGAAAGGGTTTTTCCAATGATGTGAGATATGTTACACAAAACTTCTAGTCCTTCATCACTTTCCATCATGGAGTGAAGATTATCTATAGTAGGTATAAGAGTGTTGGAAATGTTTTCAGTACTCACACTATCTTATAAATGAGCTAAGTCTTCATGCATTTTCATTATGTTTTCTTGAGGAATATGATCAACCATTGTTTGAACACTTGGCCTAACACTTTTAGGTAAGGTAGGCATAGAAAAAGAGGTGTCAAAGGTGTGATCCATAGCTAGTGAACTAGTTCCAACACCATAAGTAAGAGAGCTTGATAACCTAAGATCCACAACGAGTGTCTTATCATGGGATGTCATGAGTCTCGCACTTCGTCTTACCAAAATATTAGCAGTAGGACACCAAGTACTACAAATCATACAAGGGATAAACCACATAAAGTGCAATTAAAACAATACCCTATGCTTGCAATTACACTTGAAATGAAAGAAATTGGAATAACATCAATTCTAGAAACTGAAATAGAAAACTGAAGGCAACCCAAAGAAACATAGAAAAGAAATTGCAGACCCTAAAAACTGGAGAGTCAAACTCAACAGGGACTAAGATGCCACTAAGGGTGTCTTGGTCCTTGTGGTGAGATTCTGAAGTTCCAGGGAGTGAAATAGACAATAAACATCAGAGAGAGGAGTTTGGAGCAAAAAACCTAAGAGGGACTAAGATGCCAGGAAGGGTATTTTAGTCCTAGCAAAGTTTTTTCTCAAAAAAACAACAAATTCTAGATTTCCTACAATTTTTACAAATTGCCTAACCAGGAAAATATGCAAATGAGTGCAAGACAAAGTAACTAGGAAGAAGAAATTGAATACAATATTGAATGCAATTATGTTTCAATTTTCATTGCAATAACAATGCTTCTAAATGCAATTAAGAGGATGAGTAATGCACTTTTAAGTTTTTCAATGAAAGATGCAAGAAAGAAAATTTGTAACCTACATGCACTTTTACTAATGCAAAAATAGAAAACCCTAGATGTAATTTCACTAATGCAAGATGCAAGAAACCCTAGATTCACTTTCACTAATGCAAGATGCAATGAATGCAATCTAGATCTAGGAATTTTTTAGACTCAAAATTAGAAAAATAATGTTCAAAGAAGTCGGGTTCACCAAAATGAACCAACAATAAAATAGGGAGGGTGACTACCTATTCTATCTAGGTCATTCGATTGTGACCTAGGAGCCCTAATTGTATTGACAAAAAATCTCACAAGGTGTGTCAATTCACAATGAGGAGGACCTAGGAGGGGGTTCTTTCAGTTTAAAGGGGTTCACCACCAAGCAAATTCTTGGAAAATACAAATGAACATTCAACCTACAAAACCTAGTTATGCAAGTTAAATGAGATGTGCAAATAATGAAATTATGCAATAGGGAGATATGATATGTGTACTTGGGAAGTCTGGAGATACTATGAGAATTTTGTAAATCTAAAGAAGCTGCCAAAATGTGCTATGGAGGACTAAGACGCCCAAGGTGGCGTATTAGTCTCGTTGCTATTTTTTGGGGAAAATACAAAATCTTCAAATGTCGGAATCATATATGAAAGAATCTATGAAAAAAATGCATGGGAGGACTAAGATACCCAAGGTTGTAGATTAGTCCCGTTCTGAATTTTTGAAAACTCTAAATGTGATCCTAAGCTCCAAGGTCTGCAATTGATTTTTCTCGGATCTCGGGTTGTGAAACTTTTGGATCTGACATATAGGTGATTTTTTGTGAATATGACAACTTTGTAATGAAACTTTGCAACTTTTACAACTTTTCACTTCAAATGATCTTCAAGACTTCAACCTAAACCTACAAACACAAATATGCAAGATGGTAAAAACTTGTTGATTGTTAGTGAATGGGGGTTTTCCTTGGTCAAACCCCTTGTTGGTAATTAAACCTTGAAATGAAATAAAGTAATGAAGGGAAATGGTGAATGAATAACATGCAATGCTACAACTCACCAAACCCTTGTAAATTCTGCAAACTTGTGTGAAATGGCTACAATGGATATGGATCTTGAACCAAAGATATGGACTTGAATTGCTAGCTTGAATCAAAACCCTACATCACAAATGTTAGCACAACAACACACATGATGCAAGAAGATGTTTGAATCTTGATGATGGCTCCAAATGCTTGATAAAATTGCTCTTGAATTCTCTTGTGAACTCAATTTGATATTATGAATGATCCCACAAAAGATTTGGATTGAAATGAATGAATGGACCTTGTATTTATAATAACTTATGCTTAATATCCCAAAATTATATCACACCAAGCCAACATATGAATTCATTAAATAGAGGCTAAATCTCGTCAGAATTTGAATTTAAATCTTGAAAATGACTCAAGGAGGACTAAGATGCCCTAGGTAGTATCTTAGTCCCAAGTCATGAAAATTAGGGCATAGACACCAAAAAGGGGTCCAATCAAGATGCCTCAAAATCAAGGTCCCGAGACCTCGAGGGGACAAAGATGCCCTAGGTGGCATTTTAGTCCTGACCCGAAATCAAGGACACACAGATGAGAATCATTAGATGATCATTTATGCATTGGAGAATGTCGGGATTAGCCAAAAAAAGATGCAATTCATAAGGCTTGTGGACACAAAATTCGACCAATTAAGCCATAAATGATGATAAATAAAGCAAGATAGTCCCAAACAAGTGTGAAAATGCAAGGATATGCATTTTACTACACTACAAATATGAATCATGATAAGAAGGTGGAACAATTTTCTCATCTAAACCATGTCAATTCTCAAAAGGATCACATATAACATGTAATGCATTAGCTTTCTACTTTCACGCCAAAAATAATTAGTTTAGGGAGTTATATGCAACTTTGGTTTAACTAAGGTTGGAGCTTGATTATCCCTTTTTATTCTCAAGTTGAATTTGTATAAAAGAAATAAAAAACACATTACATAAGTTTGCATAATTAATAAATCATGTTGTGTGATTTGTTATTATTATTATCTTATAATTATAACTTGCTATTGTATGGTAACTTTAATTTTTTTTATAAAGAGAGCTATAATTATTAATTATAACTTTGGTTTTTACCTAATTTTCAATGAGATTTAGTTTTGTTTCTAAATTTAAGTGGAGGTACTAGAGTACTAAGTGTGGTTAGCATCTAATGGAGTAATTGCGACCTTCGAAATGAATTAGAATCCATATCATAATTTAATTTACCTCTAAATTTCAATTAAATTACAGATTTAAATTTTCAAATATATTTTAAAATTGACACTATCCAACCTGCCCTTTGCCCATTTAACAATAATTATTATTTAATATTCAAAATTCAACATAATTTTAAGTTTCAGTCAATCAATAATTACAGTAAATTGAGCATTAGTATGTTGGATAGTAGTTCACATTCAAGAGGTAAGGAAGGCAAAATGACAAAAATAAACTGAAAAACATACTGTTTAACATGCACGCTATAAGCGGTTCGAGATATTTTGGATGGGATGCGGTAGCGCACCCAAATGATAAGCAAAACTAAAAAAATGAGAGTTTCCATGCAGAAGCCGCTTCCTTCTAATATTGGCGCAAATGGCAATCTGGAAACTACCTGAGAAAGTAAACTCAACCAACACAAAACACAAATGTATGGAGGAAAAACCTTTGACACGTTCATACGTAGGCAGTCGAGAAAGAGTTAAAAGCGATTTAACATATTTTGAATATTTAATGACACTAGGTGTCAGTTCAGATACACTTAAACGCCATCAGCAAAACCAGTGGAAGACATAAAGTTAAAACTATATATCATAATCGCCAGAAGTCTGTATTCGTTCATTTTGTAAGGGAGGCGATTTGGATTTTCTGAGATTTTATTCTTTTAACGCATGTAGTGGGGAGGTAAAAGCAAATGCTGAATTTACTTTGGATGTGATGTGGTAGCGCACTGAAATGAAACAAACAAAAAGGTTACAGTTTCCTTTCATCATTCATACAAATGGCAATCGTACCACCAAAGAGAGTAAATGCAATCGTAGAAACTAAAACTCAACAGATCCATGTCTGGAGCCAATTTGACACTTGAATTTGTAGGCAGTACCGTCATAAGCGGTTTGACATATTTTTGAAATTTTAATGAGACCTGTATCGATTCCGAGAACATTGCAAGCATATCAGAGTCACAAGGGAAGACAGACCATTAAACTTGGGCAGGTGGTACTCCAAAGTTTTACTTTTAGAATCACAAGCTATTTAAACCATTCTAAAAGATTCTAACAGTTAAAAAGGGTGTTTTTTGAATTTAGTTGTGTGTTATGTTTTGTTGTCAATGTTTCGGATCACATTCTTTAATCTATTATTAGAAAAAAAAATTGTACTATTAAAAATTGTGATAAAAAAATAACACAGTTAAATCCAAAAACAACATTCTCTTATCATTATAAACTGTAGACATCTAATCTCTCATTGAACAGCTGTACAAATTGTCAGGACAAAAGAAATATGTTGTACAACGGACAAAATAAAAAATCTATGCTGTGCAACGGTTGTCTTTCAATTTGATGAGGCCGCGCAGGCTATCAGGGAATTACAACACAAAACAATAGATTGAAACCCGTATTTGTCTCACCGACCAAGGCAACAGCATTACAAAAACATATGTTTCCTCCCTAGGATTGGCCGTAATAAATGGATGTTTTATGATGAGAGACGTAACTTCTTTGAGCTGTGAAAGATGTTGTCCTGTCTCTGTCATAGATGTTGATTGCTACGGTCGTAAGTTACTTAGACAATTTGTACGCCCCACAAGACTGTAAACATCTCTCTGCCATGCCCACCGTTGACTGATGCATTTGTAGGCAGCATTCTGCTCTACATACATTGTATGAATGTGTTCAATGGTAGGTGAGAGGATCCATCATCTCTGCATTCCAAATTTGTATCTTTTAATTCATTGGTGCATTCTAAAGTCATTGCATTAAATTTTTGACTCATCTTTTATCTCTGTCCAATGTAAATGGAAATGGATTTTTTATAGTCTACTATACGAGTGATCTGTTTTTGGATCTATAGTTGACTTATATAGATGGCTTATAGATCTTAGATTTGGAAATATTCCATCTTACAATTTCTATTAAATATCATTTATTTATTTCTAAAACTTGGACATCCAAATTTTAAGAATTTTTTCAAAACAAGTGTTTTATAGGGAAATTTATTGTTGGAAGGTAGAAACAAAAAGAGAAGAAAAAAATAAAAAATATAACCAGACAACAATATCAACAAAAAAGAATACACAGAGCAACAACTCTAGAAACATGCATACATCCAACATCTGCGAAAAGAGAGCATTAATACATAGTAGCTCTAGAGAGTATTCACACCTATTAGCTCTAGCAAGAGCATATACAACAAAAACTCCAAGAGACCAGATATAATAGTAGCTACAAAACTATACTTAAACATTTTTTATATTTTGTTTGTCAACATTTAACATAAGATTTTTTATATAAATAGAAATCATATTCTCTAATTTTTGAAGGCAATCCCCTTGGTCTTTATTGTATTTTTCCATCAAACTATTATTAGAATAGTCTAGTCTTTGTTGTTGTCTATTTTATTTTCCCTACGAAATAGTATCAAAACTCTAGCTTTTAATTCACATTGGCCACTAGAGTTTTGGGTATTAGATTGTTTATAATACGAGTTTCTAACATGACTAGAAAAATGGTTAAAAGTTGACAATAGGCACCCATTTTTTATGATAAAGATTGTGAAGTATGATAAAAGATTTAAAATTATTTTTGTGGCTAATAATTTGTAAGAACTAGTTGTGAGTGGATATACAAATGTGTCAAACCCAACTACACATGTAGCCCTCACAAATGCCAAATAGACCTACTTGAAAAATACCAAGAGGAAGAATACAAAAGTTCTAAGCATAATTGAAGCAGTAATGGTAGAGGTCATTTTTTCCAACACAAAAGTAGCTAAGTATTCATGTAGGCTTGGAAGATCCTTCAAAATTACTACAAAGGGATTGATAAGGTAAAGTTAGTTAGATTGTAGTTGCTTACAAGAAAATTGGAAAATTTTCAAATGAAGGATAATGAGTCCATTTTATACTTCTATTAAATGCTTTCCACCTTACAATTGTTTAGAAGATCCTTGGGAGTTTTCCTATAAGATTTGACCCAATAGTCAATTCAATAGAAGATGTTGAAGGACTCTTAAAGATGGCAATAGATGAGTTGATGATTTCACTTCAAACCCACAAGAAATGCCTAAATAGGGTTAGCCCTTGTTCCCCAAAGCTCAAACCAACATAAGAGGTGTAGGGAGAGGAACAAATGGTAGAGGTAGAAGTAAAAGTAGAAGAGATAGAGGAATGGACAATTCAAGAAGAGGAAACTCAAACAACCAAGAAGAAGCAAGAATCTCATAGTCTCATTCTAAAGACAAAGAGAAGATAAACAACTCGAATCAAAGTTGTTGGTGTAATTAAATGTTTTGTACCTTGTCCTGGGTCATAATTACACCTTAGTTAAGTTTACTTAGGGACCACATAGGAGTTGTTGAAGAATTTCCACCTTTGGTGGACTTATCATGTTATCACTCTATCACCTCCACCTTTCATGGACATATCATGTGATTAGGTTTCCACTTTTTGTGGTAGATCCACTATTTGTGGTGGTTATCACATTATCACCTTTCCACTTTAGGTGGAGTGATAGCTTTTCATTGTTGTCTCATATCATTAGATTATGACACTTGTCATAATCTTATGCACTCCTATGTTCTCACCTTAGCTATATAACCAAGGGGTCTCTCATTGTAAAAGCAATTCCATTATCATTGACATTGAATGCAGTTTATTCTTGTCATATTATTTCATCTCCTCCATCTACTGTTGCAGTTGATGATGCTTGTGATTCCATAGTTTGGGTTCCTTGTGATTCAATGCAGTAGGATATATATTGTCTTCCAGATATGGCTACTTTGGATGGCTTCTTGACAGGTATTTCAGACTTGTTTGTGGAGTCTCATCTTGCAGATTTGGAGGACATCATTGATGACATCCATCTTCTCTTTGATGAAGATGCTCCTTCTTCAGTTGTTGTGAGGGAACACTTTGACCCTCTTGTTCATTCTCTACATGATCATTCTTTGCAGTTTGACATGAGTGTGGATACTTTTGGACAACATTTGGAGGAAGCTTCTTTTTCTTTAGAGGGGATATCATTCTCTTTGGATCATATTCTACATTCTTCTCTACTAGATGTTGGATTGTACTCTTCAGCAGTGTGGCCTAGAATGCCTATTTGGAGTGTGTCATCTTTCGACATCGACATGGAGACACTTGAGCATCATTCAGAGACACCATACATCTTGCATACATTATTAGTTTTGTTTCTTCCTAAGGGGAGGAACGTTGTTCGGCGAGATTGTATCATCTTCAGCATTGAATGTCGAGCTTCTACCATCATTGCAGGAGACTCAACATTGAGGGGGGGCTGCCTTGTCTCTTTTCTACTTCTCTCTTATGGGGGGTCTTTTTCCTCACATGGGGTTTTTACCTTCTCATGCATCATTGAGAGCATTTCATCTATTGTATTTCATCTCTCTTTTGGGGAGGAGTTTTGTCCCATTGAGTTTTCTCTTTTTCTCCGTTTATGAGAGATTGCATTTCATTTGTATATGGGTACCTAACATGGCTTAGTTGTCAAGACCCATCTTGCATTGTGTACATTCTCCTTAAGTTGCACTTAAGGGGGGGTGTTGGTGTAATTAAATGTTTTGTACCTTATCCTAGGTCATAATTACACCTTAGTTAAGTTTACTTAGGGACCACATAGGAGTTGTTGGAGAATTTCCACCTTTGGTGGACTTATCATGTTATCACTCTATCACCTCCACCTTTCATGGACATATCATGTGATTAGGTTTCCACCTTTTGTGGTAGATCCACTATTTGTAGTGGTTATCACATTATCACCTTTCCACTTTAGGTGGAGTGATAGCTTTTCATTATTGTCCCATGTCATAAGATTATTGTCCCATGTCATAAGATTATGACACTTGTCATAATCTTATACACTCCTATGTTCTCACCTTGACTATATAACCAAGGGGTCTCTCATTGTAAAAGCAATTTCATTATCATTGACATTGAATACAGTTTATTCTTGTCATATTATTTTTTCTATTCTTTGTGCTTTCCATTTGGTCCATAGATCTTGGTATCCATAGTCAATTCTAACATGGTATCAGAGCATGTTTAATTCTAACAAAAGTTATAATAAAAGTAATTTCAATGTTATTGTTTCCGCAAGTATGATAATTTTGCAAGTAAATATGGAAAAAGGTAATGTTACCAGTCAAAATGAAGTGCAAATGTAGGTGATGAGAAGGATGCTAAACCCGAGTAGTCAAAAATATTTATCATGTGCAACACTGTTGTGCAACACAGTGATAAATTTTGGTACCTAGATGGTGGATGTATCAATCACATGAGTGGAAATGAAACTTATTTTTATTCATTGATAAAAATATGTAGTTTGATCAAAATAGAGAACAATAATTTAGTTATAGTTATAGGTAGTTTGTTTATTATGATCCACATCAAGAATGGTGAGAAAAGATAAATAGAGAATCTATATTATGATCTACACATCAAACATAATTTCTTAAGTGTTAGACTACTAGTCCAAAAAGACTAGAAAGTGTTGACAAAAAATAGAAGTGCAATATTTTTGAAAAAAATGTGAGGAAAAAAAGTGCATTCTAGGCTTTGACATTTATGGCAGGGATAATTTTAAGAAACCCCCCCTTCGGTGAAGGTGCAAAATCCTCGTGAATCCTTCCTTTTTTTTGAAAAAGATATTAATTTTTCTAGCGAATCTATACACATTATTAAAAAAAATTGTAAAATCCTGATGAATCTTAATGAATAATTTGTAAAAATATTAATAACACTGGCGAATACTAGCGAATAATCACTAAAAAAGACTAATTACAATGGTTGATCTCTCCTTTAAAAATTTGCATAGTTGTTCGGCACAGTTCCCCCATATTTTTTAGGTTTTTGTAATATTGAAGTAGGGGCCCGAGGGCGGCAACCATTGACGAGGTCAAGGGGTAACACCCCTTATGGGGGTCGAGGGGGCAACGGCCCCTCGCAGGATCCACGGACAATGACCCCGACGCATTCCTGTCATGATATAGGCAGGGTCGAGGGGAAGAACCCCTTGCCACCAAGCATAAATTCACTATTGAAAATGCATTGGAGCACACACAGATTAAACTTTTTTTAAAATATCACTTTAAAAGTAAAACTGAATAAAAACTGAAAAAGTTACCATCGATTAGTTTTTTAATCGGATGATTGTGAGTTGATTTCATGGCCTAATACACATGTGCCTTTTAAAAGGCTTGTTGAGGCCCGAAATTTCTCTTGGGCCACACGATTACATTTAATTGTGTGGCCCAAATCAAATTTCAAGCCTCAACAAGCCTTTTAAAAGGCTCATGTGTATTAGGCCGCGAAATCAACTCACAATCATCTGATTAAAAAGCTAATCAATGGCAATAGATAAAATCCATATTCAAGGCTAAAATATCCCTAAAATTAAATAGTATTTTATTATTAGTGGTGATATTACCCCAAAATTGATTGGAGGAATATAATATTACTGGCGAATGTAATTAATATTTTTAATTATGGTATAAAACTATTGACGAATAATTTCCAATGACGCATCCTTTACATGACAAATTAATCAAGACAAAATTATTTTTTTGTAAAAACCTGACGATTTAGTCTCTTTTTTAGTTTGCACTATTCACCATTTTTGGAGGTCCCAATTTCTATTATTCGCCAATTGACGAAGATTCGCTACTAAAGTTTTCCCTGATTTATGGTATTTACATTTAAATTATTTTGGACTTATTTTTTAATCCAAAAAGAATATGATTAGGAGTTACCAACCATAGTAGAGTCTAAAGAAAACAGAAATCTTGTATTTTAGGTAATCAACATAGAGAACAATTTCAATATAGAAATTCTATAAGAAAAAAAAGTAGCATTGGAATTGATGCATTCAAACTTATGTCACCCTAAACGAAAATCAATATCGTATGACCTTCATTGATGACTACTTCTTGAGACACAAAATCAATATCATACGACCATCAATGCTAAAATTTTATCAAGCACACACAAACTTTGGAAGTTGAGTAACTTGATAATAAATTATGTGTTTATAGTATGGATTGAGACATTAACTATGTAATAATCGGCAGGAGCCGCTTCCTTCTATCATTCGCGCAAATGCCAATCTGGGAACTACGATAAGAAAGTAAATTCAACCAACACAAAACACAAACGTATGCAGGAAAAGCCTTTGACACGTTCATACGTAGGCAGTCGACAGAGAGTTAAAAGCGGTTAAACAAATTTTGAATATTTAATGAGACTAGTGTCAGTTCAGATACACTCAAACGCCATCAGCAAAACCAGAGTGGAAGACAAAAAGTTGAAACTATATATTATAATCGGCAGGAGTCTGTATTCGTTCATTTTGTAAGGGAGACGATTTGGCTCTTCTGAGGTTTTATTCTTTTAAGGCATGTAGTGGGGAGGTAAAAGCAAATGCTGAATTTACTTTGGATGGGATGTGGTAGCGCAGTGAAATGAAGCAGTAATGATACATGCCATTTTTCCAACGTAGAAGTAGCTAACTATTCATGTGGCTTGGAAGATTCCTGCAAAGGGATTGATAAGGTAAAGTTAGTCGAATTGTAGTTGCTTACAATAAAATTTGAAAATTTTGAATTGAAGAATAACGAATCCATTTAAAACTTTCATATAAGGTTTTTTACATTAATATATTAGTTAAGGATTAATGATGAAATTATAAAAGAGAAGACAATAGTTGAGACTTGATTTTTGGGAGTTTTTCTTTAAGATTTGACTCAATAGTCAATTCAATAGAAGGCATTAAAGAACTCTTAAAGATGACAATAGATGAATTGATGATCTCACTTCAAAGCCAAAAGCAATGCCTAAATAGGATTATACCTTCTTCCCCAGAGCTCAAACCAACATAAGAGGTGTGAGAAGAGGAAGAAATGGTAGAGATAGAATTATAAGAGATAGAGGAATGGACAATTCAAGAAGATGAAACTCAAACAACCAATACGAAGCAAGAAAATAATAGTCTCATTGTAAATACAAAGAGAAGAGAAACAACTCAAATAAGAGTTTTAATAAAAGTGATTTCAATATTATTATGCCACAAGTATGGTCATTTTGCAAGTAAATATGGAAAAAGGCAATATTACTAGTCAAAATGAAGTGCAAATGTAGCTAATGAGAAGGAGGCTAAACTTGAGCAGTCAAAAGTATTTATCATGTGCAAAATTGGTGAGCAACACAGTGATAAGTTTTGATACCCAGATAGTGGATGCAACAATCACATGATTGAGCCTTTTGGATTTTGTACTCTTTTAAACAATTTGTCAAAAATGTCCAAGGTAAAAGCAAGAATTTACCTATTCACCAGGGTTTTATCTTCTATCTCTACCATTATTTGGCCGCTTTGTTACCCTCTCCTGTGATGACACTCTCAAATTTTGCAAATTTGAAGTGTCCATATTGAAAATTTTACCTCTGCACTTTTAGAAGTGCACCTAAATTTTTTTCCAAATGACCTAATTTAGAGGGTCATATTTTGGAGCCTGTTGATTTTCAAGCCAAACCCTTTGATGGACCCACTCATGTGACATATTTGAACATGTATGTCAGTTTTTAGCTTCCCATGATAAGTTTTGACAATGTTTTGAAAAACGAAGCTGGAGGGTTTTGACACTTTTCTACTATTTGCAAACTTTCAGTTTTGCAAAGTAGCCCCCTGTTTGAGCTTGCATTTTGCAACTAGAGGATAGTCTTGTTAAAATTATTGTTTCCCTCCATTCTTCATAACAAATTTTATTCCCATGTTAGGTTTTAGAGCTTCATGATCTGATTTGCTATTTTTACCAAGCCTAAAGCAAATGTAATTTGTTCAGTTTTGCAGCTGCATTTTTTAGGGAAGTCAACTTTGACCTCCGATATCTCATGATAGACGATGATTCAAGAAAATCCTTCTTGGACATGTACTCAGTGTACCTAAATGAGCTTGTATGTCTAGTGCCAACTCACCATGAGTTGATTTGATATTTTTTCGAAATGACAATTGAGTGAGCCTGGATTGGTTCTGAACAGGTGCTTTTGCAGAAAAGTTTAATTGGGCAGCTTTGGCATTTAATATCTTTCACCTCATAACTCATTTTTATGAATCATCTTTTTCACTCCATTCTCGGATCAAATGTCTACATGTTTGTAAGCTTTTTTTTTACTCTAGGAGGTCATTTGACTGATTTCCCTGGACAATTCCAGAGCCAACTTGACCAGTTTTTCTCACTGTTCAACTGTACCAAAAACCAGATTCAAATGATAACCCAGTTTATCATTTCACTTCAGAAGCATTCAGAAGCTATCTCAAGTCATTTCAAGGAGAAAACTTATTTGAAAACGATTTTTTTTTAGTTGGGCCCACATGGGGACCTACCATGCTTTGCATAGTTGTGAAATTATAGGTGTTGCATTATGTCAATTAGTTCAAGTAAATTATTTTGAATTCAAGCCTCTAGAAGGGTGTACAAGTGTATTTGTTTTCAAAAGTGCAAATGCGGAGCAAGGTTCATTTTATGTTCAAGTACACAAAGTAAGAGGTGCATATAGCTCAAACTTGTGAGGGTAGCCATGTCCAAAAGAAGACAGTCATGAAAAAGGTGGTGTTTCACTTAAGTGAACATGATATAAAGTCACAAAATCGTTTGATCTTGCTTGGCTATTTGAACATTTGCATGATACTGAGAACCCAACTCAATTACATATGTTACTATGGTCAAGTTTCTTGATTATATATGCTTGAAAAAATCGAATTGCAAAAAAATGATTATTTGAAAAGAAAAAGGAAGCAACTAAAAGTGCACAAACTAAGTCAAATTGCAAAAAATGCATTGTAATGGAAAAATGAGGTTGTATTAAAAACAATATAGAATTGTTTGAAATCTGCCCATTATCAGGGTTATCCATTCAAGGTTGCAATTTCTTAATGGACCATGGTGGTAATGGTGGGGGTTGTTACAGTGAGAAGAGAGGTTATGTAGTAGCTTTTTATTTTTCACCAAATGCATCACTTGAAGTTGATTACAAGGTTGGTGGAGTGTGGGGAATATCTGGAGGTTACTTATGGTTGAGTCACGGAAGACTGCTGATGGATTCTTTGATGACATTATTGAGGATCTATTGGCAAACAATGGGTCAAGGATCTTGTTAATACATTAACTGGTATGAAAAGTAGAAGAATGAGCTATTATTATGCAGAATTCAGCTACTATGGAAATAATTGTCAAGGAACATTATTAGGGAGTAAATCGTAGCTGCTATCATGCTAGTGAAGGGGTCGATTTGACAAGTATAGAGGAGTTTTTATACAAGATCATGAAGCCACCATAGGAAATATCTTTGTCTAGATGCCAATGTGTGAGAAAATATGGAAAGTTTACTCTGCTCATAGACAGTTTGAGCTTGCAGTGTGCTATATCAAGGGTATTTGAGGAAATTTTGAAAGGCCACCTGATTCTATGCACCATGATCAGAATACTGACAAGATTGTAATTGAACATTATTATGAACAATGTGTTTATGTGGATATAGAGAGTGATCATATTGCATTGAGTGGAACGAATCAAGCTTGTTGAGGAATGCCTCAAAGTGTCTAGGAGTATTCTTTGAGCATTGGCATTCAAGGTTTTGTCTAGCTCGAGACTTGTATTAGAAAATGTTGGAAGATACCTGAAATGTGTATTAGGCCATGTTGAGTGAGATCGCCGATGTGCTCGCTGAGGAGGGTCTGTTTGATTTTGCAAAGGATTCGAACACATGGATTAGGGAAAAAACATAACAAGACCCATGACTTGCAGCAAAGGGAGGCACTCTACACTTGCAACTTTAAAATACATTACAATGGTCTAATGAGGATCAACCCTGAGGAGGGAGGTGTCTATGCCCATAGAGAAAATGTATCAAAACTGTTTGAGGAAATGATTCCTGCCATAGCCAGAAGTGAGGTAGCTCAAAGAAGAGATTAGGGCTAAAAGGAATGAATGACCAAGATGAAGTAGGCCTCACGAGTAAATCTTGGCCTTCAATCATAGACCCCGCAGGATGTTGGCAACGTGAGCCAAAAGGTTGCGACGTGTGCAAGATAAAGGAGGTGGGCCAGATATTTCTTCATTTTGAATGCACAAGAAAATATCAAATTGAAATAAACGAAGCCTTCACTATATAGAGATAAATATTTGAAGATAAAATGAAGTAAAAGTGAAAGGATGGGTAAGATTCATTTCTACCCGATAGTATTTTTTAAAAAAATGCTTCACTATTTTAAAGAGGGCAAAGATTTTTTTAAAACACTTTTATAGGTGATTATTTTAAATTTTAAAATTTGCACGGGGAAAAGTTAAATGGGTCTTATTTAATGGTAAGTACTAGATATGTAAAAGTGTGAAGCATGGGAAAACTTTGGACATAAAGTAAAATGAATATTTTCCTTTGTTGGGTTATAAAATGTAAAGAGGGGGCACGAGTAAATTTTTATGCAACATGTTGGAATTGAAAATGGGCCTCATTATTAAAGTTATACAAATTTAATTGTTGGTATTGTAAATGTAAAGTGTCAGGTGAGATTATTCTCGGCTAGAACAAAATAAAAGGCCAAAAATATTCAAAGCCTTCACGAGAAAAATTATTTTTGCACGACATGGTGAAATGGTGAATTTTGTTCACGATAGGGTAATTTTTCTATTGGAGAATTAGAATGAAGTCAAAAACAGAGGTAGAGTTTTTTGCAAATGAAGAGAGACGATAGAGGCTTTTCTTTTTGTAGATTAATAGAGGATGAAGTTGTCATGTGTCTTCAATGGATTAATTTTAGGGCTTCTTATGTTTCTTCTTCCTTCTATATTTTCTCTTCTTCTCTCATTGTAGAGGGTTCTGAATTTCTGTGTGGGTTGGGTAGATAGAGAAATGCTGAATTTGAGTCATTAGCTAAGTCTGTAAAGTCTAATTATTGATTTCATGAGTAAATATCAGCCAGTTTGGGCAAACAAACCATAAATGTTATCAAATTGTCTCCATCTTTGTACATTTTAAATCATTTGAATTCAATAATACAAAGTATGTTTGAGTTTATCATCTCAGTTTCCCTACGAGTATTTTATTTGTTCATGGGTCTATTTCAAAGAAATGGTTAAATTCCTTTGAGCAGATAATTGTGATTTCAGGTGTGTGGGTTAGATTAATAATAAGAGTTGATTGATAACAAGAGTGAATCTGCTAGTGCAATTCATTAATAGTTTGAATCCATTGGCTGAAGTTCATTTGCTGATGAATTCATTTTTATGTATTTGACTCCATGGCCCAGAATTAGGCACTAATTTGTCTTTCAGCTTAGTGCATTCTCAGAAATATTATTAAACTCAAAATCATTAAATATTTCAACTATGATGTATGTGTTTAAAACATCATTCAATTCTTAGCATTAGGTGATTATTTGCTCAATGGTCTGTCAAGCCTTCAGTGAATAGTATATATTTGCATTTAGTAGGAATGTATCTATGTATTGAAGTGTTCTTGAGAAAGGAAATATCATATGAACGTGCAAATAGGAACACCCTCCTTGGTCCCACAGAGCCTAAAGAGTAGGGGTAAAGCCCTGAGAAGCTTTACTTGTCAGTTGGCCACTAACTTTGATAATTCTTAAATATAGAGATTGGTTACCTCTTAGAGAGTTTCAAAGCTTAGCTAGAAAACACACCAATAGAATGGAAACTATGTTGGGGAGTAAGTTGAAGAAATTCAGATAGAAGATTGCCTTGCCTTAAGAGTCATTAAAATTTCAAAATAGTTTGTAACAAGAGATTGGATATTGTGGACTCTTATTTTCCCATCCGAGTCACCAATAGAATGGCGACTTTGCTGGGGAGAATTCTGAATCTCTAGTTGCAGACTAATATTTCATAGAGGGTGAAGCCACAATAGTGGTTTACAATTCAAGTGAGGAAGGAAAAGTCACAAAAAATGAATACATGGCAAAAAAAATTATTTTAGGGATTCATACGAATCTACTAGTTCGAGCGATCCCTTTTAATTATTTCCCATCCAAAAACCCAACAATATCCCATAAGGAAGGTTCGTTCACTCGAAACCCTAGGGGTTTATATAAAAACCCCCCTTATTCCTCATACCCCCCTTGAGAGACAAAAAAAACCTAAATTTTTGCACTTCGAAGTTCGGGTTGAAGATGAAAATTGAGGAATCTTCACAAACCCAACTAGAATCAGGTAGTCCTCAAATCCAACGAATATAATTTTAATATTGTTCGGTTTTATTATGTATTTGTTTTTTTAGTTTTATTAAATGTAGGTTTTTCATCGAAAATGAAGGTCTCTATTCTACACATGTGGAAAAATAATAGATTATCAAAAATAAAATTGAAAAATATGAGTGCACCAGATATTGAAGTCCTTGATCCAACAAAAAAAAGTTTTGAATTTCAATATATACAAAAAAAGTTACGCGTTATACACTCGTGCTATGTCTGAATTGTAATTGGCTTGACTTCGAAACTTGATTAAATAAAAAATATTCAATAAAAAACTATCTAACCAAGTGGAAACACTAGATATCGGAGTTACAAATCTAAATTCGAAATAATTAGAATTTTATCCTTTATGGAAAAAAATTATGCGTTACACTATGTGCGTCACTTTTTAAAAATGTTGTTTTCTGAAAAGAACCAATTTTCATGGGAGATGGAAAATAAAGTGCAATCTGATTCCAAAAAAATTGAAAAAAATATTTTTAGAATCTAAATACAAAATGCGATGAGACTTTATTTTGTATCATCTTTAAAATCCTCACGGTTTAGCTGCTATAGGTGCCCGAGTGTGAAGATTTAGTTAAAAATAATAATTTTAGTGTCCAGTTTGGCCAAAAATTGTAAACCACTATTGTGGGATCACCATGGAGTCATATTATTTGTTATTCTAAATTTGGCTCAAATATTGAAGAATTTCAAACCTAAAGGAAAAAATGTTGCAGTGAACCTAGAGATTTCATGATCTTTGGTGCTTTGCTAGTGAAAGGTGTAACATGATAGATTTTTCTGCATCAACTAGAATAACAAAGTTAAATCCTAATCTAAATAATAATCGAAAATCTAACAACAAAGAATGAGGAAATAAACTAAACTAATAAAACCAAAATGATCTCACCGAATATGTGTTCATCCCTTCAAATTATCTTGATTGTTCTTCTCCATTTTGCCTTCTCAGTATTCTTGCCCTCAGATTTATGTGTTTGAATGCAAGTATAGCTTTGTCGAGTGTCTAAGCAAAATATCGAAGATGAATCTCTCTTCTAAAAAATGAATGATTTCGGGAGAAATAATGATAATGACAGGCCATTTTATAGATTTTGTGTTTTCAAACGATCGGCTCAGATTGAAAGAGAGATCGATGGACGAGATTGATGAATGCCATGTGATGTGAGTTCTGTCTCAGATAGAACGTGAGTTAGAACATGAGTCAGGAAAGACTAAAGATAGAACAAGATCTTAATCTTTAGTTAAGAATCTTCGAAAATAGAAGAAATAGACGTTGAATGTCAAAGACAAAGTTAGAACTTGAAGATGAGGAATTCGAATGCATAATTAAATTAATTAATTAAATAAAATATATTTAATTAATAGATGCATACATGCATATGAGTTAGAACTAGTTAATCGACTAGTTGTGACAAAGAGTCTTTCTGCAGAGATGATCAGCAGTTGAATTCAGAGATAACTGAAGAACTAAAAATAGATTTCAAGTCAGAAGGTAAGTGGACGATTAGATAACTAATTGACAAAAGAATGTGACAAAAATGATTTAAATGTGAATTAAATGTTAATTTAATTCAACATTCAAAAATAAGAGACTTTAATTAGATAAATAAAGTTCATTTATTTAATTTGACTATTTGAAAAGGATAATGTGAATAATTACATAATAAATATTTAATTATAGATAAAGGGGGTTAAATTGAATAATTAAATAAATATATTTAATTATACTTGGAAAATTATGATAAAGGGGTAATTAAATAATAAATAATTTAATTGATAGATAAAGGGGGAATAATTAACTAGTTCGCAACATAATTAAATAAATATTTAATTAATCAAGTTGAATAAAGATTAACAATGAATTAATGAATTAATTAAAAAAGAGTATTTAATCAATAGAGGAAATATGTGTTAGAAAGGTTAATTAAATAATAAGCATTATTTAATCATGACCATGGACTATAGAAAATTATGTCGAATGTGTACTCGCAGGCCTACACCAATTTTCGGTGTCTACAAAAGGAACTCAGAAAAAAGTTTACATGTGAAGGAACTTCATATTTTTTGAAGTTCAATCCTCTATGAAGAGAGGTGGCAACTCTATAAAAAGAACCTGTTGAAGATTTGTAGAAAAGTTCTAGATCTACAATATTACAAGTCAGGAAGACAATTTGCAGCAGCTATAACATTTTTAGGTATTCTTCACCTTTGGTTTTGAAGAAAATTGTGTGAAAACCATATTTGAACGTCTTAGGAAAAAAAATTGGTTCCCTATTTAGTGAATTAGCACTATGAAAGGGAATGGATAGTAGTATTGAGCTAGCACAAGCCCATTTGTTGGTTCTGTTATATTAAATGTAATTGCAGTTCCATTGAAAGATGTTTATCTAGTCTTCAAATATTTGCTAGTCTAGATGGTTAGAAGGAATTTGTATATCTTAAGGATTCCCATCCCTTGCATTTTCATGTGTTTTAAGCCAAGGTTATCAGATCATGTTAGAATTTGTCCTATTGACCCTTCATTTGGTCATGGTTGTGATTATGCACAATTAATTAAGCATTGATCTGCAAATTTCCATAGATCACCAAGCTGAAATAACCATACCATTAGACACCTTTATAGGTCTTGTCAAGAAGCTTCCGAAGTTTGATAATCCTCAAATGTCTGATAATGTAAATTGCATGAAACCAAGAGTGCACAAGCCTAGGATAAGGGCGGAATGGAAAGTTGTATTTGATAGAAAAATTAAAGAGATGGACAAAAGGCACCAGATGTTTTCACAAGCCTAGTTAAGAGATAATCATATTGTATCTACTTGCCAAATCATTGCACCTTTTGTCAATTCATTTGACTCATTGTATAACCAATTCAATTTTTCATGGGTTGACTACAAGTTTGAAAGTATATGTCAAATCAAGTCTATAGGAAGATGCCTAGATTTGATGGGTACAACGTATGTGAAGGAGATGCACATATCCAGAGTTTTTCCAGCTTCATGGAGAAAAATTCATTTGGAGATCAAGATATGTGGATGAGATTTTTTATCAGATCTCTTGAAGCAAGAGCCAGGGATTGGTACTTAAATTTTTTTGAGAAGTCCTTTGCATACTGGGATAAACTAGTGGATGCTTATAGAGAAGAATTTGCAAAAGAACCTTCTAACCTTGTCACGAAGTTGAAGGAGATTAAAAGAGAAGATGAAGATTCGAGAATTGATTTCAATCATAGATTTGTTGTTTCTCTTTCATTGGTCCCTAAAAATTTCAGACCTAGCACTCCTGATTACATTCATATGTACTTCAAAGCTTTTGAGGAAGGATCTAGTGCATTGTTAAAAGATTTTAAAATATCAAATATACAGATGGAATACAAAGTTTTAGGTAATTTCGAGAAAATGAGGAATGAATATGTACAAGGTTTTATGTCCTCAATTATGGGTAAACATGTTGATGAAATCAACAATTGTGTGAATGCAAATGATTAGAGGTCTACAAACAAGTGCATACTTGAGAAGGTAGAAGACAAGAATAATGCATCATTAGATAATAAGGATGTTCTCCTTGAACAACCTACAGAAGAAATGTACCCAGTTGAAAGTTGTAGCCATGGTGATGAAAGACATGATGAAATGAATGAAACATTTGAAGTTTCTCCTATCTCCTTTGAAAATGAAAAAACAAAGAGTAAATCTTCTGCATCAAATGAAAGTGATGATAATAATTTTGAAGGCTCACAAGAACATGATGAGGGATATGAACTGAATTTTTTCTTTGAAGAAAAGATGAGCAATCAGTAGTGTTATGGTACAATTGATCATGTCAAGTCTACAAGTGAGTGTAGCTTTGATGCAAGTCTTCATGATGAGACAAAGGGATTTTTTGTTTTAAGAAATGCTTCTGAGAATTCCAGTATATTAGCTGCAAGTGATAAAGTATGCAATAAATCTTTGTCAGCAAGATCAACTGCAAGCAGCTGCAATGAAGAAACCATTGATGGTTTTCAGCTTGAAAGTGAAAATGTTTATGTCTATCCTCTAGAGGATGTAAATGATAAAATTGATGATGAAATCCCAAAGGTTAGCAAAAATGAACAAGTGGACAAATTTTTCTCATTTCAATATATTGTGACCATAATTTTGACAAGGATGTTAACAATTTAGTATCTTATGGTTGGGGAAATCAAATTTATGATTAGTTCGTTGAGTGTGTTGATTATGGTGATGACAACATTATGACATATAAGAAATGTACACAATTCTAGTGAAGATCAAGGAGAAGAAGTGGTTGAGAGAATGGATCAGAACAATGATCTATTGAGCAGTGAGCAAATTTCAAATATGTTGACCACTGAATATCAGAAATGTACACATGTTGATAACTCTCAATTGTTGTATGCTTCTCACATTGATAGTGATGATGATATTCATTATGTTGGGTATGATGCTTATGTTTTTTATTCTCCTTCATCTTGTGAACTAGTTGATCAACATGATGACAATGTGGACAAAGATGAGAAAAATTTTGATTGTAAGGATGTATTGTATGATGAATATGAAAGTATGGATACTGATGCACGTTCATAATTTTTTTATGATGAATTAGAAACAGTAGATGACCATGAGGTTTGTGCATCCAATGAGCCAAGTTTTGAGGATTTTAATGTAGACTTGGACAGGTTTTCATTCGTTGATTTGGATGAGCCTAGGCATGAGTCTTTTAATATGGATATGGATGTTGATTTCAATGAGGAATCAAATTGTTTTTCTAAGCAAGAATTGTTCACTTCTGAGAAAACTTGTGATGATGAAGAAACTAATATGTTGTTCTCAGAAGATGATAGAGTGACTGAAGATGAAGATAAGTAAGAAATCCTTGATGATTCTTTATAACAACATGATGGAGAATAGACGGTGCTCTCCAACAGACATCTTCGTTTGGGTGGGCTTTTTCGAACTGGTTCTAGTGGGTGCTCTCGGCCTGCATCGGATGTTGCCTGTGTTGTTGGTCTTCTGGGCGGGTGTGGTTGGCCTACGGACTCCCTGCTGCCGGTTGGTCAATTAGTTAACTCCCTAGCGGTCTCCTCTTCCCTGGTGGTGTCTGCTTCAGACATTTTTGCTGCTTTGGGCGGTGACTCTATGGAGTCGTGCGCTGATCCGCAATCCCGGGTGGTGCCTGCCTCGGGTCCTGACGTGGGTGGGCTTCTCCCTTTGCCTAGTTTTGGCGATAGAGGTTGTGGCTAAATTTGGATCCCAGTCTACTCCTGTTCCCTCTAAGGTTCATCCTCTGCCGTGTGCTCGAGCTTCCCCTGTGGTTGTCTGT